>VXAY01007648.1:1682779-1767777 GCA_013399855.1 Oxyruncus cristatus
AAAAAAAAAAAAAAGAAAAGAAATAACCAGGTCTTAAGCAAGGCAGCAAAAGCCGGGCTTTTAACTCTGCACTGTGCCCAGGGAGGAGTCCCCCACAGTCACCCGTGGGCATCAGAAAGAGAAAGTGCAAGGCAATTACTTTCCCAGCAGCATTACAGCAACTTGAGGCATGTAAAGCGAATGAACAAAATTCAGTGCATAAACGAGAGGGAAAGCACAACTAGCAGACTGCATCCAACTCTTTGCAATTTAACAAGAATAAATGCCATTTTAAAAACAAGTTGGGAATTCTGACAGAACAAGAGAGGAGTTCAGAGATGAGTTCTAGGGGTTGATCCAGGCATGCTTGTATTTCTGCTGCAGAATAAACTAGTGGGTAGGTTGGCAATTTAACAGCTCGTCAGTCTACTTAGGGTCTCTGCCTACAAACACTATTTGATGCAAACAAAACTCAGGGCAGTAATGGTACCTCCCCTATTGACTCAGCAGAAGTTACTTAGCACTCAAGGACCTGAACCCTCATTCCTGCTTATGTCCTTAGCTGTCAGGAGAAAATGACGAGCTATAGATATCAGCAAAGCTTTTTTACAGACAGAGGCTGAGCTGGGAGCCCACCATCTGGGCAAGGACTTGAGAGAACACATCACAAATGCTTCTGCCGTGGTCCCCATTAGTAGATGTAGGGGTAATGGTCCTGGATTTTCCCACATTTAATCCCTACAGGTTCTCCTGTTCGAGGCACAGTCAGGCAAGCCCAATAACATTCCAGCCTGCAGCTCATTCTCCAAGCCTGCATCAGCTTCTAGATATTCATGATCTACAGTAGAACCTTAATGACTAGGCAGTTTCATAGCAAAAGGACTCAAAGGCAAGGCAGCTTCTGATGAATACCAGGGGAAGGGTGGGGAAGAAGAGGGAGAACAGTAGGCAGAGCGAGGCAAAACAGCTTTTACTACACTGCTACCTTTGGCAATATCTCCTACAATCAAGCCTACGACGATGCCCAGCTCTGCTGGCAGAAGTACTAGTGCAGACAGAGTACTATATCTACCAGCCTTCTTTTCAACATACTGCTAGGCTTGCTTGAGCTGAGATGGTGAAAAAATGGTGAACTTCTGAAGAGGAGGATAAAATCCTTAGGCACCAAGCCCATGCTGAACTCCATAGTTCTTTGGCTCAGTGGCTAACAGTACCTGAATTATTTAAGCTAGTTTAGGCATGTCGACACCACACTGCAGCTGCTGCTCTTTCTGGAGTAAAGAAAGTTAGTTCAACTTTCAACTCAAAAGCAGTTATCCCAAAGCAAGGCAAGGACCCATCATATCATAGCCAAGGTCTCTCAGTTCAGTTGCAGCTATTGATTATGTAGCAAGAAAAAGTAATTTCCTCTTTTTGGGCCAAATCCTGCTGCATGCTTAATTCACCTCTTAACAACATATCTTGTGTCTAAGCTGTTAGGATTCAGTCAATGAGTTTTTCCAAAAAATGCCCTTTTTGCAGGACAGGGGCCTGATGAAGCACTGGGCAAAGACTCACGATGTTATTTTCCTCAGTTGAGCTACTGCCCTGTGTGAAGCCTGGCTTGTCACTTTAGTACGGCTGCATATCCCCCAGCTTTAAAAAAAACCAAGAGATAACAATACTTAACACTGTGCTTTAAAACACTTTGATATCTACCAATGAAGACCTACAAATGAAGAAGGGGAAAATAGAAAAGTATCTGACAGGTCGAGCTCCAGTGTGGAAACAAGCCCTCAGTTGTCTGCTGGATTCTGGTCCTTCACCTAGTTGAGTCAGATCTCAGATCAAAAATTACCTGACAAACAAAGAATAAATCCATTTCTGTCCTCTCATTTGGCCTGACCAGTATATAAAACCCAAGATATTTTGGGTTTTGATATTGAGAGTTGTAAAACATTTTACATTTCCCAATGCCATTGAAAGGAATTTTAGACACTCGGTACACAGAATAATCAGGCTGAGACACAGTAGAACAAGGTCCCAAAACATGGGCACCTAAATCCAAATCTTTTGAAAAACTCAGCTTTAACAAAGGTGTAGTCACATAGATCCTGAATGTGTTACCACTTTCAGACTGTTCTTTGCTGTTACATATTGCTGACATCTAAAATTCTTCAAATACCACTCTGTCAAGCTTTGTGTTTTATAGACCAGGATCATCCCTGCCCCATTATATTGTAGGCCAAGTGATGCCACTGGGGGAAAGCCCACGATGTAGTCTAAATTACAAGGATTCTTTGGCCATATCTCAAGCAGATAGCTGGAAAGCTCTATTCAAGTTCTTAGGTCCATGTCCAGTGCTTATCCTTGGCATTCCATATCCATACAGTAGAGCAAGACTTGGGCATATAGTAGGCCTCCACTCTTCCACTTTCTGCACAGAGAATGAAGGAATGAAGACTTGACAGCATGCCACAGTTAGCTAGTCTGAATGAACCTTGAATGGAGTCAGCATTCCTCCATCCTTCCTCTCTGCCTTTAGACAGCAGGATGTATGACTTTAACTGCTCCCCAGTGGGGTACCCAGTAATCCAGGGAAGATCTGCTTTAGATAAAACTTCAAACACAAGGTCCCTACCCCCCCTGCCAGCACCCTTGTGCACAAACACCACTTAATTACAGACTCCAGACTCAGGGCGATGCAGGGAAACAATCCAACAGCAGAGGCCATAAGACTGAATGCCCACTCAAAACATTGCAAAAAGAAAGCCAGAAGATTTCAAAAGAACCCTCAGATATGGTAGAAATAAAAAATGGGAGGAAAAAATCAAGACTAGTGACTCTATAAAGGCTCAACTCTTTCCTTGAGGCACAACAGTACAAGACATTGTAAAGTGCAAGTGCACCTTTACAGTATTTTCAACTTGTTGTTTGGGAAGGTATTTTTTAAATGCTTCTTGCTAGGGCCATTTTCATCATATGCCTGTATTTCTGTCTCAGATTCTCAAGTCTATGGTAGAGGTAAAATCTCAGAATTTAATTTTCTTCAAACACAGTTTGAGCCTTGCACATATAAATCTGGGCAAAATTCACCCAGGTGCATACAAGCTATTATAGAGGAATGCAAAATATACTTTCCTTTTTATGACAAAGAAACCCAAATATTCACAGATACCTTTCTTAGATAGGGACAAAGCAAAAAAAGTTGAAGCCTGAAAATACTGATCCAATCAATGGAGTCTTCCAATTCCCTGAACTCACATGTTAAACCACATAGATAATCTTTATCCCTTCTCCTGTGAGCCTGAAGGTGTTTTGGCGCACATCTGATTTACATGCTGTAAGTTTGGAGCTCAGAATCACTGCTGCTTTTAGGTAAGAATATAAGTATTAAAAGATGAACTGAAAGTCAGCTCTGCAGTGTCCAAGGCTAGCCACAAACTATGAAAAATAATTGTAACACACAACAAAATATTTCTTCATCAGAGTCACACTATTTTGAAAGAGTATTAGTGCTCTGCTTGCTTTAGTGAGGTGTGAATTAGACAGATTTCAAACAGGGACTACTTAAACACCAAAAAAGATACTATAAAATGATAATTTTTTTTACATAAAGGAAATTCACATCGAAAAAACGCTTTTCCAAGACTGTGAAAATAACAAAAAATAAGACCTAAAAGATAAAAGAATGAAAGAGTTTGAGTAGCAACTCTCTTCTAGATGCTTGGCACACAGAGTATGACTCTCAGATCTGATTTAATAGGTAGTTAAATATACTGTGCATTTTGATACAAAGCAGATACTCTGAAAAATAGTATGCTCAAGAGGGAAGTGCTGATATTATTGCTAGGAGTTTAGCTGTTCTATTTCCTTACTTCATTTTAATGCTGCAAACTTCATATTGTTTCAACGTTCTTTTTCTGTGCTACCAATATCCACAGCTGGACCTTTTTTTTGCACACACTGAAGCCAAAGTTCATATGCTTGCATCCAGTTCTTTCATGTACCCTCCAGGAAGGTGCATACCATGTTGCCATGTCAAGACTCTGCCATCAGCAGGGGAAGTTACACAACTTTGCTCCTTCTTTAGTTCCTATATATTTTGCTATTTTTCAGGAATGTGAAAATGGCTAAGATTTTAACAGAAGTCCCCTACCGGATTTAGCTATTCCACCTAAAGATGTCACCACTCTCCGGCTGCCTGCCAGCTGAAGATTAGGACTCTAATAGCTCTTTGGCACAGGGAAACCTGCAAACTTTCTAAACAGCTACAAGTAAAACACGTCAGGCTAGGACTAAGGAACTTTCCTGGTTTAGGCAGCACCCAAATATATTATTTCATTTTCAGAGCTGCGGACAGAGAAAAGTCTTCACCTGGCATAGCTATTTGTAGAATTAGACTGTGGAGAGGTACCATCTATGGCTGCTTAAGCAGAGGTTATGCCACTTGCTTTAAGAAGAACAAGAGCAAGCACAGAGGAATGCTCCTTTCCCTTGTTTTGCTGAGTCCACCAGTAATAACAACGCACTAATGAAAATAGCTTCACTTGAGCAACAAAACACATACCAGAGTGTGTTCAGAGACTATTCAGAGCAAGCATTCAGTTCTACATGTACACACAGAAATAAAATCTGATTTAGCTAAAGCCTGCAAGCACTTGGATAATCATATGCTACATTACATTTAAACACACTACCTTTTGTCAGTCTATCACATACAGTACAATAACACACTCCCTTCTACCTTTGCCTCATTTAGATCCCTCCTAAACTTTCACTACTACTGCACAGCCTTTGCCTAAAAGGGCTTGTGTGAACACCCAGTAAAAATCAAAAAACGAGAAAAAGATTTCTTGGATGTACTCCTGCCTAATTATGTAACCACGGTATTCGCTCACTTGAAACCACCATCACCTCCTTCAAACTGCATGCTGCAATGAATTTCTCCAGCGCTGGGCTGTCAATTCCATCATTTGGGCAAGCACATTCTAAACTTTCAATTTGCTGTGGATGCTTTGCAGAAACTGCTCACTGTTGTTGTTGTAGTTCAGGACCTTGTTTAGCACCAGCAAGTCCACACCTGTGCTGGCAGGGCATTAGCTGTGCATTCAGACAAATCTCAAAGCAGCCCGGCAGCCTACTAAGGTCGGCTTCAGGCAAGAGATACTGTTTCATGTTCTCAGTGACCTTGGCAGTGGTGGGGAAGGAAAGGAAGCATGTTAAGCTGTCATAATAGAGCTGGTAGCAATTTTGATAGCAGAAGAAGGAGGACAGAGTGAGATTTAAGCCAGTTCTGGTGCCAGATAAAATAGAGACCAGGATTGCCAGAAACAGCTTCCCTTTGGGTTCTTATTTTGTTTTTAATTCAGGTTCCTTCAGACAACTTCTACAGAATCCAAACAACTACATTATAACCACAGACAGGCCTAACCATGATGTCTGGCTCCAGATCTAAACTACTTACAGCCAGACTGTTAGCTCAGCTCCCAGAAAAATCATCACCATTTTCCAAACGTGTGTGTCAGGGGGGCTGTTAGTGCTCTCTCTTCTCTCCGGGGAAAGGCTCCATGCTCTTTGTGTGTCTTGCTCAATTAAAAGATACATTTTAGAAAATAAAAATAAAGGGAAATAACTGATTAAGTACCTCAAAGGAAGGGGATGTTCTGTCTGCAGGCACCCAGATGAAGAATAAGCTTTTCCAAAAGCCCTCTGCATGCAAGCTACGCAATGTGCTACATAAATTCCACAGCTTCTAAAGAGAGGAAAGACCAGTTCTGCGGTGGGTCTCGTATGAGCCCCTCCAAAGGAACACGATCGATCTCAGTCCTGCCTCATCTCCCAGCCACATTAATGGTGTCTAAAAGAGCCCTCACCCCTGCCCTGAGGCTGGGATTCTCAGTGGGTTGAAGGAGAAGGTACAGCTCTTACCCTTGTCAAAATACCATCAGCCAAGTGTCACTTGGTGTATCCACATCAGGTGTCTGTGGCCAGGTGCTGACTGTGGGGTGGCTGCAGGGTGGCCTTTATGAGGAGTGGCCGGGGCTGCCCTGTGCTGGACATGGACTGTTCCAGAAGGTTCCAACCAACCCACCACAGGGCACAGCTGAGCCCCTCGGCCGAGATGGTACTTGGTGCCTGGGGAAAATGTGTTTAAGAAAGGGCAGAAAACACCGCAGAGGTAAGGAGTGAGAAATGCTCCACAGACACCCAGATCAGAGTAGAAGGAGTGGAGGAGGCACTCCAGGTGCTGGAACAGACAGTCCCCTGCGCCCCTACCAAGACCACAGTGCAGCAGGTGGATATTTCTTGTAGGAATTGTAGCTTGCAGCTGGCTAAGATCAGCCCACCACAATGTCTCACAACAGATAGAAGAAATCTGCTTCGTTCAGTAGCTCTCCCTTTGCACCCGAGACCTAGGCAAGCAAGTGCTCCTGGCCAGGTGATCTCTGGCTGATGTTGCCAGAGCTCCTGTGCCAGGCTGGATATGCCACAGGGACAGGTCGGGAGAATACAGGCCTCCTAAAATAATCCTGAACAGCACTAATGACTGTCTTGATACTTTGGGAGAGACTATTCTCCCACACAGATCACACCAAAACTCCACCTACAATTCCTGACTGATGAGGAAATTAAACCATTGTGTTTGGGAGGTACTTAAGGGCACACATGACTTTCACAAACACAGCAATGTGTATGCAGATGCCTGCCTCAATTCCCTCGCTGGCAATGAAGTTCTGCCACCATAATATCAGTCCCTCACTGTGGGTAAGTCAAACACAAAATGGCAAGCTAAGCATTACCCTCACAGAAGTCTCTCTAGCAGATAAAGCTACAACATGGTTCACTTGCACCCCTAGGGAAACTGGAATCTGCATTTCCAGCTAAAGCCTCTCAGCTCTGTGCCATCTAAAACCACTTCTGAATCCACTCTATCATTGCAGGCCCTTGGCAGAGAGCTGTAAGCCCTTGTAATGTGTCGAACGTGCACAGATCTGGGTAGTATCCCTCTACCCATTGTCTCTCTTTCTTTAGGCTAAGAATAGCAAGTTCGGCTGAACTTCGGCTCAGCTTCATCTTAGCAATAAGTGAGGTGGTTTCCCCCTGTTCAATGCAATTCTCTTGCAGTCTCCATTGCTTCCTCACTCCATCAGCTCAAGTCCGTCTTCATCTCAGCATTACCAGTCACCTGTGAAAGTGTGAAAATTGTCCTCACCAGGACAATTCCTACACTGCAGCCTGGAGTGCCTTAAAACTCAGGGCATTTCCTCTTCAAGACAGTGGAGAGAGGGAAGGGAAAAAGGGAAAGAGCCTTATCTTTCAAAGTAGTTACCCATATATGCAATAAAAAAGGGTTTCACAAAATGGTTTGGCAATCCCTTCCTCTGCTCTCCAGGCAGTCAGAAACTCAGTTCCTTAGCACTGAGCTCATCCTAGATGGAGGAGCAAGGCAACAGCACACGGAGAGTGGACATGCTGCAGGGGAAGTCTGTGCAGCTGCAGAGCTTTACTGCTTGATTCAGTCACTCAGGATTTGGTCTGAGGATGCTTTGTGCTGAGAGAACATCAAGGGAGAGCCACACACATGGTCCCAGCAGAGAGGTGGCAATGTCAGGGAGTGCCAGGATAAGGTGCCAGATGCTCAGGCAAGCGGACCACAACTCTCTCCACAGCCAGACGGAGCCACGTGCTGCCAGCCAACAGCCTGCGAGTTTGAGAAAGAGCCAAAACTCCAACAGTTTCTCTGCCAACAGTCTTGGCATGTGCCACAGAGAGCAGCCCCCCTTGCAATGCCTCTGTGGCTTGCTCCCCCTCCTCCTCCCATTCTGTGCTCCTGAAAGTGCTATAGGTCACTTCTGGGCACAAAGATGTCCTGCAGTTCATCATAGGTATTCAAAGCTGCTGGAACCTGAGTCAGAGAACAGGTATAGCACAGTCTACAGTAAACTATATTGTCCTCCATACTCCTCTCCTCCTCCTCCCCACCGCCCTCCTGTCCCCTGTAAAAAGATTTCTCATTTACCAAGGTTTAACAGTGAGGAGGGGAAAAACATCTGTAAAATTCTTAACCTCAAGTGGATTTACCAAAAGCCCTTTGGAAACAGCTGCTTGAGGAAGATTTCTGTCGAGCCCGTGTTCCAGGTGCAGACATTTGGTTGCTCAGTCCCTTGTTGCCGCTTTAGTCTGTGCTTTTGCCACACCTGGACTTGTCCTCACCTGGAATAACCAGTCCCTTCCATCACTTCTGCCTGAGGCCGTGCTGCTGTTGGGAGGTGAGCCCCAGCTCCTCATCTGTTCCCTCCCTTGAGGAATGTGTCACGGCATGGCCTCACACACACTCACTCATACACGGCCTGGCTGCGACTCCCCACTGAGCATAGAGAGGAAGATCTAAAGCAATCACAGTAGCTTCTTCCCTGACACATCATGTACCAGAAAACTGTCCTGTGCTTACAAGCTTGGGGAAAAAAACCTCCTTTATCACTTCTGTGGAACAATAAGCTCTGTGCCAGAAGTGTTGGATTCAGTCTGCTGTGTGTTTGCGAGGCAGGGTGGCAGCATCAAAGCACTTTGCAGCCAGGCACCAGGAACTCCAGGAGAAGTCCCATATTTATGTCACAAATAAGGGTACATTAGCAAAATGAAACTGTAAGCAGCTACTTGAGCATGCTCTGAACAAGCTGGTTTGGATTTTAGCAGAAAGGTAGCCTCATTCATGTGGACTTTATATCCAGATGAGATCCAGGCTATATTAAATTCAAATGCAGAGCACCATGAGATTGTATCTGAGTTATCATTGCATGCTGCTCTTCTGTGCCCTGTAAATAGACCTTTAGGATAGACAAGAAAAGAATCTCTCTCTTTTCAATACATCCTGTGCCTTGCCATGAGATCCTGGGATACATTTGCCTGGTGAAACCCCACGGAAACTTGCAGAATAGACTACCACCTTCTTTTTGGAAGCCTGTTCTCCAAAGCTGTTGTGCTACATATGCGTCATTCTCCCAAAGAAAATTTTTCTCGCCACATTATCAGATGACACAATTCACATTTTTAAATTTGTAGAAATGGGATATTAGAAAATATATGATCTGTAGAATTGTTTTCATGTCTCCTTCTTAAGTTTTCATAGAAAACAGATAATGTTTAAAAAAAAAAAGTTAATGTATTTTTCACTTTCTGACTGGTCACTAGGCAGAAAATAAGGCTCTAATTTGGAGGCAGGTGGATTGCTGGTTGTAGCCATGGGGTATTTCCTATTTCTCAACTGTATTAGCAAATTCCCCTAGAAAATACTGTTCTAAATTTCAGTGGTTCTCTCCCAAAGTTTAACAAAACACTGAGTTTTTGAGGGATTATTTGGAAGTCTTCTAACTGATAGTTAACTACTATTGTTCTGAAGGGTGGAAGCAATTTCGAGAAATTATTACTCACTCTGGAAAAATTTAACCAAAGTTCAAACAAGCAAGTAAGACTTGACACCAAAAGCCACAAGGAAGCAGTCCCTTGCCCTGAACTGCTCACCAGGTTCTCCATAAATGCAAACTCTTATTTCAACTCCTTCTTCAGAATGTGTGAGTCTGTGCAGGGAATGTACCTTCTGCATTGGTACATTATGCTTGCAAAATGTTACCTATTACCCTTGCAAACATTGTTGAGTGAGTCATGGACAGCCTCAGTGGTCCACGTAATGGCAACACTGTAAATAAAATCCATTCAGCCATTACCTTTATTTAGTGGTACAGAGCAAGCAAAAAGCAAGGAAGTTCATGGACAAAAACGTCATTAAGGTTGTGCCATGACAGAGATGACTACATAGGTACTGTTCATCTCTGAGACTTAGTGTTTCCAGATGCCTCATAAATGAAAATTTTTAATTCAACTAATTACAGACATGCTGTGCTGACTCCCCAGACAGACTTGTAGTTCTTTTAGGTTATTGTTGTTGTTATTATTATTATAAGCAGCATCCAGAACCTGGGCCCTTTGACACTAAACACCACGCTTATGTAAGTATGCAAATATGGTCTTTACTGCAAATATTTTGTAATTTAAGGCCTGGTCAGCATCATTTTTGTACAAATGTAACTATCCCACTTCACAGGACTGGTTTTATGAGAATATTGCACTGAACAAAGTTATGTAACTATAACCACATTTATGTTAGTCTAGTTTACATCTCCAAAGAAGCTATGCTGAACTAAGTATGCCATACCAAAGGAATATTCAGGCCAGAACTCCACCAGTTTGACTATACTGGGATCCAAAATCACAGTGAAGTCAGTACTCAAAGAGTCTAATGAAAACTGGGGCACACATAAGTTAGAGGGCAGAAGATACAGTCAGTACAGACATCAGCAATTTTACATCTGCACTTCAACTTAACTCCTTTAAGAATCTTCTATCTGGTACAAAGATGCCTTGTTTCCAGTAGCTTTCTCTGGTTTGTTTGGCTGGCTTTTTAACTGCATTATACTGAGGCTGCACTGTTACTCACCTCTTATTAAATTCCAGGGAATCCACATGAATTAGCAGCATTATGAAAGTCCAGAAAGAAGGAAACTCATGCCTTACTATTCGCTAGAGAATCTGCAAGAGACGCTGACCAACCAATGGATCCTCTGATGCACACAAAGTAAGATGTGAGCCTCAACTGAACTCTTTTGTAATTGGGGCGTTTGGACAGTCCCTGTCCCATGTGGATTTCCTGGACTCTAATAAGCGTGAGCTCATTCTGTAGTCTTTCCCTAAGGTATAATAATAAGGTCTCTACCTGTCACCTATTTCATGTAACTTGTGTGAACTTAATACCTTGCAGACTTCTGATTGGGTACAAAATGCATTTGAAATTAGATAACAGATTCAAAAGTTACACAGACTCACCCAGTGCAATTGCATACTCAGTATTCCATCTGAAAAGCAGGCCTAACAATAAATTCAAGTTAAACTGACAAGGCATTTTTCCAAGGAATACTATGATCCCTATTTAATTTTCTTTAAAAACAAAACAAAACCAAAGAAACAAACAACACCCATAACGAAACAAGGCCAAAAATAGATGGATATGCAATCAGGAGCCCTCGCCTGTATAGTGCTCAGCTTCCTCCTGCTTCACTCTTGTGCTGCCATAAACCTCCTTGCTGATGAGCATATCCCACCTCAACCCTGCTCTGACTTGCATGGAGCATAGGAAGAGAGTAGGCAAGGGCTTCATGAGTGCTCCTGGATTCTGTAATTGGTGGCAGATTTAGGGCCAACAGTTTCCTTGGCCCGCAAGATATACATGGGCTAGCAGCAGTCTTTCACATGCTGATAAATTGTCACTATCGTGCATAAACCTCTGGAATTGAAAGCCAAATTATCCTTCTAGGTTCAGTGTCTCTCTTTAGAAGTTTCTCTGTTTCAAACCACCTCTGTTCACTCTAGATCTCTTAGGGCTTGAGTATTTGACATGATGATGGTAGGCTGCAACCTGGATAGCTTTTTTCCTTCCGTGCTATATTACTCGGAGGAGGGTTGGTAGACCCTCTGCACGTTCTGAATTCAACTTCCTACTAGAGAGGTTTCTTGGAAGAAAATGCAGCAGACAGCTACATTCTCTAGAGTCAGATCACAGGATAAATAGCTCTGGACTGTGCTGGTCCCATATGAGGTATCAGTGCTATGTCTTTGTCTTATCACTCCACTCCTCCTCCTTTGCAAACCCAAAACACTTTCTCTGAATAATCACAACTGCACTGATTTCTTCCCTCTGCAAGGGAGCCTGGAGCCTGCATTGGTATTTTTAGGTAACCCACTTGCTCCGTTTTCTTTCCCCTCTGTGAATAGATCCTTCACTTATTCTAACCCATACTGCCACATGTGTTAGTTGTCTCTTTCTTGTTCTGACATTCTTGGAACTGTAAATGCAGCACCTACTGCTTAGATACTGGGCTACACTATCTGTTTATGCTGCATTTTTTGTGTCTGGACTCTCCCAGGGCTGAACACACTATGACCAGAAGAAGAGAGCTAGAGAACAAAAAAAACCTTGATAAAAGTGGCTGAAGTGTTATATAGAAAGCCAAGCAAAGATTCCAATTAGTATTTTTATGATTATTCATCAAAGCTGATAAAGATCTCGTTCCAAAGGAAGGAGGTAAAAGACCCAGCCAGCCAAGGAAGGTAACCTACAACTGAGGAAGTTTCTCATCCAAATTCTTTCCTGTTTCATAGTGACAGCTGGCATAAAATATCACTGCTCTGACATGAGGAAGCTTTGGTACCAAATTTGTGAAAGTATGAAAAACAAAACCAGTAACAAGGCAGAATCAGTCAGTCCTTTTGTAGCTATGTCCAACCCGTGCTGCTGCTGTCTCAAAGGAGTTTCCCCTTTGGTTCTAACCATATCCTGGTTTCTCATTCTTCTCATCTTCTGCTTTGGGAATCTTAGGAATGTCTTTTTACACATACCTCTGTCAGCCTGTGTGCTTTGTCCTACCCAAGTCCTTTTTTGCCTCATGCTTTTCATTCTCAATTCCAGTCTTTCAGTTTCTCTTTCCTTTTTATTTTGGCCCACAAACAACCCCCTTCCCCAGCATGTCAACAGCAGTGGGAAGTAACCTAATTAATAGTTCCTTGATAGGCTACCCCACACATGCACACACCCAGTATTCCACTGGCAATTCAACAGCCCTCTCTCAAGAAAGGAAAATATTTCCATACTAATTAGTAACAACATCGGGTATTTCTGGGCAGAAGGATCTGGGATTCCCATCTGGGCCTAGATCTCTCGAGCTGACAGAGCAATTGTACCACAGAGTACATTTTCTTTTCCAAGTCCTTGTGTCATTAACTGTTTACACTATTCTCTGTATCAAACATATTTTCAGCCTAGCTTGTATGTTAGCTGGTATCTCTGCAGTTGACTTCAGGCTGAATTCCTTCAGCACTCAGACTGTGTCTCTCATTTAGCACGTGGCAATTATTCACTTATTCAGAAACCGGCATTGCTTCCCTTCTCTGTTGTCCATCAGGATTCACATGAGCCAAGGACCTTTCCACGCTGTGGTTCTCAAAGGACACAGATGCTACAAGATCCATTTAAGAAGTCTCTGCTGCTTGACTTGCCCTGACATCCACTTCCCTGTCTCTGTTTCTGCCACAACCACTTGCAAAAATTCAAGTGCTGTTTTCGAAGTATTTTACAGAGGATTAGTTCTCTGTGCTGAGTGATCTACAGCACATTTTTTTCCAGATGTAGTAGGATAGACCCACTCCTGTCTTCACCCAGGAGAAGGGAAATGTAGGAAATGCTTCATTAAGCACTGTGCTCAGAGGTGGGATTCCAGAGAAGAGAGTGAGCATATGTGAATTTTGCTGTCCTGTCTTGGAATCACCAAAAAAGGGAGTTATGTCTCCTGCCTCTAGAGGCAACCTGAGACAACATCACTAGTTGCTTCTTCTGCATCACAGAGGACCAAAAGAATGAAAATCTAATAAAGTGTGAGAAACACCAGTGCTTCTGAAAAAATGCAAAAGACAGAAATTTCCCAGTAAGAAAAAACAATACAAGTCCTATACCACCTATCAGCTCCTTAAAGGTATGACAAATAAGGAAGAGTATTTCCTAGAAGCCCTATACAGACAGCATTGTGTTAGGAGACACTAGTATTGAAGCCAGACAACCATACTCATCACATACACCAGAGGACAGCAGACTGTCTCCAGGAACCGCTGAAGAAGCAGAAACACCAGCAGCAGATACAAAAAGGTTCACAGCATGCAGGGAGATGCCCACAAGCACAGATCCTTCTCCTGCACAGAGTGAGCTAGAAAAATACTTTCAGATAAGCATTTAGACAAAATAAATGCACAAGGAGCACATTTACAAAGCCGTGGGTCAGTGAAAGTCATCTTCCAAACAGAGTAATAAGGAAGGAACAGTAAAATAGAAAAAAAAAGAAAGGAGATAAGTGAGGTGCCTCCAGTTGTCCTGTCATGGCAGTATTGCCTACGCAGCCTCCATTGCGTCATGTACTCCACATGTCCACTTCCCATGCCAGCCTTCTTCCTAAAAGCCTTTCATTCCTCAGCTGCTGTCTCAGCCTCAGTGCATCCTCACTGTCCTCAGTGCCTGCTTGGCCACAGTATGGCGCAGTCTCCCCCATCTCCAGAAACAACCATCCTTGTACAGCAAAGCACGTGTTTCCATCCACAAGGCTAAAAGAAGGAAGGATGGGAGGAATGAAGGAAGAAAGGATCCCTCTTAAAGGAGGGGGAAGAAGGATGGAGACAGAGGCAAATAGGAGGGAGAGTGAAAGGGGCCATAAATTCCCTTCTAATTCCAAATAATTCCGATTACATGGATGAGTAGTTTTCAATCAGAAAGATAATCTCAAAGATAGATGGCAGGATAATTGCTCGTCGGCGCGACGTAAATATTGTGTCGTTTCTATTAATCTCAGCGAATCGGGTGTCAGGGTTGTCACTCATTCATCAAAACAAATTAAAAAAAACATATTAAAAAAAGAGAGAGATGCTGGAGGGAGGGGGATGTGTATCCAATAAGCAGCTGAAGGCGTGTAAGGTAATGAATGCTGCTTACATGCTGTTTGCATTTTTTGGTTTATAAAAGCTAAAGGTAACTCAGGCAGTAGGTCTTTATTAACCTCTCAGTAGGGACTGCAAAGGGCACTGCTGATGCAGAATAGAGCAATAGGGTGGCAGAATGGGACTGTGGTTGCACAATGGGGGAAGGAAGTGGACAATACACCCTAGATACGGAGGTGAATAGTCTGGGATTAACAACAGACAGGTGGTACTGCAGAATCACAGTACCTGGGAAAAAGGACACAGATCACAGCATAAAACAAAGCCAGTGCCTCCATCTGCCATGTACAGGAGTGGGCAGGGAATGGAGAGTGACATGGGGAAGCCAGCAAGCAGGGCACACAGTGTCTTGGTGCAATTTTGCCATACTGGCTGCAGAATGACAGCATGTCACTGCCCCACTGCTATATCAACTTGTCTCCCTGGCATTGCATCCCCAAGCATTGTGCACCTCCTCTCCCTGCTCTTGCAAGCTGCCTGGCCTCAGGCACCCTCCTCACAGCCCTTCGATCCCCTAACCCTAATGTATCAGTTTAGTTCATTTCTGCTGACCCAGAAGGACCAATTCCCACACACACCAGCACTCTCCCCCGCTCCTGGAACCCCCTCACTCTGCCTGGGACAGTGCCCTGCTCTGGGACCTAAAGAAAACAGCTTGGGTCACACAGTGGTCAGTCACCAGTGTTTGTCCACTGACTGAACAGAGGAAATTCCTCGGGAAGACCCTTATTCCACTCTGATATCCATTTCATGAGGGTTGACACCTCTTTCCCCAGGTCAGGAGCCCTAGACTTGGCTTCTGCATAAGGAATTTTCTCTAGTGGATGCTGGGCTGAAACTACCACTCAGGCCACACAGCTGGCACAGTTTCACTAGTAGAGATCAGGTGGGAACAAGCAACCTCAAAGAAAAGGCTTCCCATAAACTTTGATCTTATTCAAGGACATAGTCATATCTTTCCAAGAGTGAAAAACTTCTGCTTGGCAGTAGCCTCCAGCCATGCCATCCTGTGCTGCAATTCACAAGACCTGGTGAACCAGTCAAGGCTAGATAAGCATTTGAACAAATTATTTCCCCAGTAAATTCACCCATGGGCAGGCGCAGTTCATAACTGCGCAGAGAGTTATGAACTCCAAGCCAGGACTGTTTGAGCCTGCTGCTCACTGCTGTGATGCAACAGGGAGCCTTTTCAGTGCATCATGATCATCTGTAGTCACTGAAGTGGTGCTCTTCAAACAAGTCCCCTCAGTTTGCTCTTGCCTATATGGCATTTCTGTGGGGCTTGAAGAAAACTGTTTGCTTTCCCTGCCTGTAGTCTGGAGAAGCCAAAACACTATCTGAAGCTAAGTACTTTGGGATGAAAGAAATGCAAAGGTATTATGTTTTTAGACCAGACTTAGTTTGTCAACCAGGAAAAGTTTTGCCCTCCTAAGCTCCAGGAAGAAGCTGACAGGTTTTGGCTGTAAGTTTAGCTTAGTGCTTTGCAAACAGCCTGCTAACACAAGGACCTGAACCAATGCCCAGGGGCTGTCTTCACTAAACGGATTTGGAAAATGCTAATGTTTCATCCTTGGCCACGTCAGTGTTTCTGTTCATTTACTGCTGCTGTTTGCTAAGTGAATTTATTTATTTAAATAGCTGTTCTATTGGTAGTTCCTACTGAAAGTTGGAAAAAAATTCCCCATGAACATTCTCCTGCCAGGCTACAGCAGAACTGGTCCCAGTATAGGCCAAGATTCTTTAGAATTGAGTGCTGTTTGCAGTGCACAGTCCTCTGGGACAGAAGGAGCAGGGATACTTGTCCCAGCAGTACAGTTAACCTGTCAATCCAGCCAGCAACGCAATATCCGCTGGGGATTTCAGTTGCTTCTGTGATCCTGCCTTATCTCCCTACATCCCTCGGCGTGCCCACTGCTCAGTGAAATGTCACTTCTCTCTCCCCTTCTTCCAAGATGGAAGTGAACTTGTGTGCCTGGCAAGGCAGCTGACAGACATGAGCTGAAAGGCTGTCAAAGACCCACTGAAAAGCAGGCAAGTCACACTGTGTCAGATTTCGGGGTCTAACACTGCAGCTTTCTGTCTGCTCTGGGGCTGGCTCTAAATGGAGCCTTTGATAGGCAGCCAGGCAGCTGTCATCACAGGGTCAGCCTCAGAAGCAGGAGGGTATGAGCACCTGGGAAGCACACGCCAGTGAGCAGAGAATAGCCGTTGTATTGTAAGGCTGGGTACTTCGGGAACCAGGAGCACCAGAATCAAGCACTGGACAATGGGATAGACCAAGGGCATCCATCCATAAGTCCTGGAGAAACCCAGCATTTTCCAAATCCGTTTAGTGAAGACTTCTCAGGGGTGAAGTGTACCACAAAACCAGCCTCCTACTAACTCCTTGGTTTTCATTTCCCTAAGAAATTAGCCTAAAGGAGACTATTTAAGGGGAAAGAATGCAAAGGCAATTATCTTCAAGAAACACCCAACATCATTTTTCACTTCCCATGGGTGAGCATTGTATCAGCCTTTGACTTCCCCATGGCTGGAGTCAGAGCCTCTAAACATTTCTTGATGTTCAAGAAGAATTTGCCTCCTCACTGCATGTCACACCTTTCCCAGTGAGCGCTCGCTACAAATGAATGAGCTCACCAATGGATGTGAGGGAAGAATAAAACACCACACTGAAGGGAAGCTCCTCAATTCCCTCACTCAGTGGCCTAATCCC
The DNA here is from genome assembly GCA_013399855.1 of Oxyruncus cristatus. Taxonomy (NCBI): domain Eukaryota; kingdom Metazoa; phylum Chordata; class Aves; order Passeriformes; family Cotingidae; genus Oxyruncus; species Oxyruncus cristatus. The sequence goes on from VXAY01007648.1 coordinate 1,700,043, forward strand.
TATACCCATGCAAGTTGGAGTTAAAATTTACAGCTACCAATTATGTCTCTGCTCTTACTCTGGAATAAGAGTAGGTCCTTCGTTTAGTGGACCTCTTTCAAGGTACTTCTGCAACAGCTTTGCAAGGTAACCAGCTGACACTCTAGACCTTCAGGTAGCACTTTTTTCAGAGACATTCTTGGAAAACCAGCATCTGTGAAGGTTTTGTCACAAATGAGAAACTGGATGAAACTGAAAATGTTAGTAAAGAAAGGACAGGAGTCTTCAGCACGAGATGAGCTCAAAAACTTAGTCACACCAGGGTCTATTCTAGGACTACTGAGGTATGAGTGACCTGGAAACTGAGAAGAACAGAGGGCAGAAAAATGCAGACAACAGCCTGATTTAAATTAATCAAGATAAAAGTGGACTGAGAAGAATCTCAGAATGAGAAAGCTGGATAGAAAGGCAGAAAACTGTGGGTGAAATCCAGCATCAGCCAAAGCCAAGCAATGCAGACTGCCCTCAGAGAGCACTTCCACAGGCCTGGAATTTTCAAATGAATACAGGAAACATAGTTAAATGGAAACGACCTTTCACTCTACAATGGTGGCAAGGGGAAAAAAAAAAAGAAACAAGGGACAAGAAAATAAAACCACTCATTCAGATACACCAGGAAGGAAATACTAAGGCCTAATAGATAGGAATTTTTGTCCCTATGTTCTGTGCTTTACAGTAGCACTATCTCCAGCAGTATTCCAGAGGAATCTCTCAGGAGAAATGTTCCTGCCCTCCATCTTTTTCCTTCCTTACATACCATCATAAAGAGCAAAAGGGAACCATGCCCTCAGAGAGATCTATCATAGTTGGTTAGCACTGAATACCTTCTGGAATAGAGCAGACACAGGAGTGCAGAGCTGGGAGAGAAAAGTGCCTGGAGAATATAGAATATATGAAGCCACATAAACTCACGAGACTTACCCCACCAGGTAGCACTGAATTAAGTAGCACAGCTTAAAGCAGGATTAAAAATAGTATCAGATAGGTATTTGAATTATGGTGTGATCAATACAGGCTCTCCAGTCCTCTCTCAATGAGGAGACGACTTGCTGCAAGGATGCCATAGTAGTTTAGAACAATCTACCTCCCGACATAAAATTGTCACCATGACAGTCAGAGATTCAGTTAAAACTCATAAGCTGGTAAAACTCTGGACATCAGAGGATAACAGTGCACCCATTCCCACATCAGTGACTGGATGCCAGCTCAGGATTCCACAGCATTTATAGATAAATTGGGTGGCAACTCCTTGGCTTAAGTGGCGATTTGTCTTTAGCCTTTTTGTACTGACAATAGCTGTTTCTATATCTAAAGTTCCCACAGAAAGAGATGAGAACTGTACAGAGCTGTTCCCTGAGCTTGTCAATGCACCACCAGCTGGACCCACCTTCTTGGAGAAAAGCCAAAGAATATCCAAAACTGGAGGCTGAAGTCAACCTCAGACCAGCAGACAGTGAAAAAAAACCCCTCTCCCCAGACTAGACTGTTCTGAAGTATCAACCACCCTGGGAAACAGGACTCAGGAGCAGGGAGATAATTGGTGGAAAACGGCGTGATAACTTCTATACTTCTATGTCACCCCACCTAGCTTTATGCCAAGTGCTGGATGGCTCCTTTCAGTGTAACTTCCCTGCACTTTCTTATATCCAGACCTCCCTCCTTTTGTCTCTATAGATGAGGAGATAGGTGTGGACCCCAGAAGCTGCAGCAAGATAAGTCTGCCTAGTTACCCAGAGGCAGAACAGCTGTACTGGCCACGAGAACCCAGCTTACAGAGGTCAGGCTGGAAAGCACTGCAGGGTAGAAAAAGCCATCAAAAGGAGACATGATAAGCTTCCTTCCCTTGTTACATTTCCCAGCTCTGACTCAACCTTTCATGACCTTTACAGATTTTACCCACCACTGCTGAAATCCCTCTCTTGCACACAGCATTTTCCTCATGATGTATCAGCCCAGGACCAGCCAGTTCTGGTATCTGATGGCTGGTCTAAACATGGACTGAACGCAGTAGCAATACTTTGTTCGGAGCTTGTTGTAAGAGTGATTCTTGAGTCTGTCAGGATCAATGCTACCCTAAACCAGTTTCAAAATATATTCCCTTTAACCTCCTTGCTTCTTCCTGCTCCACTGAGGATGGGATAGGCACAGCAGAACCTCTCAAGACTGGTGAGATGCATGGTACAACTCTCCCTGAGGAAAGCTCATTTGCTTCCCCTCAGCCTCTGTCAGCCTCACCTGACCACTACAAAGGCTGTGTAGAGACTTCATCACTGCTGTGAGCAGCTCTGGGAGTACCCCTGACCCTGCTCACTGGAAAGCCCCCACACAGAGTTGCACAGCACTCAAGGCACCCAGATGTGAGAGACATGCAGAATTGTTCTTCAGGGATTTTCAGAGCCCTCTCACATCACGTACTTCACTGTCCGGAGCTGCCACCTACAGCTGGTGAGGCAGGTAGGGCATATTTACCATATGTCCCAGCTGAACATGAATGTCAGGGGCATAAGGAAGAACACCCTGCAGCAATGGCCCATAGCAGTTTAGACTGACAATGAGGCAGATTTCCAACAACACAAAGGATGAAAGTTAACCTCCAAGAGCCCTACTGTTCTCTATCATCTCTCAAATGCTAAATGGACAAAACACAGAAAATGATACTCCAAAGCCACAACAAAAGCCTGGGACTCCAAGGTCTGAGTCTGGCTTGCTCAAATACTCCCCTGGTATTGATGTCATTATTTCCCTGTTCCTCTCTTTCTCCACCAAAGGTTATTACTCTGGGGATAGTGTTGACCAGGAGGCCGTGCTTGTGCAAGTCTCTGGAGATGCTGGAAGGGGTGCAGTGGAGAAGGCCAGACCAAGATGGTTACATTGCATTTGGCTATTGATCTCACTGATTTTCTTCCTTGTCATTCTCCTACTCCTGCACTGCAGCAAAATCCTTCTGCTTCCACCCTGTCCCCCATTCAGATCCCTTCTGACATTGTGATTAGCTACTTTGCCCTGTGGACATCCTAAAGGTGAAGCTCTTCAGAGGTCATGGATCCCCTGATCCAAAGCACACCCACTGACTCAACTGGGTGCACACAGTGCTTCTGACCATTTTCCCACTGGCCCATCCATCAGCACTCAGATACAGTCTATAGGCCATAACCAAATCTCACTGAAGCTTCTGGGAGGTTTTCCAATGACTTCCTCAATCAGTGAGGCAGCCTCATTTCTCTCTCCATAGAGAAGAGTCTTAGGATTCCTCCAATTGACAGCAACTTACCAACCTCATTTGGTGTCCAGACACCAAATGAATACTCTGACATGGCTGCATCTCCTTCTGGCATCATAGTCTTTTAGGTTTCTCATCTCCATATATCATGTTCAATGTGGTTTTCTTTTACTTGCACATGTCCTGGCAGCAGGGACCTTTATTTCTTATCTTTGTTTCTAATTTCAAATCCCTTTGCATCTCCACACTGCAGGCACTGGTTACAGTGCTCCCAATTCAGTATCCTTTGCACATTTAATTAATGATCCATTTACCTCCTCTTCCATGTACCTAATGAAAAAGATTAATCACACCAGCTTGAATGGTGATCCCTGTACCACCTCACTGGCTATTTCAAGCTATTAAACACCAGGTTTTCAATGGTGAAAACCAGATCTTTCTATATCAAGCTTCTATGATCATACTTTGATCAGTTTTAAGTCTCCATTCCCCCTGCTATCTGGAGAACAAACACATACGACTAATGGGATTTAATACAGCAGAATCAAATGCTTCACCAGTGATCAGAAGCCTGTAAAATATTAGTCAAAGAAAACATGAGTGAATAAGCAACAGCACTGGAAAGGAGCACTTGCCCAAACTGGTTTGTTCTCCATACTGTCTCTTTACAGATGTCATTACCTACTCTCAAGTGCTCCACATTATTCGTTTCTTTTCACCTCAGTTTCCAAGGAGATACCTCCACCACAAGAACCCAAATGCTTCCACCATCCCTCTCAGTCATCCCTATCCCTTACCTTTATCCTCTCTTGAGCACGTCTCTTGCAGATTCTCTTACTGTGGGTGACAATAAAAAGAGTCTTTCAAAATACATTAATAGCAAAAGGCAGAGCAAAAAAAACAGTGGACCGGTACAGGATGAGGATGGTCACCTCACAAACATGGACACAGAAAAGGCAGAGATGTTTAATGGTTTCTTTGCCTCTGTCTTTAACACTGATGATGGGCTAAGGGGGTCCCAGTGTCCTGAGCTGCAGGACCATGGCTCTAAGAATGATAAATTCCCAGCCAGTCCTGAACTTATGAGGGATCTGCTGCTCCAGCTGGATCCCTATAAGTCTATAGGGCCTGAGGGGATTCACCCAAAAAATATTCAAAGAGCTACATGATGTCATCTCAATGATCTTTGAACGATCTTGGGAATCTTCCAATTGACTGGAAGATAGCAAACAATTTTCAAGCCCCTACCGATTTTCAAGTAGGGCAAGGAGGATGATGCTGGTAACTACAGGTCTGTCAGTCTTACTTCAGTGACTGCTAAAATTATGGGGCAGATTATTCTGGGAGGTGAAAAAACACCTGCAGTACAATGAAGATACTGATCACAGCGAACATGGCTTCAGAAGGGGAAAGTCCTGCTTAACAAATCTGATTTCCTTTTATGACAAGGTAACCCACCTAGATGATCAAGGGAAGCCAATTGACATAATCTTTTTGGATTTCAGTAAAGCTTTTGATGCTGTCTCACAGTATCCTTCTGGACAAAGTGTTTAATGTATAGCTGGATAAACAAGTGATGAGATGGCTGAGCAACTGGGTCATGGATCAGGCACAAAGGGTCATAGTAAATGGGGTAACATCAGGCTGGTGACTTGTCACTAGTGGGGTTCTGCAGAGCTCCAACTTAGGCCCAGTTTTCTTCAAGATCTTCAGGACTCTGAAGACACAAGACTCAAAGGAATAAACTAAGTAAGTTTGCCAATGATACTAAATTGAGAGGAGCTGTAGGCAGACTCCCTTGTAGGCAGAGAGGCCCTGCAGAGAGACCTCAACAAATTAGAGGGATGGGCAATCACCAACCCTATGAAGTTTAAGAAAGACAACTGCCAGATTCTGCACCTGGGATGGAGCAACCCTGGCTATATGTATAGACTAGGGAATGAGAGGCTGGAGAGCAGCATCACAGAAAGGTACCTGGGAGTCCTTGTTGATGGCAAGTTGAATATAAGTCAGTATATGGTCGACTGACCATATCCTGGCAGCCAGGAAGGACAACACTGTCCTGGAGGGCATCAGGCAAAGCATCGCCAGCCAGTCAAGGGAGGTGACTGTCCTGCTCTGCTCTGCACTGGTGGGGCCTCACCTTGAATATTGTGTGCAGTTTTGGGCACCACAATATAAGAAGGATATTAAGTCCTTAGAGAGTGTCCAAAGAAGGGCATGAGGATGCTGAAGTGTCTGGAGGGGAAGCCATACAAGGAGTGGTGAGGTCACTTGTTCAGTCTGGAGGAGACTGAGGGGAGACATCATATCAGTCTACAATTTCCTCATGAGGGGAAGTGTAGGGGCAGGCACCAATCTCTCCTCTGGGATGACCAGTGATAGTAATCAAGGGAATAGCCTGAAGTTGTGTCAGGGGAAGTTTAGGCTGGATATTAGGAAAAGGTTCTTAACCCAGAGGGTGGTTGGGCACTGGAACAGGGAAGTGGTCACAGCACTAAGCCTGCCAGAGTTCAATAAGTGTTTGGACAATGCTCTCAGGCACATGGTGTGATTCTTGGGGCTGTCCTGTGCAGAGCCAGGAACTGGACTTGGATAATCCCTGTGGTTCCCTTCCAACTCAGGATATTCTATGACTCTGTGAAAAGCTGGGGTAGGGAGAACAAAGGTACATGCTGAAGAATTCAAGAATTGTATAGAAGTATCTGCAGTAGCTGAAGATACTTGGATTTCCATGTGTAGGCATGCTAGTGGAAGTAATGGTCACATTCTGTCCTTGAAAACCTCTCACTGCAAATACCTCCATTTAGAAGCACATGTAAATCTCCGTTCCCCTGTGGGAAAGCACTAGTAACAGGACAGCTTCTCAGCAGAACTACTCCTCTCACCTGAGGCCACTGCAGGTGAACTGGCAAAAACAAAGCAACATCTGATACTGGCCTGAAACCTGCCCTCTTGCCCTGAGGCCAGCAGCAGATCAAAGAGGTGCTCCAAATAACCACCTCTTCTCCTCTCTCAACCTTATCTCCCTTCTTCCTGGGCTGCCAACACAGGAATTATCTCTCTAGACTTCTTGCAAGAAGGAAGTGGACACAAAAAGCTCTCAACATACAGTGGAACTTTGCAGCTTTGATTACAACTGCTGCATTTAAGCTGCCTGTGGAACAGTAATCACAATGCCATGCCGACAGGTACACCTTGAGGGGAATGACACCGATGCTCCAGCTGTCTCACTCTGAGGCTTGCAAAAAACCATGCATTTATTTTTACCTGAACCTCACTCAAGGAAGACAGCAGGCAAAATGTGTTCTTCCAATGTGCATGTCTTTTTCTGGGATTGCAGCAGAGGTCCATTTTCCTCCTCAAGGAACGGGAGATATACAGAGCAGCCAGCAAAAGAGCAGATGCCCAAACGTGAAAGCGGATCTCCCTCAGTGAGAGGAAGTGTCACTGCATGGATTTGCAGGGAAAGGGCTTTAAGGCCCCTAAATTAAATGCCTCAGAGATCTTAATTTCTGTGAAATAAATGTACTTGCCCAGAGCCTGTGATTAGGTTTGCTCAAGTAGCAAACCCTCAGCTTCATCATTAGTTACTTAAAGGCCAACTCATGAGAAGACTCACCATGTGCTCTACATGCCATGCTCTCCTAGGACCTGCCTGACTGGTGGGCTCTCTGCACTTCACTATTTCATCTGAATTACTCTGCCCCTTTTTCCACTCCACCTCTCCACTAGCCACCACCGTGTTGATTACAGCCCACCACTGAGACCCTGCCTTCACTTCAACCTGCAACTTACTCCTTCCTTCCTGGCTTCTTTTGTCTCTTGGTAACAAACCTGAGGCAGCTAGAAAGCTCTCTTATCCACTCCATGCACACTATCAGCTACTTTGTGCTGGCTGTGAGCTGCCAAAGAGAAAGCAGCTGAAAGTAGTTGACTTTACAGAGTGTGGGTTTCTCTCTGACCAATAACTTCCTTCTGATCCATTTTTAAAAGAGATCCAAAATCCAATAAATTAAGGACAATCAGCCTCACCTGTGTCCTTGGGAGAATGATGCAGTTAGTCTCCTTAGAAAATATTTTGGGCACACAAAGGAGAAGAAGGTGATTAGGAACAGTCAGTGTGGATATTCCAAGAATAAATCATGCCTGACCAACCTGATTCTCCTCTGTGATAAAATGATGGCACTTGTAGACAAGAGGAGAGGCACGGAAACCATTTACTTTGACTTCACCAAAACATTCAACACTTTCCTAGAATGCCTCAAGAGTGATACAAAACTATTATGAGCGTACTACCAGAAAGGTTAAAAACAGATTGGATGATCAAGCTCAGAGGGCCATGTTTACACGCTACCCGTAGGCCAGTAAGATATTTTCAGGGGACCTGTCCTGTTTAACATCTGTATCAATGACCTAGAGAATGCAACAAAGCACACTCTTGTCAAGTTTACACCTGACACCAAACTGGGGAGACCAGTTAATATACTTAAGGCAAGGCTGCCATCCAAAATGCCCTAGAGAGGCTGCCGAGCTAACATGAACCTTACGAAATTTAACAAGGACAAATGCAAAGTCCTATACCTTGGAAGAAATAATCCACTGTGACAGTACCTACTAGGGTCTGCCTGCCTGGGTAGCAGCTCTGCTGAAGAGGACCTGGGGGCCTGATAGGTCTTAAGCTGAGCATGAGCCATCAGTATGTCCAGGCAGCAAAACCTGCCAACAGTGCCCAAGTGGTATTCACGGGACCATAGCCACAACGGGTGAAGGGATGTAGTTATTCCACTTTGCTTGGCACTTGTCAAACCCTATCTAGAATACACTGTCTAGATTTGAGGCCTCAGTACAAGAGAGAGATTGATAAACTGGTGTGAGTGAATGGAGGGTGAGCAAGGTGGTCAGCAGACTAGAGCATTTGCACTGTAAGGAGAGACTGAGGGCTCCAGGCTTGTTTAGCCTAGAGAAGATTTTAGAGGGACCTAACACCTGGCTTTTAATAAGGGCCTTATCAAGAACATAGGGACAGGCTCTTTACAGTGGATTGTGGGTTAGCAGTACACAACAGATACAAATGAAAACAAGAGCAGTTCAAACTGTATAGAAGAGAAAGCTTGAGGAAAATCCAGCATGTGGAAAATCAAGCACTGGAACAAGCTGCAGAGACAGGCTGTGCAACCTTCATTTTTGGAGGCTTTCCGGATGTAACTGAATAAAACCCTGAGCAACCAAATCTGAATTTGGTGCTTGCTTTAAGCAAGGGACGGTACCAGAGAACTCCTGACATCCCTTCTAACCTGAATTGTTCTGTAATTCAATGATTCTGCAAACAGACTGCAGAAGACAATAATTTGTTGCAGAGGTATTTCTGGAGTAGAAGGAGTAGGTGAAGAAACTACATGATCTGCCTGCCACTTGCCAGCAACTCTGCAATTACTGCCTCTGCTCTCCTCCTACTACCCATGGAATAGGTGGGCCAGGGCCAGAGAGAAAAACAGCTACTCACATGCACTCTAAGGTGACCCTGGTCACTGCCAGACCTAGCAAACCACAGCCATTTTTTCTAGTTCCAGTGAGGAAAAGGCTCATGCCTTCTCAGAGGTATCACTGACCAGTCTGCCAGTAACAGCAGTGTTCGGAATGAAGCATGCCATAGAAGTACCAACTTTTCCAGTATATCTCTCCATAAGAATACAAATTCTTCAGGAGAAAACCCCTAAAAGACTATTTGTACCAACAAATATGCAAAGCTATTTCTATGGGAGCAAACCAAAGTGGGCCTTGAGCAGAGCTGCATCACAAAGAACTTGGGTTGGTTTATTTCCTCACATCTTTAAAAAACGCTATTTCCCAGTAACATACACATAGAGCTGTCTCCTTATAAACCTAAATATTGGGGTACAAAGAATATCCTTGTCTAGAGCTAGATAGGTGAGAGATGGCAGAAATCTGTAGCTAGCAATTCTCTCTAAAACAGGAAGGACATGGGATGGCTCATACCATATATATTACAATGGAGGAGATCCTTTGTTTTTTACTCAAGGGAGACATGAGGAAATACCTTTTGAAAGTAAAAATTTCCCATTGGAACAACTCAAAGAACTGTAAATAACTTGCCAGTGATGTCACTTAACACCTTTTTAAAAACAAAAAAACCCAACCCCACATGAAACGTAATGGAAGCAATGACAGTGAAATTCCTGTCTTTTGAAAAGGACGAAAGGATGCTGGCAGGGAATTCTAGATCAGTTAAACTTTATCTCAGTCTGAAAAAACAACGAAACAGTTAACCCAGAATTATACTGGGAAAAATAAAATCAGAGGCTAAAAATATAGTGAAAAGTAGGTCTTGTTAGGCTGCTACCCCCTCTCTCCAATTCTTTCATTTTTCATGGGGTTTTTCCTTTTTTTTCGGACATGAATGCAGGCCTGGTAGGTAAAGGCAGCAGTGCTAGTGCAGCATACCTGGATATCCATAGCAAAGCTACAGCCATAGCCAGTTTAGGTGTCATTTCACATCTGTTGTGTAGGTCCTAATACATTCCTGGCCCAGAAACCACCCTGCTGCCCCCATTCAATACACACAACAAGCTCAGCCCCAAATGTACTTGGTATATAGGAAGGTGGTAGTGGCAGTCAGATGACAGTGGCATGCTGGCTGCAGGGGCATGGAGAGCTGGACACAGTGCTTTCACTCAGTCTGCACAGTACACTTCACTATGGACATCCTGGAGCCAGGGCAAGCTCAGAGCTCGGCTGCAAGAGAGTGGAATGGAGCCCTCTGTCAAAGGACTGACACACAAGAATGGCAGGGCAATCTATATCCCTTTCCTTCCATGGTAACAGAGCTGGAAGTTTCTGGTTATGGGCAGGATGCAGCCTCTATCTCTGGAGAAACAAATGTCATGATGCGCTTGGGGCAGCGTGAGCCAGGACAGGCACCTGGGCAGGTACAGAAACGTGCCTTGGACTGGGGTAAAGAAGACCCTTGGCAGGGTTTTCAGGAACTTCATGAGGTGAGGAACATGAAGAACAACATTTTTTTGGCTCAAACTTCCTTCTGTGACAACTCAAGCAACAAATGTGTGCTGTGAGCAACCCACAGGGTATGTGATCTACGGATTAAAACAGGCTCCCCGTTTGCGATTCAAGAGCAGTTGTCAATGGTAAGATGGCATTACACAGAGATGATAGCAGAAGCCTGCACTGACTCATGGCAATTCCGACTTGTTGTTGGTATAGGTACAACATACAGATGGGTGGGATGATGAAAAATAAGAAAACAGCCTGCTCTCAACAGCATGGCTCCCACCATTCTCTATAACCCAGAAATGCACAGCCAATGCGAAGGAAGAAGTGGGAGGGACAGATGCTGCAGGGGACTGTCACAGAGGCCAACTTGGGGGTCCCAAGCACAACGTGATCTCTCATGTAACACTTGGACCTACCCTATGGGAAATATTATGAGCACTATGTAATCATCTTGCATGCATCAGTGAGGGAATTGCTAAAGCCCTTGTCCCCCACAAGTCCAAGTTTTGTGTTCCCTTGGTTATTCGAGACTGAGACAGAATGTGCTTACCATGCTAAGAGAGCAGGGTGCCAGTCTTGTAGGAAAACCTATGAAGAGATTCAGACCGAAAAAGGTGAATTTGATGGATTCAGTTGTGGATGAAATACTGCCATACTGCCTCCTCATGGCAAGGGAATTATATAACAGCCAAGGGAGAAAAGAACTCACTGTGGCTTATGCCTGTTTACATGACATTAGTTGCAACATGGAATTGTCTTCAAACACTGCTTACCAATCCTTGCAGATGTCTTGGAAGAAATTCTGTTGCAGGAATTTATTTTCACCTGAGGAGAATACACCATCGTGGACTGCTGAAGAAAGACAAATCGTGTGCATCAGAATGTATTAAAAGTCAGCTATCTATGGAGGACCTGCAACAGGACTCTGTGGAGATATGGAACACACAAGGTCAGTGGAGACATGACTGGATCACAGCTATCCCAGCTGTATCTGCCGTTTCCAAAACCTCACCTTCCCAAAAGACCCTACATTGCTATCCTCCAGTAATCAGTCAAGGTTCAAAGGACATGCAGAAACTGTCCTAGAAAATTAAACAAAAGCTGCTTTCATAAACCCAATTTCCCTTTTACTCAAAGCCACCACAAATTGTCCCCAGTGCAGCTCCTCTTGGATAGGTAGGCGAAGAGACAAAGTAGCTTCGACCGCCTGAGTGTCACTCCATAAAAGCACTGACAGACTTAGCCTGTGCTAACTGATCACTAGCTCTCTATTGCTACAGTTCCCATTCTATTTCCCATACAAGAGGTATTGTCTGTTCTGTCCTTGTTGGAATATTTTGTGGAGCACTGTGACTAGCACTGAACCAAAATCGCCCAACCCTTGTGGACCTTTTTTACCTTCCTAGTACCAGAATGAGATTTCATCTTGATGTTCAGAGCCTGGAGACCCAGAGGTCAGAGGCCACCACACGATCCACTGAGCCACCCAGTCCCTAGATCACAATGTTAACAAATCACCATTTATCTTTGTTACTGCAGCAAGTGTCCAAGGCAAAATGGTGCCAAAGATCATATCTGTTGGGATAACCTATTGATTTGTGTCATATTTTGCCCAATCCCTATTTTATTCTTGCTCAGGCAGAGGTCAAGGCAGGTTAAAAATAACTCCTTCAGTCTGAGGTGCAGGACTGAGGAATTTAAAACCAAGCTGTTGTTCCAAAGGGTGGGGGTTCAAAAATCTCCCACACAAGCAACAGAAGCAGTAATGTACAGCAGTTGTGAGCGAGACCTTGTAGCCGGGGAATTCAAGCCATGACAGAAAGTTCTGCAGATTTAACTAAAAGATCTTTCTTCTCTCTCTCTCTCTTTTTTTTTTTTTTTTTTTGTGAGAGGAAATAAATCAGTCATCTTAGTTCATTCAAGCAACTAAGCATAACAAAAGTTTACGTGATATACATACACAGTAAATGCTTTGAATGCAGTGCAGACTAATGCAGATGCTGCTACAGCATTCACACCTCCTAGTCAAAGTATACTGACCAACATCAGCATAATTCATCGCCCTTATTTCACAGGAAGTTAAAATTTTGGACTATATTACAGGGGTAAAAAAATTCAAGAAGATCAGAGTTGAAGTTGTTACTGCTGTTCCTAGCACTAATGGTCACGTGTCATTTTTGTCAGAGAACAGTCTAGGTAGATGCAAATTTTTATGTAGATTTTTTTATCCCATTTCAAAACCTTGGAGTTTAATTGCGAACACTTCAGAGATATTTTGCCTTCCCTTAATATTATGCCCTCCAGGAAACGAAATTTTAAACTAATACACATTTCCCCATCTTTGTCATTAAAGAAACATTATGTACTTGCAAAGCATAAAACACTTCTTTATAGAATCTTCATGATTTCCTGAAAATTTTTCCCCATGATGCAAAAGAGGATGTTACCTTTACTCTGGCTTCATATTCCCACTCTTATATACAGATTAGACAATTAAGAAAGAAACCTAGGTTTTTTTACTGCATCTTCTCACAACAGAATTTCTGACACTTGTACTAAAGCTGTTTTCAAAGGGCCTAACAAGTGGACAAGTCATCTTTTTCTCTCCATCCAGAGATTTACATCTGAGTATCATTCAGCTAATGGCCATACTACTGCAGGCCTCTGAAATCTTCTGTAGAAGGAGGGAAATTAAACCAACCTATGCTACCAGGGGGTATCATGAACCGTGCAACATATGACAGAAAATTCACTCACTTTTCCAACCAAATGTAAAAAAAATTCCTTCCCTTTCCATTTCCTCCTCGGAACTGAAGGGACAATGTATTTTATGAGTATATATTAGTCATAGTACTCTGGATGAGAAACAATAGAGGAATTCACTGCCCTTGTGCAAAAGTAGCATGGCAATAGTGGTGTGCAGCACCTCCTTGGGAAGTGAACAAAGCAAAACCCCCACTTCTGACAGCTCCCTAGATGGGATGAGAAAAATCTCTGTAGAGAGTGGTTTACTGAAATACAGAAGGAAAACGACCCTAATGTTGTAACAAAAAGCAAAGGTAAAAACAGAAGGGGCTGAAGTTTTCCTGGGTTTATAGACAGGTACAGGGGAGGCAGGCTCACTGCACATAGCATCCTGCAGTTTTGGCAGAGAGGGGAAAGGCATGTGAGAACAAGCAGGGGACTGGGGCAAAACCTCTCAGACACTATTGAGAAACATGAACATGCTCATCTCTGCCCTGTCACAAAATTGACCTGCCCCACAGTTAAGTAGGCTCAGAGATGACTAACCCTGCTGACCGTCACAGACAGGTTTTTGTCTGTAACAACCAACAGATGGAAGAGCCAAAGAGCAGTTTAAATCTCAGCAATGCCATGCTTGCTTGTATGATATATGCTCCAAACCATGTCCTCCCTTACCAGATTTTTTCACCAGCCAGTTCTGAAGCAGCAGGGCAGAGCCTCATGCTGGGCTGCAGGAGCTGGCCACAAGAGTTAACCAACTGTGGCTGCTCATTTACAGGGCAAAGAGGAGACCATCAACACAGCCAGGAGGAAGAGCAGCCAGGGGCAGGAGGCAGCAGAGACCTGGCAAAGCCCTCTCCTCTCTGCTCTCTCTAGTGGTTCCGCGGGCGATTACTCCAGAGCACCCAGCCATACCAAAATCAATAAACAATTTATACGTAGCCCAAGGAACTTTGACACACTTAATAAAAGTCTCCAGTCACAGTTATGGCTCCATTTCACCTTAACGTCTTCTTTAACTGTCCCTTCTTTTCAAGATCAATTAGAGGCATGTGCAAACAGAAAAACAAACAAACAACCAAACCAAACAAAAAACCCCACCACCACCAAAAAAAAAATAAACAGGGAAAAATCCTAAAAAGCAAGGTCAAACTAAGCAGCTCAGCTTCTCCTCACTACTCTCCTGAGGCAAACATAGAAATACAGGGACTGACAGGTAACACATTGGGACAACTTGTTTACACATGCTCCTTGCAACCTCTCGTTCTGGGCACAGATCTGCAAGACAGCAGCCTTATTTAGGAGAGCTGGAGTATTTGGTAAGCCTCAGTTGAGCCTGCAGAAGACACCCATTTCCCTGCAATTTCAATGGAAATTCAGTACCTCTGAAAAACTCCAAATACGAAGGGTGAAACTCTACCTAATCCTCAAAAGGGGTACAGATCAGACACCTTTAAGTAGGTCTTCGTCTTGTGCTGGGATGATCCAGTCTCACTGTCCCAGTCACACCTTGCCTTCAGAACTCTGCCACTGAATCAACTTCTCTACTCCAGTGATTTACAAGAGGAAAGAGTTAATGAAGGAGGGTTACTTCCATTAATAGCAATAGGTGGCAAATAGCTTTTGATCTCTCCTCCCACTCTGTGAATTGAGGTGCTAATATTGTTTTGATGTTGTGTATTCATGTTGAAACTATTAGAAAAGTTGCCTGTGTTTTCTTGGTAACTGTTTGAAAACATCTGAGACATCTGCTCTTGAAAAAAACATACAAAAGAAAAGGGCCTGGCCCATTTGCCATAAGACTTTCAGTCTTATGAGGCTTCCTCAGATAGAACCAAATGTCTCTGCCCTAGCTGAGCTGAGCCCACCAGCCACCATAGCTATTACAGAGAAGAACAGCTGAGCCAGCTCTTTTCATTGTTTTATAACATTTTAGACCCAGGCAAAGTAAGATTCAACAGCTCCGGTTGATTGATACCAGCACTGCCTTTAGGTCCTTAACCAGAGCTGTACAGTGGAAACTGACTGAAATCATTACAACCCCTCCGTTCTTCTCAATGCTGCAGGAATCAGCAAGGGAAGATCTGCTTTGCATCAGAGGAAGGAGCACCTGAGAGTTACCCTGAGTAACCAGCAATTGGGTCGACTGACCTGTCCAGGGAAGACATTGCTGAATGCTGCCACTCGGTGGCAATGGCCCAGAAAATACTATTCCCACGAGTAATAGTTTGGTCTCTCACATTGCTCTTACAGAGAGGGACCTTCCCATTGAAAGCAGAGCTTTGGAGCACAACGCATGGAGACCGTGGAAAGCAGCACAACACTTACCACCGTGTCACTGTCACCAGCCAAGTATCTCCCCAATTTGGGCCTCAAATCAGAAGGGCATCTATAATGAGCCTAGGTCTCTTCTTCTGCCTCCATCACAAGAAAAAAATAACACAAGAGAGAAAGTCTGGGGACAGGCAGACACCATTCTCTGGCCGTCTCCCCCTGCTTTGGCAGGCTGTACACAGAACTAAATGCATGCACAGAGTCAGCAGGGCAGTCTGGCCTTTAAAATGAAAGAATCCAAAAAAGGTAGACAATAGGATAAGACATAAAGAACAAAAAATTGCTCAGCCTGCAATTCAAATCATATTTCTTTGATAACATATCCAAAGTGTGGGCTCTATTCCTCCACTAGATCTCTATTCAAAACACATTTACCTCTTATCTTGCTGCTTCTTCTTTCTTCCTACATATACCTTCATACATGTATCTTCCCTGATGACTTTCAGTGTGCTTTAGCTAATATGCTGAGATGGCCTCGCTCAGGTCCTGAAAGTTAAGGACAATTAATTCAGCAATCAACAGTTAAGCCATTCAACTCTTTTTTTTTTGCCATTTTGCCATTTTATTTCACACTGATGTCATCACAGATCATGTATCATCCTGTTCTTCCTCACCTTTACCACTTGTGGCCTATACCCACATCTTTCTCTGTTTGGACAGTATGTTCTCTGGACAGTAAATGCTTCTATTCAAAGTCTGTAAAGCCTCAGGATCTGATGGACTTCAGTATTGACCCAGAACCTTCTAGGGACTATAAAAGTACAGAAAGTGAGGAAAGACTGAATTTACAATGATCCCATAGACTACAACAGTTGCTCAAGGCACCTTGGCCCTCACATTCTTTGCTGAAAGAACAGTTCTTACACCTCTCAGATAGAAATACTACCTTTCCTGAAGGCCATCCAGTCACTGTTCTTCATACAACCTTTGTTGGAGGAGTTTAGAACTCTTCATCCACCACTCACTTGACACGGTGCAAATTTTTCAGCACACTCACACCATGGCAACTCTAAAATAACCGAAGTATGGTTCAGAGGGAGTGAAGCATTTCAAAGCAGGTTATGCAAACCTGCACCTGGTTATATCCTCATAATTTGAAGCCTCTCAGGGAACATTGAGATCACCAATATATTAAAGCATACATCAGAAACTAATTGGGTGTTAAATGTTTCCAATTGAGAAGAGTCTACATGTCTAGGAGGAGACATGTCCAGTAAAAAACTGTATGCTGCTGAATCACAAGCCTTCAGCAAGAGAAATTATTTTCTTACTTGCAATATTTTACAGACTGTTCAAGGATAAAGAAAATCTACCTTTGTTATTTAAATGCAAAATATCTTAGTGACATCCTGTGATAGAGAATTGGTCAGCATCTTGTGCCATGGTTCTACTGTCTGAGTGGGTACACAGCAAGGTCTAGAAACTGTGGCCTTCAACAGAATGCAGTCGCAAACACAAGAGGGCTGGAGAGTCAGACTCTCTCTTTTCAGTTGTAGAGGAACATAACTGCTTTGTCTGTGCGCATCCAGACACGCAGAGCGCAAACAGCATTGAAGCACTGCCACTGCTCCCCTGGACCTTGCTGATAGGAAACGGCAGAAACCTCTTTGGAGTTGAGTGCATACCCCAACCAATCAGACATATTTTGGGCTGCTTCCCCACACATTACACATCCTTTTTAAATAGCAGTTTTTTTCTCTTCTGGCCTCACAGAGTCCTTCTGGACTCCAGAATCCTTCAGCATTCCCATCTGACAAATTTTCATCTACCTAACCTCCTAAAAGGGAACAAGAAGAACAGAACATCTGTGTTCAACAGAACAGATGGACTTGTAAAGCCAGATGGTTCAGGGCAAGCTGAGAGTTTTTGGTTGATATGACAGCAAACTTGAGGGTGGGCTCAAGAGACAAAAAGGTGGACAATGCATTGTCCAGTCTGTCTCTTGTTCCACCTGAGACAAGTTTGTCACTCCTGTGAAATCCTGACTTGGACATTCTGTCCTTTCTTGGTGATTCAAATGCTTAGCAAGCATCCTCATTAGCAAACCCTAAGCCTCCCTCTCAGAAGTGGCAGACTGCTGTAGAAGGCCAGTTTACCAGGCAATAACACCTGGTGGAGAGAAAATTCTTGTAAGCAGATTCCCTGCAACTGAAGCAGCAACCTTGACCAGTCACTTCAGAGTCCCGTTACATCCATAATGATACTGTCTCCACCTTTCCCTTCCCCCCAGCATGAAAGATGAGTGGTTGTACGGAACGAGTCCCCGAGCTGTGATGGGAATCGGTCTCGCTTGGCTGCAAAAAATATATATATCCTGGTATGGCTGTGATGAATCCTTTCATTATTCATCTGCAATTGCCCTGCTACTGCTGCTGTTCCGTTCTCTCTCTCTTTCTTTTATAAATAAAAATGGAAACAGATTGATGACAAATATTGACAGATATTGCTTTTAAAGAGCCACATGTGAATGTGGGCTATCGGGGAGAAGCAGTGGCAGAGCAGCATCAGAGGGATGGAAAGAACAGGGAAGACTAATAAGTAAGAGATGGGAAAAAATAAAGACGCTCACTCCAGTTGGGCTAGATGAGCAGTGACTGGAGCAAGGTATCTTTCTGGTGATGTGAACCTCAATTTGCTCCAAAAAATGAGCTCTGGATTAACAGAGCTATGCCTCCAAAATATTTGAAGTAACTAGCAGTAGTCAGCTGTGCTGTCAAAGATACTCTAGAGCAAAGTTCGCAGAGACTGAAGCAAAATATTCACAGGACAAAATGGCAACACACAGAGGGGCAGTTACACGAATAAACAGTACATGATAATGCTGTTCAACGCACTCCATTCTGGGTGACCAGTGAACATCAAGGCTCTAGTCTGTGCCACTGCCAAAGCTACTTGAGTTTTAGGAATGTGGCTCAGATGGACAAAAACAGTCTGTGACCAGTCAGGCCACAGGCTGACACAGTGAATGAGTGCATCCAACACAGACAAACCCAGCCTCATGACACCCTTCCCTGCGTATGCCCACTGCATGAAGAAACAAAAGCATTTTACTCCAGTAAACTCCCAGAAGCTGAATTGTTTTTTCCTATTTAACATTTAATCCCCTTATTGAAGACAGAACAGGAGCAGGGGTGGGAGAGGTGGTACCCAGCTCTTAGAGAAAGAAAAATCAACTCACTTTGGGTTTACTTCTCATGTTAAAATAACCTGTTGTAGCCATTCTGAGCAGATGGGCTGCAGGAGACAGAGCTCAAAGTGCTGCCCTCTCATAACCAAACTATGCCTGTTCCTTGTAAATCCCGGCACATTTTCTCTCATCCCACAAACAGGTGAAAGACCTGACTTGCAAAATGGCCAACTCAGACTGCTTGTTGTGCCACACACTGCATTGCAGAGAGGGGCAGGGAGCTGCAGCCATTACACCTGCCTTAGTTTTAGCCCAGATATTGCATGTTAGACCTTCTCGGTGCTCTGTAGACTCCGCAGATTGGAATAAGTCTCCTCTCTCCCACGGGAGGACTGATGCCACTCTCCTGTCCTACACACCTACTGATTGATGGCCTTCAAATCAGCCGGGGGCCCAGAGATTACCTTTTTTTTTTTTTTTTCATTTTTCACTCTGCTTTTAATCTCTTCCTCATCCTCCACAGACAGCTTGAGTTACATTATCACTTCTCTGTGTATTGCTACCCCTACAGTGATCTCCAGCAACTGTAGTCTCCTCCTCCAGGTCCCACGCTTCCCAACTCAAGCACCATCTATCTACCTGAAGATATCATATCTGCTAAAATCACCTTCTACCAAACCGTTTCCAAGGCTATCTCACCTTCCTGACATCGTTTACACCTCCTATCTAGCTCCTTATACCCATCAATGTGTTTGGCATTACATTTGAGAACAGAGATGTGCATGGATTCATTGCTGCTTGCTCCTTGCCAGCCTCCCACTTAACTAAACCCATTTTCATCCTTCCCTCAGAATTGCTCCTGCTGTTTTGGTGCCAAGCCACTCTCCCACCCTCCTGTCCTCCTCAGAGCACACTGCTCCTTGGACTCCTTTCAACAGTAGCTAATTCAAGACATTACAGCACAGAAGCCTGTGCCAACATCCAGTGCATAAACAAAGACCAGATCCATGAGAGAACACACTGTCAGCATTTAATAACAAACACTAATTGTGAATAGGGGGATGGACTTTTCCGTGCCTGTTCTCCCAGTAGCCAAAAGGCGCTCAAGCCAGGGAACGTGGCCATTCACAAACTAGGATCCATTAATTGCTGAATGGCTCAGTATCCATTGATTGACACCAGCCTGCTTAGTGTCTGACTGATCCACTGAATGGACAGACAGACTCTCGGAAATTTATTTGCACCTCATTGGTGTAGGGACACAGAAATATCAGGTAGTTAGTGATGCAATTTCCAAAGCCTTTCAGGCTTGCTACAGCTTCACCCTATAATCCTCACAAAGTTTTAATTTCTTCCTGTGCCTCTAGCTTTCCTGAGAAAATTGCCTTATATCTGATCCCAGAAACGTGCAGAGCAGGCTGCTTGTGGGCCTCAAGATTTCAGTACTTTCATTGAAAGCTGTTGCAAAAGACAGATGAGGTTTTTAACAACATTCTCATTCAACAGAAAGGCTGGTTCTCATCACATGAAAATGATGTAGAGATACTAAGTAATTTCCATCATTTTGCCCCATCATTCATTGTGCCTCATAAACAAATCAGACCCTTAAAGAGAAGAGATCCACTGAAAGACACTTTGGGTTCTCTAGAGCCAGCAAGTCCCTTCCAGCCATAATCCCTCTTTAGGAAGCGTATATGGATACGTCACAGGAAATGTCCCTTCTCACATCAGCTAAAGATACGTCAAAACCCCTAAGGAGCACCTGAGAGAAGAGGAACACACAGTCCTTGGTGAGGCAGCTTGCCAAGCTTACAACCCCCTCAAAGCATTTCTTGCAGCCCTGGACTGTGTGGAGTTCCTATGAGCTACTGAATCCCTGGAGACCATGGGGTGGTGGGCACAGATCTGTAAGCAATTGAGCCAAAGTTAAAACCTTGGTGCTGCCAATTGGGTAAATCTCCCTTATTCAAAGCATTACTCCCAGGACTTTCTCCCAGCCCACTCAACTCCCCAGCTCCAGTCCTGCCACTGTGCTCTAGGACTCCTCACACACATCAATGGAGCCAAATTAATGGATTAAACCAGCAGAAATCAAGTAATTGTTTGCAGTTAGGGCAGTTGTTGTGACTCAGAGAAGTCAAAGCAGTGAAAGGTAAGCAGCAGGAGCTTACAGCCAGGCATGAAGAGACTGAAATAGAGATGGAAGGACAAGGCTTCTCCTTTTAGTAGGCATGAACCATTTACCTCTCCTCATGGTCTTGCACCCTGTATTTCCAACAAATACCCCTAAAATTTCAGTCAACTGCAAAGACTCTTTAGAGTGCTTTAGGATGTATTTGGATGAAAAAGTAGTGCAGAAATGGAAAGTAAACACTCTTGCAAATTTCTTCATGCTATAGGGTTTCAGCTCCCACAACACTTTAGGTGATGTTGGAAACCCTTTGAGCACACTGCAACTGAACTCACTATCCTGATCTATCCAGCTGCACATGCAGCCCATCACACATGCTGCTCTAGTCCTCACTGTACTTCTCCATTGATTTTAAGCTACACTGCCCTTCAGGATTCAGAGTCTGTCTCCTCAGTACCCACCCCTTCTCAGGCTCTGGGGCCAGTAGTTGCAGAGTTAACTTGTATATTTATTTAGGACAGCCTCATGAGAGTTTCAGGTGTTGTCTTGCCTTGGAAACTTTATTAACTTTGATGTTTCTCTTCAAATGAACACCGTGTATTAACCCACAAAACATTTTAACCCTCACAACACCAAGCAGATTTGAACTCTATAGAAAGACAGATCTGGAGTTTACTGACCTTCACATCCCATTGCAAAGTCCACCTTTCACTCAAACTTGCATTTAATGAGATGACATGAAGGGTCTAAGTAATGGGGTATAATATTCATATGGATATAGACTACCCAAGCAAAGGCCTAGTCCAGCCTGGCTCTTTTTCCTCCTTTATCTTGCCCCTTGTGCCTCACAGCTTTGCCCCTTTGCCCTTGTTCTGACTCTTTCCTGATCCTCCCACCAGGTGACAATTTGAATTTTAAAGCCATTTACACTCCAAAAGGTGCATAATCAGATTTTTATCTTGTACTTTTCTGATGTGACTTTTTTATTATGACATCAAGTACTGACCCATAATAAGGATGTAAATGCCCACTTTAATGTCTATTAGCAGTATCTGCGGATGCATATAAAATTATAGTATCATCACATAAGTACATATTAACCTCTTGAGCTCCATGACAAAGTCTCCAGGGAACACTGTATTCCAATTTTCAATTACCAGCAGTAGCTCAGTGACAAGCAGTAGAAGTTGTACTCATCCATATCCTAAACACTTGCGGTACTTGCAGAATGACAGAGTAGTCATATTCTGAATACACCAGTTTTGGTGCTTCCAGTTGCTAGCTATCTGTGACGAGCATCTGGGTTCTTCCCAGGAATAAACACACAGTTACATTTAAGTACACACACAGGTGGGATGTAGCTTACCTGAAAAAAATTTATGGTGTTCAGCAAAGTTGTTTCTGAATCACAGGGTAGTGCACAATCATCACTTTATCCACAGCGATTAGCAGAGAGAAGATAAGGTGTACAGCAACATACCATGTGCCATCTTTTATCCTTCTGTTGAGCAAACAATGCACTTTGCTGAGAAAATGCCCACTTAGCACAGGTGTGAGGTGCAATGTGTGAGCAAGAAATGACGTGGTCCACAGTACTTTATTGCAAGATAAAGAAAACTACAATTGCAGGTACCTGTCCAATCCCAAGATGGTATTATGGAAATCCAAACATTCTCATTTTCATCTTTCAGGATAATGGTATCTGTTTACATCAGAAAATGGGCATTTAGCTGAAAACAGAGCCCGACAACCCACATCTGACAAATGACCACTATAAAAAACTTGGAGAGGGAGGTTGTTTGTGTTTTTTTTAAAAAAGATGCACTAGTTTCTCTAGAAGATCTAGACCTGACAGTCCATGGAGAACAGAACAAAACACAGGATATTAAAGACAAAAGTTAGTATTTTTTCCTTTGTATGTTTCTCCTTCTTTCCAATACAGCTCAGTCAGATGATTGCTCCTGGTTCCAAAAGGGGTCTCTGTCCTGAGGGCATTTTTCCCAAAGTATATACTAAGATTTCTGATATTTTAAAACTTTGCTGAATTGGGCATTAACAGGCAGCCTATCATTTGCTAAATAACAGCCAGGTTTTCTTCACTGGACAATCATTACTTTGGAGTTTAGAGAAAAGAATCAAGAGGACAACACTTGAATATCACTGCAAGACGTGAGTTAATATTCATGTCATCCTATGATGTTCAGGTAAAAGTGTGACTGCTCAATAGCAAGTTTTCGCCTACCTATTGCTCTTTCTCAAGTTTTAGTAGATAAGTTATTTCACGGCAGATTCTCCATGATACTATGGATCTGGGCTATTCTTTCAATTCCTTTGAAGTCCATCCAGGAATCATAGTATTTCAAAAGACAAAGCATTTTTGGGGAAACTAAAATACCTTTATAAGGAAACCCCAGTACAAAGTTAATACATACCAAAAAATCCTAGCTCAAAAATAAATAATATATATACACAGGCACATACATATCTGGTTACAGATAAAATTACTCAAAAGGGAAGAAATGAACTGTCATCCTAAGTTGTCCCTCAGTACATACACTTTACAATAATGCCAAATCAAATGGTCACACAGTTTCTTATTTGGAGAATCTAGCTTCATGTAGAGCACAGAACACACATCTCTAGAGAGGTGAGGGCCAAGAATTGAAGGAGATTAACAGCAAATGAGTCAGACCCAAAGACAGAAAAGAGAAAGCTGGAACAGTTGAGTTCTTACAATGAAAGCAACTGACCACCAGCTCTGGAGAGATGCCTGCCTGCTGCCATCTCTCTCTTAGCTGAGAAGCCAGAGAGAGACTTCAGCAATGAGGACAGCGCTCCACATCTGGGCACTAATTGTGCCTGGATTTGCAGAAGCTCTGAGCACTCATAGCTGCTATGGAACTTAGTAGGAAATGTGATTTGAACGTACAAAAGGGTACAAAGTAAGCCACTCCAAATTGCCAGTGCCTGGGTATCTCATCTTAGGCCCCTCCAAATCCAGAGATAACTCCTGGTTTTTGCTTCAGTCATTTAGACTTTAAGGGTGACAATAACATCCAAATGCTCAGCACATTAATTCATTAACATTCTAAGTTGCTATAGCAGGACGTACCCTGAAGGCACTAACAAGGAAATTACTTCTTCCCTCTTCATAGTGGAGTCTGGATATTGTGCAGTAAATAAAGCTTGAAGTCAGTCTAAACGAGGAGGGAAAAAAAACAATCAAAGCCAGTAGTTGTACACTCAGAGATCTCAACTGTCCTACGCTAAGGTGGGATCTTGGTGTGAAAGCAGGGGATGGAGGACAGACAGGCCATGATGAGAAAGGAAAATCATCACTTTTAAAAATTGGACACACCTCCCCCCCAATGTAATGTTGCAAATTTGAAGCCATTTCCAAAGGATTTTGATCTTTTTGTTTAAAAACATTCAGTCCACTTGGGATCTAATTTTTTACAATTTATTCATTGAAACAATTAATGTAGAGGGATTCCTGTGCTGTTACTTCCACAATTGTGCACAGCTACCAATACTGGCTCACAAACATAGGCAAAAGAAAATTCAAAGTCCACTGCTCATTTGATCTTTGAGGTCACTGTTATCATGATAAAAAGAATTATGCCAATCTATCTTAAAAGGATGTCAGTGCTGGCAAAATGAACAGATATCCATTAAACTATCAGCTGAAACTGACCTGCTCTTTTAAATGAAATCCCCTATGGGACTGGGCGGATCTGAAGCAGTGACTTGGAAGTGAAAGGCTACTTTAAACTCTGGAATTGTTTCAGATTCCGAACAGGGAGCATCTCACTTGTCTGGAGACAATGTCCTGACAAATTGGGAAACAAAATCATTACAAAACAACTCTAAAGAATGGACATGATAAATTACCTCAAATTCACTCATGTTTGCAATTCAAAGGAAGAAAAGCACAGTAACTCCCTACAGACCTTCAGGTTACAGGTTATACTTAAGGAAACGGTCAAGGAAACATGCAGATTAATGGACATACCAATACTGTAAATCCAGTTACATGTCAGTGAAATCTCTCTTCCCCCACTCTCAACTCCGTTTGCTTTATATCAGATAAAACAATTCTTTCGTATATTGATTTATTTCCAGTTTCTATAATCAGAAGAGAGATTCTGCAAGAACCTCATTCAGAGAATACACATAATGTTTTAAGACAGAAGAATGTTCCTCATTTACATGTTACCCCTAAAATACAGTCCTAAGAACCCAGAGTTCAATCCCTATCAAACAGTTAAATTTTATGACCCCATAAAGTATCTGGGACATGCACAAGGCTGCTCTTTACAGATCTTGTGTAGACCTATTTGTGAATTATCTCTAGGTAAGCCCTCTGTGACAGAAGGAGGAAGCTAAAATGCATCTGATGGTAGCTTTGCCTGTCTGGTGTTGCCAAAACTTGAGAGAAAATGGTTTCAGCACTGCACCAGGTCTCTGGTCAGCCCAGACCAGTCTCAGTTCATGGCCCTCTTGGAAATGCCTTTAGCAATGAAACCTCACATGCACCAATCTAGGCAATCTAGGCTTTAGCTTCAAGTTCATTTTTATGCCCATCCACACAAGACAAGAAATGGTTTATTGCCTAGTATTTCCATTTCCATAGAAGGCTTTCTGCCACACAGACAATAATAAATGATTCTGGAATTTAAAAAAACACCCACAAAACCCAAACAACTTACTTTCTAGGATCTTGTGCATTGAAAAGCAGCAGTGAGAACTTTGGGTTCAGAGTCAATTGACTGAATATCCCCTTCCATGGTAATGTTACAGCAGTGTTTGGGCAGCAAAGGCTAGCATGACACTCATATGAATATATGAAGCCCGAATAGCAGTATAAGAACACACTGTAAAGAGTACTGTAAGTGACTCTTACAGTTATACTCCGTAACTCTAAAGAATACTTTAAGTGTAGACACTAGAACTGAATGCATATGGATGTGCAATACTGGGGATTTCCATGCAGGAGAAAAATTAAAGGTTAAATTACAAGTTTTCAGTGTGAAGCTTATGAAAAATTACTTATTAGTGGATTACATATGACTTGCTGGGTAGATATAGGTAGTTATACATGTCAAAAAAGCCTAATTGTAAAGAAAGAACATGACTTTTCAACCTTGCTGAAAAAAAAAGCAGAGTAAGAAACAATGTCAGGATGCTCATATTAGGAAAAAACTATTCCAAGAGAAGATGCAATTTACTTATAAAAAGGGTAATTAAGAAAACTGATTACAAAGATGAGCTGATTCTTACTTGATGTTTTTAAAGTCGGGACATGTCCTTGTAAAAATATAATTAAATCCAGTTGCAAGATAAATACTACAGCCAAAAGGTTTGCAAAAGTTTTCTCCAGCTTTGAAAAAAGTTTGTATATCTTTTTGAGACTGGACACTGGGCTAAGAGAACACAAAAAAAAGCATCACTATACAACTACTTCAGCCTTACAATACCCCCTAGGTATCCAAACCCAGTCACTGTGAGAGACAGACTTCCAAGGCAGACAGATCTTTGGTCTGACCCAGTGCAGCCTTTTTAATGCTGTTCATCCCATTTCCTTCAGACGTTACAAGGACAAGAGGGCAGCTTTACAAAATCCTGATCATCCTCGTAATACTGGCATCTCTGCTTTAAGACAATGAATACTCTAGGTCATAACATGCAGGGCTCAGCAATACTTTCCTTGATTGTCTGCAAGTATATATGTTTCGCATCTTTCTCTGACATAACAGGCTGTACCAGCTCATTTTCCACTTTTACCAATCCTTTAAGTTGGTATAAGAATTCTCTTTCCCTAGTATGTTAGCACATCTTTATTAATTCACCGGACTCACGCTAACAGCCATGTTTGCAGTTGGGAAGGCATCCTACCCACACTGAAGTTGAGAAGGATGTTGAAGGTTCCCTCTGTCTCCTCAACATAAGTCTGTATGGTACGTCACGTGGCTGAGGGCCAGCCATGTGCCCATCTCCAGGCACTAGTGCCAGTTCAGTCTCCCTGCACTCGCTTATGGCACTGTTCACTTTCCTAAGAATGAGATGCTTTGGTATAATTAAGACATTATGTTCTCTGTGCTGAGTTCAATCCTTGTACCGGGTAAAAGTTAACGGCCTAAGATAATCTTGTCTTACCTTTGGTGTAGCAGGAGTCCCCTTATGCTTAATGCCTTAAAAAGCATTGCTTCTTGTATTTTTCCCATATTTGATGGCATAAAAGAAAGATGTCTCATCATAAAACACAAATGGAACAGAATACAGAAGACAAAGACATAGTAATGAAGTACCACACAGAGAACTGAGTTTGTCCTCTTTTGATAGTCTTCTAACAGACTATTAAAATACATTTTCTGAACAAATGACTGGTAGCGTCCTTCACTTTCACTTCAGTGAAAAGTACTTAACAACAAACTGTTGAGGAACAAATTGTTCCTCCAGACAACAAAGCAAAGCTCTTATCCACTTGATATAATTCCTTTTCAATATCCAGGCACACATACTGTTTTTTGTAGCATCTTCTTCTTCAGTACAGAAGGGGTTACAATAAAAGATGCAATCACCCTTCTTGTTGTCTGTCCTCCAACTTCCCTTCTCGTCCTCTGCTCACTAAGCAGGTCTCTGCAACATCCACAAAATAACTGCAGGAGCTTCTACAATTTGAAGGACAGCACTGACTGACTCAATGTCATTATTCAGGAATGATGCTGGCAAGACACACCTCTGCATACCACAATTACGGAGCTAATCTATCACTCAGTAGCACTAGTCCCAGCCTCTAACAAGTTTCCCTCCAGATACTGTTTTGTTGCCTTCCTCACTCTTCACTGTACCTTAAAATCACAAATCCATCAGGCCAGAAACTACATTCTTTTAATTTAAACTTCTACAGTACCCACCAAATTGGGTATTAAGCTCACTGGAACTACTGGAAACATGCAAAGAACTACTCAGAAACATGCTCCTCTCAGCTTTTGGTTTCTTTTTCACTGAATGTCCATCTTCTCCCTGTACATAAAAGTATGTCATTTAAGATGGGTCTCTGCCATCTATGAAAAAGTGTGGCAATTGCACAAGGTCCCCATTGACAATTAGGGGTACATATGCATCACCATTCTAAAAAGACACAGAGGAATGATACGCTAGTCAGCCCTACCTCAGTCCCTTGCAGCTTTATGAAGCAAGGTCTGGAAGCCATTTCCAGGCACCCAAAGGACAGAGAGGTGACCAGGAACAGGCTGCCATATTAAAAGAGGGAAAATCAAGCCTATGAATCTGACTGTCTTCTGTGATGAAATGACAGACTCTGTGGATCCATGGAGGGCAGTGAATGCTATTTACAATGACTTCAGTAAGCCTCTTGATGCAGTCTCTCACAGCATCCTTATAGCCAAATGGGGGAGCTATGGACTATGGACCAGTGAGAAACTGGCTGAAGTGCCAGGTTAAAAGAAAAATGATCAATGGTTTGAAATCTGCCTGATGGTCAGTTATGAAAAGCATGCCTCAGAAGACAATACTGAGATCAATACTGTTCAGTGATCATTAGTGACCTGGTAGAAGAAGACAGAACATACTCTCAACAAGAACAGAAAAAAAGGCATATTAGGAAAGGGAGCCACTGATATGCTGGAGGGTGGGAGCACCACCCAGAGGGACTTTGACAGACCGGAAGAATGAAAAGACAGAAACATCACAAAGTTCGTGTATAAAATAGAATAGTTCATTTGGTAAGGACCTAAAATGAATACGTAGTACAAATGACTGATCACATCAGGACTGACCAAATGTTAAAGTAAGGGCATTGTCCAAATGCCTCTTAAACAGACAGGCTTGGGGCATCAACCATCTCTCCAGGAAGCCTGCTCCAGTGTTTGACCACTCTGACTGTATAGAAGTGTTTCCTAACGTCAAGTCTGAATTCCCCCTCATGCAGCTCTGAACCATGCCCATGTGTCCTTTCACTAGATACCAGGGAGAAGAGTTCAGCATCTCCCTCTCCACTTCCCCTCCTTGAGAATCTGTAGAGAGCAGTGAGGTCACCCCTTAGTTTCCTTTTTTCCAAACCAGACAAACCCCGATTCCTTCACCACTTCCCACAGGACATGCCTTCCAGCTCCTTCACCAATTTGCTGTTTATTATTTGCTCTGTTCTAAAATTACATTGTGAGCCAGTCGAAGGAGGTGATTATCCTGTTCTGCTCCGCTCTGCACTGGTGCAGCCTCACCTCAAGTCCTGTGTGCAGTTTTGGGCACCACAATATAAGAAGAATATAAAGCTATGAGAGACCATCCAAAGGAGGGCTAGGAAGGTGGTGAGGGGCCTAGAGGGGAAGCCATACGAGGAGCAGCTGAGGTCACTTGGCTTGTTCAGCCTGGAGGAGACTGAAGGGAGAACCTCATCACCATCTACAACTTCCTCATGAGGGGAAGTGGAGGGGCAGGCACTGATCACTTTTCCCTGGTGACCAGTGACAGGACCGAAAGAATGGCCTGAAGTTGTGTCACGGGAGGTTTAGGTTGGATGTTAGGAAAAGGTTCTTAGCCTAGAGGGTGGTTGAGCACTGGAACAGGCTCCCCAGGGATGTGGTCACAGCACCAAGCCTGAAGAGTTCAAGTGTTTGGACAGTGCTCTCATTCACAGGGTGTGATTCTTGGGGCTGTCCTGTGCAAGGCCAGGAGTTCATAGAATCATAGAATTATCAAGGTTGGACAAGACCTTTAAGATCATCAAGTTCAACTGTCAACCCTGCACTACTACTGTAACCCCTAAACCCTATCACCCTGTGCCAGATCCAGATGCCTCTTAAATACCTCCAGGGCTGCTGACCCCACCACCTTCCTGGGCAACTTATTCCAGTGCCTGACCACCTTAACAGTGAAAATAAATTTTCTAATTTCTAATTTGAACCTCCCCTGTCTCAGCTTAAGGCCATTTCCTCTGGTCCTCTCACTGTAGGCATGGCAGAAGAGTCCAGTCTCCACCTCACTACAAACTCCTTTCAGGTAGCTGTAGAGAGCGACGAGGTCTCCCTGAATGCTGAGGGTGCACTCAACTCCCACACCCAGATAATCAGTAAAGATATTAAACAGGACTGGCCCCAAAATCGAGCCCTGGGGAGGGGGACCCCAGTGTTACTGGGTAATACTCCTAGCAACCAGATGCCAACTGGATTTACCTCCATTTGCCACAATTCTCTGAGCCTGGCCATCCAGCCAATTTTTTACCCATTGAAGAATGAACCTATCCAACCTGCAAGCAGTCAGTTTTCCTAGGAGGATGCTGTGGGAGATGGCGTCCAACACTTTACTGAAGCTGAGATAGATTGCATTCACAGCCTTTCCCTCATCTACTAAGTGGGTCAATTTGTCATAGACGGAGACCAAGTTAGTCAAACAGGACCTTCATTTTGTAAACCCACGTTGGCTGGGCTTGATCCCCTGGTTGTCCTGCATGTGCCCAAAAATGGCACTCAGGATGATCTCTTCCATAGCATTGCCCAGAACTGAGATTAGGCTGACAAGCCTGTAGTTCCCCGGATCATCCTTTTTGCAGATCGGTGTTCCATTTGCTAATTTCCAGCCAGATGGAACTTCTCCAGTTAAACAGGACTCCTGGTAGATGATTGAGAGTGGTTTGGCAAGTTCTTTCACCAGTTCCCTCATTACTCTGGGGTCGATGCCATAAGGGCCCATAGACCTGTGAGTGTCTTACTGGCATAGCAGGTCACCAACCACCTCCTCTTGGATTACAGGGGCTTCACTCAGTTCCCCATCCCCAACTTCCAGCTCTGGGGGCTGAGTATCCTGAGGACAACTGGCCTTGATATTAAAGCCTGAGGCAAAGAAGGCATTCAGTACCTCTGCCTTTTCCTCATCCCCTGTCATTGTACTACCCTCTGTGTTGATTATGAAGACACTCCTTGATCCTCCTTTTGTTGCCAATTTATAGATTTTTTTGTTGTTGTTGTCTTTAACTGTAGAGGCCAAATCAAGCTCTAGTTGGGCTTTGGCCCTTCTATCTTCTCCATACATGACCTCGCAACATCCTTATAGTAGTCCCAAGTTACCTGGCCCTCCTTCCAGAGACAATGGATTCTCTCCCCCCCCCCCCCCCGAAGTTCCAGTTTAAGTTCTCCATCTAGCCAGGCCAGTCTTTTTCCCCAATGCCTTGTCTTTCTACACATGGGGACATGCTCCTGAATATTTAACAACTCCTTTTAAAGCACATCCAGCCTTCCTGGACTCCCTTGCCCTTCAGGACTGACTCCCAAGGGACTGTGTCAATCAATCTCCTAAATAGGCCAAAGTCTGCCCACTGTAAGTCCAAGGTGGAAGTTCTGCTGGTTGGTGCCTCTTATTTCACCCAGTATTGAAAAATAACATTTCGTGGTCACTATGCCCAAGACAGACGCCGACCACCACATCAGCCACCAGTCCTTTGCTGGACTTGATGATCCCTGTGGGTCCCTTGCAACTCAGGATATACTATGATTCTATGATTTAAAGGACTTTAAATGCCTTTCAGTAGCACCCAGTATGATCTCATCCACAATTTTTCCAGGTACTGAGGATAGACTAACAGATCTGTAGCTTCTTCAGTCTTGCTTCATGCCCTTCTTGTAAACTAAAATAACACTGGCTAGTTTCCAATCAACAGGGACCTTCCCAGACTCCCAAAACTTTAGGTAGGTGATTGAGAAGGGTTGTGCTCCAACAGCCCCTAGCTTCTGGATGAATTCCATCTGGCTTCATAGACTTACAAACATTCAGCTGGTCCCTTACAAACTCAGTGTACACAAATGGAAAGCCACAACTTCCACAGTAATGGTCCTCCAGATCAGAAAACTGGGCAGCCCAAGTCTGTCAGTATTATTAGAGATTGAAGCAAAAAACCCACATTGAATGCCTCCACTTTTTCTTCACCCTGATTTGTCAGGTGACCATCTTCAACACATATTGGCCCAATGTTTTCCTTAGACGTTCTCTTGCTGTTAAGGTACTTCAAAAAGCCCTTCTTGTCTGACATAACACTGGCCAGTTTCAATTCTAATTAAGTTTTGGTCTTTCATATCTTCTCCCTGCATATATGAAGCACAGCTCCATAATCTTCCTGTGAAGCTTGACCTTGCTTCCAGAGATCATACAATTTTTTTCTTCCTGAGTTCCAAGAGAGGTTTCCTGTTCCGCTAAATTGGTCTTCTGCGACGCTTGACTTTCAATAAAGGGATTGCCTGCTCTTGAGCTCTTAAAAACTGACCAGCACTCATAGAACAGCACACTACTAACTAGCTCACTGAGTAGCCTAAAAATAGCTCTCTTGAAATCCAGAGTAGCAATTCCGCTGACCGTTCTCCATTTCATGATCCCTGGGGCCAAGGCAGCCACCTACCATTGTATCTCTCTCAAGTCCTTCTCTATTCATAAATAACAAGTCTAGGTGGGCATCTTTCCTGGTTGGCTCACTGAGTACTTGTGATGCGAAATTACCTTCAACATACTTAAGGAATTTCCCAGACTTGCTTGTCACAGCACTATGCTGTGACATGTCTGGGAAGCTGAAGTCTCCCACAAAGAGAAGAGACAACTGGAGAGAAAACAAAACCAGAAAAAGACTGGGGAGTCCTGGTTGACAAGAAGTGGAACATGAGTGAGCTGTGTATCTTTGAAGCAATAATCACATACTGGACCATCTCGGTAGAAGCACAGATACCAAATCAAGACATGTTATTATTCCTTTCCACTCAAGTAATCCACATCAGAAGCAGTATCCTTCACAGCGAGTACTGTGTGAGCAAAGTGTGAGTTCTAAGAAATCTGCCTTAGAGAATAAAGGAGACAAAGCCATGAACCTATTTTATTCATCTAAGAATGCTGCAGATATTAAAATCTGTATCAACTTACTGAAGTCTGAAGACAAATTTTTATTAATACCCAGGAGTAACAGGATACATGATTCATTTAGCTTGCCTCTGGAGAATCAAATCTGGTTGAGAACCCAACTGACTTGTAACTGGATTCTAACGTAAAAATAGGAAAGACAGGGCAGCTGCAATAATTTGAGTCTCCTGACACTTCCAGAAATTTGCCACAGTAGGAAGTATGGTCTGCCAAGACAAGACCTGTCACAGTTACTTTTCAGTACTGCCACAGGTACATTCAGCCTTTAAGGACAAGAAATAACTCCTAGGAGCTTACAACCTAAGTAAGGGCTTAACCAGATAACAGTGCTACTGACCTCAATAGGAAAATCTATTATAGATAAATTATCTATAGATAAATTATCTTTGCCCCCAGAGAAAAGTCACGTGGAGCATGGCAACCCACCTCTCACCCACTGCAATGAGATGAAGGCTCTGGATTCCCTAACATTCTCTTACACTCTTTCATGACACCACAGAAGAGAAAGAACTACTCTGGACAATACTCAGAATGTAGCAAGATATATCAGAATTGGTTTTACAAAGAGGAATACAAAGGCTAAATATAAAATTTTAGCTGAATGATCAGTACTCTGAGTAAGTCTGTTGAACAGACTCAAACCAAGAGAGGTTGTGGAGGGTCCTTCATGAGATCAAACCCACTCAATTTCACAAAAGTTCTCCTAGGCAACCACTCCCTGTCACTGGAACAGCACGCAGTTTAGACTACAAGGCTTCCAGTCCTAAAATTTAACTGCAGGTTGTCGGGAGAATGTGACTACCTGTATTCACGGTATTCATGAGTACTAGATAGTCAAGCTACTCATCTTCAGATTTACCTTCCCCTCACATATTCTAGATTAAAGGCCCTCCAGTGCTGAGACTTCTTGTGCTACTCCTTAGGCACCACTGCTCAAAGTAATTACAAATAAGACAAACCAATGACTACTTCAAAACAGGAGCACTCCTTCCTCCACAAAAGCCTTACAGCTTGTCCTGTAATACAAACAGACCTCTGTGCTCCTCCACTAAGAAAAAATGCACCACTCAAAAAAAAAAAGTTTTGAGATGGATTTGCAATGACCGATCTGACAGTTTGCTTGGGCTGCAAAATATAAATCCAATTTGGATATCTCCCCAGGAATAAGTAGGTATTAGGGGATCAGACACAGTATGTCTGTAGTATAACGAACTATATTTGTCAATTGTAATTTAGCAAGTCATTCAATTTCTGTTTTGTGTATGTTATGACCATTTAACATTTTAATACAGAGTTAAATATAAATCACTGCTTAATATTATCACAATCAAATCTGTCCCTCAGCTATTTGATTTATAAGGGAGAGTAGAACACTGCAAAACCACTAAAAACATGCAAATTTCATTGTCTGCATAAGAGTGCTAGCTGCACTTCCACAATCAAAATTAATTTTACAAGTTTAAACGCTCCTGTCTGAAAGCTCCACACAATGAAGAAAGCAAAGAGTTCTATTCACACAAATATATCCCATTTTTACAGGACTTAAGAAGTTGTGTGGTCACCTCTTTCTTGACACATGCTATGCAGGCAATATATTCTGAAAACACAGCCCAAGACAAGCTCCAGAGTTATTTAAGGAAAGAGAGGGAAGAAATCACTGTCGTATATATATTCCGCAACACAGAAAGTAACAGCAGACCAAGTGGAAGTTCTGTGAAGAGAATCTCTTTAGTGTTCACTGCAGTGTAATGAACAATCATCAGCAGGTGGAGACACCCCCAGCAGGTATAGCAGACAATACTTGTGAAGGGAGGGAAAGCATGAGACAGAAGGAGTCTGATCAATACTCATAATGCTCTGAATTCAGGGAACACTTTAGGTGGCTTTTTTGTTCAATGGCATGTTAACTTTAACAGCAAGCATCCTTTAGAAACACTAACAGATTTTTTTTTTTTTTTTTTAATTTATACACTGAGATATGGAAGGTTTGTATATCCTCTACCATACTCCAAAGATATTCAGGGATCCAGGTTCCTTTCCAAGACACCAGCTTACATATTTATGCCAAAGTAGTTCCCCCAAATCCTTATCCAGTAGGAGGTTTAAAAATGAACATGCAATACACAAGACTAAAGACATTCAGAACAAGGGAGAAGGAAAAGGTCTAATGGACGATGATGCTGCGAGTGAGCCAATGGCACTTTCTACATGGACAAGCACCATATTTGCTTTGCCAAAAGCAACATGATTTGAGTCCTTTAGCACATGGCCTGAAAACCTTCTGCTAACACAGAATTCAGGCACCATATTTCAACTTGTTTGCATTCCCTCCTCATTCCCCAGCCAAGAAATCCTTCTGGCCTAGAAGAAAGCAGGGGGCGACTTGTGCCTCCCTGAGTGGCAGTGGGACTTTCACCCCCAAAAATGCCAAATACACAAACAGCAACATGTCCAGGGGGTGAATAAAGATCTGAAAACCCAAAAGAATCTGTACATGACCCATTACATATGAGCTGGCATTAGGGAAAGAGATGAATGAATAATAAATACAGCAATAGCAAGAATATTTTTAAAAGCTGCTGCGGTCCCAACAGTGATTACCTTTTCCTAAACATAGAGTCACAAACATGACTTAGGTATGTGGGGCACACAGATCAGTCTGGATGTTGGCACGCATCACACATCAATACTGAGGATACCGCTACTGCCAAACAACATGTTTGGTGCAGAGACACACCAGAACCAAACACTTCCAAAATCGAGCAAGCTTTTACAGTTGCAATGTTTCCTTTTAGCTGTATCCAAGGCTCTTCTCTGGTGGCATTTTAAAAAAGTTACTGGAGGCAGCAATAGTAGATTTCTCAGTTGCTGGTGTTTTCCCAGTCCACTCAGAGTTCTGGGATCTCAAGGATGGTGTTGCTGGTAGCTCTGATTCTGCTGCATCCATGTGGACAGATAAAGTTGCTGGAATATAAAATTGCAGGAAAGGGGGAACAGAGGAAGAGAACAGGAAAGGGCAATAAAAAAAAGTTAGAACATGTGACTTCATGGCAAATGCCTCACATATATAATTTCTTCTATGAAACTGTTATTTATTGAGTTCCTACAAGTTTTCCATCCAAATTCCTTTGAAATACAGGTTCTTGATAGCATTAACACCTTCACCTTAATGAGTCACACATTCAAAACTCTAAGTTCCCAGTCCACTATTTCCCTTAGTGAGAGCTCCTGTTGAAAATCAAGAGCTTTAGGTGTCCCATACTTAAACAGAATCAATTCACAATCACTCATCTCAGGATAAGGAGAACTCTTTGCAAAGAATCAATTAACCCTATACCTGAGACTGAAAGTCTCTGAAGGCATGGCAAATTTCAGGTTGCAAGGCTCCTTCAAAGAGGAAAACATACCTCTACTCACACAGTAAGGCAGTACCACGAACCTCCACATATATCCAACACGGTCAATCAGCATATTATGACAAGAAGCTACTTGCCAAACTAGGTTGAAATCCATTCTCATTTTCTCAATACAACCACTGCTTCAAACGGAACAGATTATAAGAGCACGAGAGATTTGCAGATCCATGGTTCAACCCAACAAAAATTTCCAGAAGGACTGCCAGAAACCTAGAGATATGAGAGTTTACTCCCATCCTCAGTATCCTGAAACACTCAATCCTCACAAACAGAACAGGGCAGGGCAAAGAAGAGTAATTGCCATAGGAGTCTTTGGGGCAGACAGATTTTTTTTAACAAGTAAACTGCTTCAATACAAAACACATCCCTTCTTCGTTGTAGTCTCATAACAGATAATAGTTGTTTGCGTGTTTTAATTATAAGTTGCATCTGCTGCTCTGTAGTGGATGAAGGATAAACAGGCCTCAAGGATAACAAGCCTCAACTAGAGAACTGATTGCTTTGAAGTTTAAATAAAAAGCTGGTTCAATGCTTGAGGTTCCACACTCAGTAGATCTGGAACCCCAACAATGCTGCTTCTGCACATCCAAAACAGTGAGTCATTCCCATACAGCCACAACAACATGGCTGATAACAGTATATTGCATATTTTACATCTAGTCCACCAACTTCTTCCATCTGAAGGTCGTATGAAACATGAAAAAAAAACCCTCAAAGTCCAAACCAACCAATACTATATTATGTGACCCTTGCTAGCAGCCTCCCCACTCAGGCTCTCGATCTTTGCTCATTAAAGGAAAAAAGCAAAAGACTGAAACAGGCTTCTTGCTGCTGGGTATGACAAACCACCCTGACAACGAATGAATGATTAGCAAGAAATACAAGAGGGGAAAATTCACCAAGTTCCTAGTACTCATCAGACTGGTCTCTGATAAGCAGTTTCACAGGCTACTAACTGGCATCTTTTAGAAATTTGTTTTTCACAAGCTAAGTGTGAATACACGACAAGGGAGACAAAAATCTATTTATTCAGATTTTTACCCCCAACTCACTGTAATAGCTGAACAGTATGCCAGTTACCACGTGTACTGCCACAACCCTAGTGGATTGAACCACATAAACACTAAAAATATCAGTGTAACGATCAATAGTTGGTCACCATTTATTATGGCACAACCATCTGTACCTGTGGCCTATTCTGCCAAACTTAAGACAGACATGACAGTCTTCATCAGACCCCTTTCAAACCAGAGAATAACTACCATGAGAATAACATTTTTTATGCAGTATTTCTCAGACAAGCCCTACTGTGCAACTGGGGACACTATTCCAAATCTACTGTACTGCAATGGAAACTAAACACAAAGACACTATCCATGCCTTCGAAGTCTCAGATCACTGAAAGCTCAAAGGAACTTTCTCACCACAGACTTTGCTCCTCCCTAGGCACTAGCTTTTGGTCATTAAGTTGGATGAACCTCTGGTTCTTATTCAGTACAGTCAGTCTTAACTTCCTCCAGATTTCCTTATTCTACTGCCAAACTACACCAGCCAGACTTTTGTTCTTATCCAGTAAAAGCCTCATGCTTTAGGGCTCACACTGAGTGCGTAATGTAGAAGACACTAACTTTATTTTCAATCTCTATGAACATTTGCATGTTTGCCCAACTTGATTTTGGTAAGTCACTTCCTGAAGTGCAAATTAATTCTGAATTTTCTACCTACTTTTTGTTGCTCTCAACAGATACCTCAGTTATGATATTTAGGCCCGTTAGCCTCAAAGAGCAAGATTAATACCAGAAGTTTAATGCTATAACAATACAATAGAGATCTAAGGCACTTCTGCTACAGTAATGCATGCTTTCTGATGTTCATACAGGGGTCTCTGGCAAAAGATGCTTTACCAGAACTCATAAATACTCACATTTATGAAAGTATGTGAGAAGACATGGAATAAACTTAGTTTGCTTGGCTCCCAAATAAACATTATGTCTAGCTCCCTTCTCTCATTCCTACACTTAGAAAGGAAATAGCATCCACATCTCATCTGCCTTTTATTAGCATTTTCTGATTTCAGCCAAATTCAACTCAAAACTTTCTGTGGATGGTGGGGGGCTGAGGCGACAGGGGAAGATTTGTAGCTGCATGTTTAAGAAAGAAGCTAAATTCATCACAGTGACAGGGGATAGTGTTGGCAGAGATTTGAGCTATTTATTCTTTTAGGAAAATCCTATAAAGAATGACATGAGGAAGCCTCTATCTGCAGTCTTGTTCATCACACTGGTGAGGAGTCTGATAACAGATGTATGCAGTAGCGTGATTTAGTGCCGGGAGCTGGCCCCTGATGTGTATTAATACAGCGGCAAAGCGGAACGAGCTCCTCTTCATCACTCATCTCTATAAAAGAGGTGGAATCCGAGATGGCCCGATGTTTGGCAGAGCAAGCCCATTTGTTCTGCTGACTGATGAAGCCAGCTCAGGCTGTGTCCTTCACCTCCACGGGGCACTCAGGTTGCAGAAAAGGAGATCATTGAAGCAGGACCTGGTCAACAAGTGAGACGAAAGCAGCTGGACTCAGCTAAGTAGATATTTAAAGGTGAAGAAATAGGTGCTTGCACTGGCAGGCCTGCGTTCTGATTCACGTGTGCTTCACCTTTTGCAAAAGAGGTAAAACACCACAAACATAAGACTCTGTAGTGAGAAAAAGAGGCTACCATGATTCCACAGGTACAGGGGAACCCCAATATATGGCATTTATGTAGGGGTGAGGGGTGAGTAGGGGTGAGTAGATGCATGGCAAGGGAGAAAAATCTTTATCTCTCTCATCAATATCTAACAAGCATAAGAGTCTCCAGATAATTCTATATTATTGCAGAGTAATACAATGTATTTTTTTAGGCCTTAGAATTTCCATAGTAAGACCCCCTTTGACAGAAATAATACCAGATTTCAGTACTTTCCAAGTTACATGTCCAGGTTGTGCTCCAGCTGTAATTGG
Source organism: Oxyruncus cristatus (assembly GCA_013399855.1). Lineage (NCBI taxonomy): Eukaryota > Metazoa > Chordata > Aves > Passeriformes > Cotingidae > Oxyruncus > Oxyruncus cristatus. Next base: position 1,739,004 of record VXAY01007648.1, read on the forward strand.
GAGTCTGCCATAGAAAGTCATTTAGGACACAGCTTCAGTCACCCACTCATAAAAGTTTCTTTCCAAAAGTCTGTGTTGTAGCAAACCCTGCCCCACAGCTGTTCACTTTGCTGGGGATACTTCTAAACAGGGTCTAAGGAAGAGATCTTTACCATTTCTGACCATTACAGCACTTGTCTCTTGATGATCAGTACAAGCTAGTCCATATTCCTTATTTTGTAATACATAACTCTAATTTTGTTTCTCATCCATAAAAAGAAAACTTTCCAAACCCCTGCTGCTATTTCCACTGCTAAGTTCTAGTACAGATGCGGTTTTAACTCTTCAAAAAGCGTTCACTATACAATTTGCCTAGTCAGGTAAGTACAATTTACACAGTACTTTGAAACATGTAGGCATAGAAACAGGAGCTGTCCCTATAGAAGGTGACCAGCAATGCAGTACAGAATACAGTCTGAACAGTAAATGACCAGACAGGTAACAGGGGACAGTGAGATATTAGCATTCATACCAAGAAAACCTAGTATTCCAGTGCTAAAATTCTTTAGCTATATACATGATTTTACTAACCCTTTCACTACAAAAGTTTGAAAATCCCAAAATGGAATATGCAAAAGCCAGGAAAGAATATCCTAAATAAAGAGATGACACTTCTGCAGAGCAACAGATTAATAATGTTCTTTTCTTTTTTCAATACAGAACCTTTCAGACAGTTTGTAATTCAGATCCGTGACCTAGAGAGAAAGCACAACTTTCTTCCCTAATTCATTATTTTACTGTCTAACCACCAGCCCAAAGAAGAAAGACAAACTTTATTCCTTCTATTTATCATCATTCTCTTTGGCCTTCCCCCTGTTTTCACATCTCCATTTTTTCCCATCAGCTTACCCACTGCCTTGTTACTGGATTACAAGAATAATTTTTTTAATAAATTAGTTGGAAAAACATGTGTTGCTTCATAGTCACAAGACAGGGTAAGGTGAGAGGCCAGAAAGTAGCATCCTAAACTCCTCTGTGTTCTGCAGATTAAAACTTTCAGATTCTGACGAATCCCATTCCAGGAATATGCCACATGAAAATAGACCAGCACTTTAATGACTACATCCCCAGAGCACAAAAAAGAAAAAAGTAACTATTTTCATCCAGAAGAGTAAGACAACCTCCAATAGGTGGTCTCATCCAGTGATGATAGAAAAACTGCCAGATTTTTGCTCCTGTGAAAGTGTCACAAATACCCTGACAAAGGGCATCAGAGCCACCAGCTAATGCCAGCCCGAACCTGAAGGAACACACTGTGCATACTGGTCAACTCCCTATTTACCATGGACTGCATAATTTAGGACAGCAGAAATAAAATCTTATGAAGAAACAGATTACTATCCACTATACAGTGAAGCACTGTAAATTATATTAACTTAGCATACCTACATCACCAAAAATTTGTTTAGTAGACAGCTTTTGATGCTATGCAAAAACACACAATATGCTCTCTCACACCCTTCATTAGTTTCAAACAGAGGTAACACTACTTTTGCCTATGCCACTTTGCTCAAGAGGGACACAACTTTAAAAACGCTGGCAAGTTACCTGATGTTGGGCTAGACATGGAGGCTGCAGCTGGCTTTCGTTTCCTCTTGATGTCCCTTGAACATGGTGGTCCCAGGTGGACACTTGTTTGCCTATGGAGAAATTAAAACGAATTAAACTCTGTTCCAATATCGCATTTCTGTTAGACTGACCAGTCACCTCCAAATCCTATCTTCCCCTCAGCTTATCTAGTAAGCAGGACAGGGAAAAACTTCACAGGGAAGTTTTGATCACATTCTTTGTTAATATACCATTATGCTCCCACTACTTTCAAGAGCTCACACACATAAACTGCTCAGAAGAATAATTTCATAGAATCATAGAATCATAGAATCAGACGGGTTGGAAAGGACCTCGGAGATCATCAAGTCCAACCCTTGATCCAACCCCACTATGGTTACTAGACTATGGCATTAAGTGCCACGTCCAGCCTCGTCTTGAAAACCTCCAGGGATGGAGAATCCACCACTTCCCTGGGCAGCCCATTCCAATGGCTGATTACTCTCTCTGTAAAGAATTTCTTTCTGATATCTAACCTAAACCTCCCCTGGCACAGCTTAAGGCCATGCCCTCTTGTCTTACGGCTGGTTGCCTGGGAGAAGAGACCAACCCCCACCTGGCTACAACCTCCTTTCAGATAGTTGTAGAGAGCCTTTAAAGGATCCAGTTTTGCATTAACTTTAAAATAACTCCTTGCATACATAAAGATGTAGATCAAGCAGTGATATGACGTGTCCTACCATTACTTCTACATAAGCATAACAAATGTCTGCAAGATTGCTCTTTAAACAAACTGCGATATTTGCTCCCTTAGTCAGAAATTATTTTGCAATCTACTTACTACTGTAGTCATTAGAATGTACATATAATGCCAATAGTCCATGCATATTGTTTCCACCACAGCAGCAAGTGGGTAAAGTTAGGAATGCAAAGCTGTCTCATGCATTTTCAAAATCATTATTTCCTTATCAAAGTGCTGTAAAAACAGCTGAATCTGGCTTATGGTAATACAGCCTTGTTACACCTCTAAACTGGCTGAAAGGCATAATCTGTTCCATTAATATCAACTGATGAGTTTGAAGCCGACTGATGGCCATTGCAGTTTAATCATTTGACAACTAACAAGAAACCTGCATTGTTGGGACTGACTTGAATTGAGAACTCCTCCAAGTGCTAGATGTAGGAAGCAGAGAAGTTTAGTTCAGAAACAACAGTCTTTACAGCAGACCAGAGACCTTCATCAAATACCATCCATAATGAATACAAATGTGTTGGGTTCAAATCCCTGCTTTCTCCAATATAACAGTTGCTTTGGCAAGCTCCTTGGTCACTTTCAGCCTCAGATCTGATGTGCAAAATGCAGAACCACAGTGCAAATACAACGCATTAAACACTGGGTACATGCTTACATGGTATTAAGATTGGAACCATATAAATTTTGATGATTAAGTGATGAAAAGCTTGTTATTTTTTTAAAAAATCCTGAAAGTTTAATGAACACTTTAATCAAGTACTGAAATCTTTTACAGATGACAAAAGGAAAAGTTCATGGGTTTTAACTTCTGTGCCAAAATTGCTTAAAAAAAAAAAAACAAACCCCAAACAGCATATTTAGAATATCTATAATTTTAGATGCTGACTTTACACAAAACCAAAGTGTGCTGTTATATCTATACAGTGTAGAGAGCACAAAAAAATTCCTATACCAGTTCAGTCTACAAATTGTTTGAATGCTGCTGTGTCTACCTACTTACCTATAACAAATGCATAACCACAAAATAAAAGAAATATACCATTCTGTCTTCTCAACTAAAATTCAAAAGTTCTACAAGAAGTCCACAAGATCTGTCCTTGACATTAAGCAACAAAAATTCTTAAACTGTGCTAAGCTTCACTGACAGCCAGTTTTTCAAATTTGGGAACACACATTAATACAAACAGACAAAGAAGTCTCCTGAGGGCATCGAGTGTACCCTCAGTAAACTCACAGACAACATTAAGTTCAGTGGGAGTGTTGACCTGCTGGAAGGTAGGAAGGCTCTGCAGAGGGATCTGGATAGGCTGGATAGATGGGGCGAGGACAATGTCCTGAGGCTCACCGAGGCCAAGTGTCAGGTCCTTCACTTTGGCCACAATAATCCCCCACAGCACTACAGGCTGGGGCAGAGTGGCTGGGAAGCTGCACAGCAGAAAAGGACCTAGGGGTGCTTGTTGACAGCCACTGAAAGTGAGCCAACAGTGTGCCCAGGTGGCCAAGAAGGCCAATGGCATTCTGGCTTGGATCAAGAATAGTGTGGCCAGCAAAACTAGGGAACACCTATAAACTCGTATTCAAATCCTGTGTCTGTACGCTGAACCAAATAACCTTTAAGTGACTTTGCATATCCTAAAAACTGCTTTCACACATGACTATAATAGCGGCTATGTAGTATTTTAGCATAGCTGTACCATGAAACATCTAAGCACACATAGCCTGAGGAAAAGATGCAGTTTTTTTATTTTGCATCAATGACACCTAGTATTAGGTTACTAACTAGATGACTACACCATTATATATAGTAATCCAACTAATTTCAAATAATAATAACAATAATAAAAATGTTCCCTTTTTAATTTACTAATTTACACCAACATTAGCCATCTGATCCTCGGTGGAGAATCACTGTGGCCTAGGAAAGAATCATGCAGTATCATTTCCAAGAGACTTTATGCGATTTTTCCCAGTTCACAAATATTACAGCTAGGTTTTGAATCGGAGCTCCTGGCTCTCAGCTATGTGCTCAAACCATATGTATCCTTACCTGATGATTACACGGGGGGTAAAAAAAGGGAAAAATTAAAATAGAAGAATCTCAAAATCACTTCTTGTAGTGAAAGTAAAGGCAAAGCACACTCCAGCAAGGATGTTGTATCTAGTAGCCCAGCCTCTAACACAAAGGCTCAGAGGTCATAAATTGTCTCTGTAACATGTATTTCATTCGGGTTTATCCCTTATTGATCACCCACACTTCAGTCAGTAAATCAGGAATCTATTGATTACTCACTGGCTCTGACTGACCCGGTGGTAAAAGTGTCAGTTTCAAGTGGTTGGTGCCCTTTACAGGCACCATAAATCTGCATACAGGGAATCTCCAGGTGGTAAGAACCTTGGGAGAGAAAAGAGCAGAAGACTGCATGCAGGGATGATAGTCCTCATTAAGACATGGACAGAAAAGATGACTGATAAAATATTTCATAATTTATGAAATATACACATTTTTGGTAGACAGCACACTTTTCAATCTCAATTTGTAATCACTATTTTGCACACAGGTGATATATCAATAAGATAATAGAATTAGTGAATCCCATTTTAACAGCAGACTCCTACAAACAGCACCGCCAGGCAAGTCAAGTCATGGGTATGCAGAGCACCCAACATAGCAGTGGACAGGCTGAACTATAAAATGTGAAAATATCACTGACAAGCTGCAATGATGAATTAGTTCTCTTCCAAAGCTGAATTTTAACAACTCTTCTGAACAGTTAAAAATTACTTTGAAGTAGAATAGAACAGGAAAGGCAGAAAGAAAATGCGTATTTGTGCATCGTCACAACACCCTCTGCGAAGAAGTTTGAGGCCAGAGCTTTGTGGGATGAAAGATCTGGGCCTAAACTGACAATCTAGAATAGTACTTACTCTGTCCTTACTAGCTTTCAATCTCTTCCGCTAGGCTTCCATACTTTCTTTTATGTTGCATAAACAGTAATGAGAAAATAATTCCCTGGTTTCTTTTGGACTATGGCAGGTTGATCATAAGAAAAAAACAAAGTTGTGGTGCTTAATCACAGATGGAACTGCCGGGTGGCCAAAGAGTAATATGAAAACCTAGTTTACAGTGTAGAGAAGACTGAAATTCTAACCTAGGAAGAGAAAAAGGAGAACACACCTGGGGAGACAAAGCAGGATGCAAAGTGCAGCTGTGTTGATGGCTGTAATATATTCAACTCACACCTCAGTCTCTCACTGCCAGGAGTTAGTAAATGAAAAATTACATATGTACAGGAAAAATGGCTTTATATGAAAAGTCTATAGTGTCTTTTTGACAGTGATAATATTTTTTGTAATCACAAGCTAAAGGAATTATTCAGGAAATATGGATTTATCTCTTGTTTTTAACACAGTACTTATAGTACCCAATTCTGCATGCAGGTCACACTGGAGAAAAAACAGGCTTTGCTGTGCAGAAAGCTGAAATTCATGGTAGTCTCTAATGTGTCTGAAGTAATGCTTCCTTTCTTTTCTTTGCCACGTATTTATTCTATGATTTTATTTATATTTTTTTAAATTTAAGGTAAATGCATACACAGGACTCCTATCTCACTTCTACAGTTTAAGGTCACCATGTGCTGGAACTTGCCACTATTTTACATCTAGCACAGGATTTCAACAAAAAATTAGGATTGGCAATACAGTCTGTGGAGACAACATAGAGCACAAGCAGACACCAGACCACAAAGAACTTTACTGAACAGCGTCAGGCCCCTGAAACCTTCACTATCTGTGAAGTCTAAATTGTAGCGTGATGTCCACTCGAAGTCCAGAGCAAAAATCACCTCAATCTCCCAAATGAAGGCCTCTGAAAAGGCTCTATCGAACTAAATGTGGCAGTCCGTGGCCTTCTTGGAGGCAGGAGGCACATTGCACACCTGTGGGTGTATGCCTCTTGCTGCAATCTCACATTCCATTTGTCTGCTTAGACTCTTCGTTCTAACCCTATCCTTAGATGAAGCAAAGCATGTGGACTCTGTAGTAAAGGTGAGAGGCAGATATATTAGTCTACTACTACACAAACAAGGGATGTTATCCTCATGTTTAAGTGAATATTAACAGCAACTGCCTTCTAACAAGGATACTGCTACAACTCCCAACAACTCAGCTGTTGCTGTTGTGATGCTATATTCCCAGCAAACACAAGCCAAATGAAAGGCTCTTTCTCTAAGCCCTCAGGTGTTACCTGAGGCTGTTGATGGTGGCTTCACAAAATTAATAGTAAAAGCAGAATTTTTCCTCCTCTGACTACAGAGCCAGCTGGGCACTGAAGTCTGATCTGCACATAACATGTGTAAATCCATACAAGCTGCTCACACATGGGAGCTTTGTGTGCAAGTGGTTCTTGCCATCACATCTCACTGTACATATTCCCTGTGCACAGCAGTCTCCTATGCCCTGCAGTGCCTCATGGGAAAGCTTCTAGAGCACATTTTCATATTCCAAAATCACTAAAAGATCAGCTCACTTCTTAAATCATACAAATCTTACAGGTCTTCAACAGCAGCAGTCTGTTCCCCAAGTACACACTGTACTAATGTGGCAACTCCATCCCTAAAAGCTTGCGTGTGGCAAATGCAAGTGAACACATTTTCTTCTTGTTTCCCATGTAAGCATTCTAAGCAGAGATGATTTAATCCCACATATTACATTCTCTATTTTCACACTGAATTACACAATATCTCTGCCAGAAAGACTCCTAGTATTTGCCAGACCTGCTGAGTACATAGATTTGAAATAGCAAGTAAAAAAAATTTCTGAAGCCAAGGGGAATTTATTTTTCACTCCAGAAAACTAGGATTCACCAAAATGGGAGCATTAGGCCTCAGACAACTGCATGTGACACTAGGTTGATAGCTGCTGTTCATTGCATGCCTGTCAGAAGAATTCAGTTATATGCCCAGCTGGAATATTAGCCAGGCTTTAGTGAAGAAAGACATGAAAGTGCTCCAGCTAAATGGAAAAGGAATTAAAAAAAAATAGAAAGATGTCTAAAGCAGTTGACACAGACATTGTTACATGAAGCATATTCCTTTATGAAAAGGAAGATATAGATATGTGTATAGGTTGCATGGAATGAACTGGATACTATCCTGGTCAAGTGGGAAAGTACGAAATTGTGAACATTTGTTCACTCCTTCAGCTATATCAGAAAGGCCTTGACATTGCAGGCAATCCCTGTATTTCCACACACTTGGGTAAAAGGCAGAAACAGCAGGATCTCTGCACAAATACAGAAGTGACAGATCAAGAGTTACTTTCATGAGCATATTTCTAGAGCTGGAACTAGAATTTGAGACATTCAAGTCTGTTCAATTTAACAGCAACACCAAACCCAGGGGATGGGGTAACTGGCAGTTTATGAGAAGATCACTCAGCCCTCTACATCTCTATCCCTTGTTCCAGGCAAGATAACAGATTCACTTCTAAATCAAATTAAACTCTAGATTTGCAGTTAATATTAACTGAGAGTACATGCAAAACAATTTTCGTTGTCTGTACTGTTCAAATGTCTAATACAGTTCTTCAAATCTCCAACATCTACCTGCCATCCAAGGTCCTATGACCTTCAGTGGGAACATTTAATTGCATTTTTCACCCATAATCCTATTTTCAAGGCTAGGCAAATAAAAAATGGCATTAGGAACAATTTATCTTCTACCTTCCTTTCTTATTCTGCCTGCCATTCAGGCTCAAATTGAAGGGACTATTGGTTCTAGGCTCTTCTGAAACTCTTACTCTGCCTCAAGGCAATAACATTCCATCAACCAACAACCTATAACATCTTCCCACCAACAGAACCACTGAATAACTAAAATCTAATTAGATATTCAACTTCAGCCTATACAAAACCCTCTTAAGTGGGAGTTCGAGAACAAAAATTCTGTTCAGACCACTCTTTCTCCCAGAGAGGCAAATGGGCAGAGGGGAAAGAGGGAAAGGATCATTTGCGCATGCAAGTCTCTACTTGCTTGCTTTTAACAGCCTGCACCATGAAGTCAAAACCTTAACAGACAAGACATGATTAGCAAACGCTTTGTGCTCTTAAAGGAGAGTAATTATAGGCATGTGAAAAAAAGAAGAGATCCCTGAGGTACTCTTCCTTGTATGCCTCCCGAGAGGCAGCAGGGCCATTAAAAATTCCATGATGAAGAGGAAAAACAGTCTGGGAACAGCCAGGAGGCAATACAGCAAATTAATACACCAGCCATCCCTTGGGAAGACTGCAAGAAAGCAGGAAACTCTCCTTGCTTCACAAAATAAAATTATACCACTAATGATAACAGTCACCACACACACAAAACGACTTCTAATGATGGGTGTGAAACTCCCAGTGCTGTGCATACACTTCGAATGAAATCTCTTCTCATCACAGACATAAATCAAGAAAGGTAATCTTGGTAGTGTATACAGCCTTTCAAATAAGACTTCCCAAGGAACCCTCCACATAGAACCTCCTCCTTGACACTGGCAAGCCTTTCTTGAACATCCCCAACTGCACTCAGTATTCTGGCATTCAGCTGTACTTAAACAAAGCACTAGGTTACCAGTCCTCCAGACAAACTGCACCAAAATCCACCACTGAAACAAAGAAAACATTTCCACAGCAGAGAAAGACTCCACCTGGGACATATACTCCTTTGGACACACTCCTTTGGGCATCAGGTTGAAGAAACTGGATGTCCACAACAGCAAGACAATTTCTTTACTCTAATATGTTTCACATTATTTCAGGGGATTGGCTTCCCACACACATACATCCCATCCTGACAAATTTCTGAGTAGAGTTTCTCCAGGATGAGGTGCAAGCTGTTTGAGTTTCCTAAAGCACAAACTACTGAAATTGACTCCATCTATGGCAAAAGAGGGAGATGTTAACTGGGGCAATAGCTAAACAGAGCTTAGAGATCACCTGAATCTCCTGTAAGGAAATGAACTACTAAGTAGTAGGCTGGCCATATAAAGCACCTAAAGAAAAACTACTGTCAAGAAAACGATTCTGTGAAGGAACAATTTCCTTTTGTGCCCTTAACAGCATCTTTACATAAAGAAAGCACCTTGTACCAAAGAGTTCAATCCTTGCCATATACATGGGGCCACAAAACACATTCATTCTTTTCACATTTCTTTCTCCTATAAAGGTTCTTGAGCACATTTCACACTAAAATAGTAGCTACTTTCTCAAACTGCAAGCATTTAGAAACACAACTGCCTCTGGGATGGTACGATTTCTCCGTCAATTCAGTAACAATTTATCAGTGCTTATGTTTGCCAGGACACCAGTCACCTGTTCATTAGAGGAGGAAACCAGACATATTAATTATTTAACTAGACTATATACTCAGCAGAGACTAGCAAACCTGATCCCTACAGGTTTAAAATCCCTTTGGAAACAGACTGGCTTTGGAAAGGGCCCTCACTAATCATCACAAAGGTAGAGATTTTGCCCAGTTTGAATTTGCAAGCAGCTCTCCTTTCTGAAGACAAACTCCTGTAGAGCCCCAAGTAAAACACTGGAGGCACAAGAAAGGTTATCCTAGCTGAAAATGAAGAGACCAATCAATTTTCTTGCTTTACAGGCAGAAAACATCCCCAGAGTGGGGCAAAAGCACAGAAAAGAATGAATTTGCTGATGCACAATCTTCTGAATTCTTTTTATTCTCATCCAGTTGAACATTTAAGAGCTGACTTCTTCCTCCTTCCCCCTTTGCAGCTTTAACATGCTGGCTACAGCAGCATGAGGTCATGGTGCGACATCGCAAAATTCCCTGCAGAAGCCAGTGGGAGGAGAGGCTTTGTTGGGTGGGTGCCAAGCTTCCGTTCACACACATACAACCTTAGTACATTTTTCATGCTCTATTTGCTAATTAACAGGGAAAAGAAAGCCATGAAGCTGAAAGTCCAGACGTTTCTTTCAGTTTTGGTCCCTCGTACAAGCACATATGCAGAATTGTGTCCAAAGCAAGGCTTTGTCTATGTGCATGAGGAAAGAGCTCAAGGGCACCTTACCTTTAGATAGTCACCTGCAGCACAAGAACAGGAGTCACCTCTAAGGCCAACATATGAATTTAATTTAGGATTAGTCAGCAGAAGGTGCCTGAATAGTGTATTAGCCCCAACTATGCAGACTCAAATATACTTAACTTTGGCCAGACCAGATCTGAATTTCAGCTATAGCAAGAGAGAGAGATGTCAAGCCATTAGAGGTCACCTCAGGTGAGTTCTGAATCTGCTCAGAGGGTCTATTTTAGACACTCAGGATACCAAAACGCCTCAGCATGTCACCCACACGAGCTTGTCAGCACTTCCCCTCTCATCTTCTTCCTATTCTAATAGTGGACAATGATACTATGCCCATTTGTACCTATATAGCAGACTTGCAGCAACTCACTGCACATTCCAGAACAGATTACAGTTGTTTCTAAATAACCTGCCTGTCTGTCATACACTGTTTCATATACGGTAAGCACTTAGTTTATTGAGACTCTCAAAAAAACTGCATCAGTATGTTTTATGCTAAGTTTGAACACAGGCTTCCTAGGGAAAAGCATGTTAACTTACAGTAAGGTCCATGAGTATTGTTCAGATCTGTACTGGGTCTGGCTGAGCTGGAGTTGACTTCCCCATAGTAGCCCTTACAGTGGTGTGCTTTGCATCGGTCTCTAGAAGGGTGTTGATAACACACCAGTGTTTTGGCTACTGCTGAGCACAGCATCAGCACTGCAACATTCCTTTCTCAGTTGAGGGCAAGATCCTGGGAGGGGACACTAATAGGACTCAAACTGACCAAAGGGATATTCCAGACCATATGATGTCAGACATAAAAGCTAAGGCAAGGAGCAGGAAGGCATTCGTTGTCTCCAATGACTGCCTGCTGAGGAACCATCATGCATCTGAAGCCCTGCTTCTCGGGAGTGGCCAACCATTGCTGCTCGTGGGAAGCAGAGTATATATCATGTTATCTTTCACTTCACTTTCCTTTTGCTTTAAATAAACTGCCTTATCCNTTCCAGACCATATGATGTCAGACATAAAAGCTAAGGCAAGGAGCAGGAAGGCATTCGTTGTCTCCAATGACTGCCTGCTGAGGAACCATCATGCATCTGAAGCCCTGCTTCTCGGGAGTGGCCAACCATTGCTGCTCGTGGGAAGCAGAGTATATATCATGTTATCTTTCACTTCACTTTCCTTTTGCTTTAAATAAACTGCCTTATCCCAACCCACAAGTTGTTTTCCAACCTTAGTCTCTCCCCTGTCCAGTTGGGAAGGGGAGTGATAGGAGCGGCTGGGTGGGCACCTGGTGTCCAGCCAAGGTCAACCCACCACAAGACCGCACAGTACTACTGAGAAACACCTATGAGAGGGAAGTGAGACAACACCAACAGAGCAGAGCAAGGGAGTTACCTGGCAGTGCAGTGTGCTGGTGAGCATCTTCGGTGGGAAGCATCAGCAAGCACATCCAGAGAATACAGAGGAGATAATGGATTGAACTGGAAAGTCAAGAGATTTTATTTAAGCAAAGCGTTAAAAGAAATAGTCTCCAGATACAACTGCTCAGATCTATTCCCTGTAGTTGTTCATACAAAGGAGACCTTTCCAACACCTCAAGGGGTGAAACTAGATGAGAACAGACTCTCACTTCAGACAAAAGGCTAACACAAAGGAGGCAACAACAAATCTCACAACAGACAGCCTTAGCACACTCCTCTTTCAACTCACGTTATTAAAAATGCTGGCTGGCTAAGAGCATAAGTGCTCTACTACTGCATGCCTTGAGCAAAACGTTTGCTTCTCTTTCAGAAAGCCTCTTGTCTACCTTCACATTGTAGAGAGAAGTCACTGTTACGAATGGTGCAAGCAGAGAACTTCCCACAGAGCAGTTCCCATACTCCCTATGCTTGTACATATCACTGAAACAGACCTCTAGAAGACTTGGGTCCACCAGGTTCAGTTCACAAATAGCTCCCAATTCATTCCACAGCAAATGAGCTGCCCTTCCACTCCCAACTGACCTTACAAGCTGCCTTTGCAAACTGCTTAAAACAAACTTCTGAAATACTGCTAATCAGGCTAATCCAAGATCCTTTGTTAGACACACACTAGACAAATCCTGAAGGCATCAAACCTGCGCAAGATAGTTTGTTGTAAAAGATGCAATAGTCAGGACAGAAATGGAATAATCTGGTCAATCAATGCACGGAGCAAACTTTGCTCAATATGTAAATAGAAGGTTTAGACTGGTAGTTTCTCTGGGGTGTCTGCATTACACTTCCATTCAGCAACTCCTCTTTATAATTCACAACTCAAGCAGGAAATTCATTTCCATCTGCTTTTCAAAGTGCTACACCAATCTCCAGAACACTTTTCCTGAATTACTAGGATAACTGATGCATTTTTAAATAAGAACAAATGAACAATCTACAGCTGTAGCGGGACTCATCATACAAGCTATCTTAAACTCCAGAACTCAGTACTAGGCCTTTACCCTAAACCTTTCTGAGAAACAAGACATATCACAAAGTTGCTGCCATCAGGAAGCTCCTCCTTAAGTGGAACTGTTAGTTTACTGTCAGTGAAGTAACACTGCCACTGCACAGCAGTGAGAATCACCAGGAACCCTCTGTAGCTGATTCAAGTTCATTAAAGAAAAACAAAAGTAATTTTTTTTTGTCATTTTAAAGCCCTATGTAGTTATCATTCTTATCTTTAGCAATATAAAAGCAGCACGTGAAATGTTCTTGTTAACGGAAAATACACAACTGCATGAAGGCCTGAAAATTATTTCTTGTCATATATGTATTTGTAGTCACTTGAAAGAGAAAACAGATTTCAGTCCTACTGCTCACCAACCATAAAACAACTCTCAGAGGAATAGAAAGGAGTGTGCATGGCCAGGAACACTGTTACAACATGACTGCTCAAAGTGAAGATCCTTTTTGCTTTCTGCTATTAAAAACCTGGGTTTTTATATCTTAAGTAAAAAAGCCTCCTAGCGCTGAAGCTAAGAAAGACTTACTGGAGAATATAAAAGTGCATACACAAGAGTTTTAGTTAGAAGAATGCCTATTTTTCTTGCCTATCACCTCTTACATTTTCCTGTTACAGCTGCTATTTAACTGCATCACTTAAGCTCACTATTTTTTCCCTTCTCTGTTGATGAAACTATTAAGTAGAAGCCTGAGACAAAAAAGGCAAAACAAAGCATTTAAAAAGAGAAAAATGTTCCAATTCTTATGGAATCCTGAGAGGCCAAAGCTCCTCCTGTCAAAAGGCATTTTTCCTCCCACTTACTGTCAGAGAGGAAGGCCTACACTGACCTAAAACAGGGAGATAAACACAAAGAGTTCAGTTTAAAGAGACAATATAATGCCTGAGAAATGGGTTGTGTTCAAAGTCCAGAAGACACATCAGTTAACAAAATGAGAAGGGACAGGGCTGCCTTACCTCAGGTGCATAGGCCACAATGTGTGGGAAATCAGAAGCCAGCACTGTGCTCTTTCTAGAGAGAAGGAAACCAAGAAAATAAAAAAGGAAGAGCAGAGTCAGCTTACCTGGTTGCGATCTCTCTTCCCCACGGATGGTAACCAAAAACTGGAAGGAGGGCAGGTGGGAGCAATGCCAATGAACGAACATGAGGGGGGGACGGGGAACGGAAGGTTGGGGGTAAGAAGAGAAGGGGAAGGGAAGAACAAAGATGAAGGGAGAAGGAAAAAGATTAAACATCATCAGGGTTGAAAACAAGAAATACTGAAAACAAGAAATTTCAAATCCAAGGAAGAAACCTAGATATCAACAGCTGGTGAAGGCTGAACCCATTGCACTGCAGTCAAGAGGTGCCATCCTTACCTACCCAGCCCCCCAGCAAGAATGGCATTACAGGGATATCAAAGGACAGGCACCACGACTATTTCCAGTGCTGACTACAATTTAAATACGCTAACTGGGGACGGAGACAGAACAACAAAGAAAGAGAAACCAATTTCATGGCTGCCTTGTCAGCATGATTTCTGCAATCTGCGTATGCACCCATAGTGTGACCCCACACCAAAGCATTTAAAAAAACTAACATATAGGGCTTAGTCTCCTCTTACTATGCAAAAGATCTGCAATTATTACAATGGCACATTATAAGGGAGGAGGAAAGAAAAAGCTGGATGTAAACAAAGGAGCATTTGAGCAGTGTCCACACACTGGGGCAGCAATTTCAAGTAATAAAACAGAGAAGCCATCAGTAGAGTACTGTCTCCCATTCCATAGGTTATGTTTAAGTTACTACCCAGCTCTTCATTCCCTTCAGCCCCATGGGGGAAGGGGACCCTATAGTTCTTCATCCCCTTCCAAAGGTCCCCTCTATAACAGCTGTTAAGGGCCTTACTCTTTCTGGCGCGGATCACTAACAATATGACCTAGCCTCTCGGTGCCCAGATTGCTCATGGAGGTCTCCTGAAACACAAAGACAGGTAAAGATCGCAAACTCTCACACAGTGAGCAGACATAATAGCTTGCTGCTGCCACTAAGAACAAATCTTACTCCCCTGGGTCACATCCTTTCCTTACCAGCCCACTCTCAGCTAAACATATTCATTCTTCCTTTTTAGAACCTCAGCTGAGCCAATTTAACTAATTAGAATTGCAGAAAATCATTTAGGTTTTTTTGTGAGGCTTGGTTTTGTTATTTTAGTGATGATATTTGCTTGCACAGGGGCACACCAAGGACTGGACTAGTAAAAAGTATGCAGCACAACAATGCAGTTAAGATCAGGAAAAATGGCTGAGAAGTGCTTCTTGCCAGGCAGTCAGGATCAGCTGGGCTAGAAACAGGCTGAGAGACAGGACACTACACACTTCCACTAACAGCAGGGGTTCACCAAGCACAAATTAATAAGATAAGGAGCAAAAACACGAAGCTTTTGCCCTTTCTGAAAGCAGCAATTCAGCAGCAGGACCTCTAGCAGCTAAAAAAAGGTAGATCCTAGAAGAAAGGACTTGCACTGAGAGCATGTTGCTTCCTGTGAGATGCTGCCCTGTGTATGTGCTTGATGCTGGCATACACGCACATACACAGCCTGAAGCACCAGCTGTTCATATCTGCATAGCAACTCCCTTCAAGAAGGAAATATACTTTGCAGCAAGGGGCTGAAGATGAGGGTAAAAGTCTTTCACAGGTATGGTTCATTTGTGCCAGGTACATAGGCAAAACACACTCTAAGTTTGGGGGCAGTTGTAAGCAGCAGGGGTGAAAGATGGGCTATTTGTTACAGCAGAAAAATTATTAACTTAAAGTGCCATAATGTTTAAATTTACAGTTTATTACTGTGTAAATTACAAGTCGTACTTTTGGTAATTAGCAGTTCGCTGGCGGGGAGCTCTGAATGAAACTCATTATTTATGATTACAATTTCGAGAGATGGGGAAGGGGGAGCAGTGACCTCCGCTGCAAATGACAAAGATCCCTTTAAGGTGATGAAGATGAATTAAACAAGTAAATATTATCCTTCTCATTTGGATCATTAGAGGTGTGCCGCCAGGCCCAGCCACTTGCAGGTGGCCTGAGGAATCCTACCCAAAACCAGTCTCTTGCCAGCTGAGGATTCACATTTTAAATGCTGGTTACAACTAAGCAATGTGAGTGAAACAAGGGGCAAACAAGGATCTTTCAAGTATGACTGAACTGAAGGCAACTGTCACACTCCTCTAGACCCTGGGCCCTCTAACACACCTTGCTAGCAGATTCTGTGGCCACTCAGCTCAGAACTTACGCCAATGTTTTTAAAAGCACAGAGCATATTGCAATAAAAAACAAGCCAAACACAGCCAACACCTTCCTTCTCAGAAACTTCTTTTACAACAAAACACAGCAGTCAATGCTCCATGCTGCAGACCCAAACAAGTGTATCCCTCCTTTTAATCCGCAAAGTATTGCTTATTCCTTTAGAAAAATATTTTGGATGTTGGTTGCCTTACATATAATAACACTAGTCAATGGCTTTGGGTAGCTTTGTCTGCATTACTGCATATACCCTTTTATTCTTCTGTCACCCCACCAAAAATGCAACCACTAAAACCACCTTCCTTTGCTGCCATTAATATCAATCAGCCTCCATACCTAAAATTTGGCCTTCCTTCACCTTTGAGCCACCTCTCTGCCCTTGTAGTCTCAGATGAGTATGCACAAGTCTCATGCTATCTCCATTTTCCACTACATTCTGTCTAAATGTTCTTGTTATTTACTCTGTCATTCACTTCAGGCCTCCTTTCATACTGCTTTTACCGCTGATCAACTGTCTTTGCCACCCCAAACGTGCCTTAAAATCCACTTAGTCACTCAATCAATTTCTGACAGTCAAAGTAGTTAAACAAATCAAACAATACATGAAACAAAAAATGTATAGAGCCACTTTCTGCAGAAGACAATTTACATGATACCTTAGAATAGTACTTCAAGACTGATCAGTATTGGAAATACAAAATTATCATCTTTCAAAAGGGCATACCTTGCCAACAAGCCTCCTCCGACCTTTTCGGAGACATCGGGCAGCAGCTCCTGGAAGGCGATTCAGGCGAGCATGAAATCCTGAAAACCAAATCCAGAAAAACTGAGCAATGAACACAGAAGATCCTTCCTGACAAAACCGCCAGGAAAAATCATTAGTTCAGTAATCAAATCAGATCCTCTGTTTCTTGTTTTCCAGTCTTAAAGGTGTAGATATGCCAATTTATCCACAAATTGAATAAAATCCGTATTTTTTTTTTAAAAAGCCTCAAGAATGTGGGCAGCTGGTAGGAGTATTACAGTAAACTCTCCAATAGTGCAGCTTTTTTTACTGGATCATGAAAAAAAACCCAAAACAGACCACCAGTACCAGTTTAAAAGTAATACCTACAAACAGAATCTACTCCTCCCATCACAAAAGAAGTTCTCAAACACATGGCATTCCTGATGGATCTCACCTCTCTGAGCTGGCCGTGAGGGCAAAAGGAACGTGGAAACTGAGAGCTTGTCCAGGCCTGAGTCAATCCTCTCCACTTCAGATCGGTGATCAGCTCCCCACTTAGGAAGAAGGTTGGGGACAGTAAATCCTGGAACACATTCTCCTTCATAAAACCAATCACTTTGCTCATCATCTCCTAAAGAAACAGGATGGAATTAGTCACAAATAACATCAATGTGCCCTCTGACAATCCCTCAAAATATTACAAGTAGGAATATTTGGATGTGAAACAGCTGAAGTCTCATTAGGAATTCCTTCCTGAAGAGCCTCATATTTGTATTCTGTTTCAATGATCCTCAGTAACTATGGGGCCTCACTAAATGCTTTAAACTATCCAACTCATCAGTCTACAGAATTTCCCTATAGAACAAAGTCCTCTTTATAGACCTGCCTAGGGCAGCTTTAGCACTCTGTTGCTACTGCATCTCATCAACCTTAGTTCAGCGTTGTGTGATGTCTTATGCAGAACTCTTTCTCTGAAGTAATTACTGTGACAGCGGTAGAGGCCAATCATTTGGCACATGCTATAGGCAGTCACAGGAGAGATTTCACAAGAGGAAAAGACCAGGCTCACAGAGTAAGCAAAAGGAGCATACTCACTGATGAGAAAGATCCCTACTCTCCTAAGACAGAAGCTAAGAAAAACACACAACTATCAAAAATGGTCATTCTGAGCATAAGCACTAACCATGCTGTGAGTTCTTCTCAATCCAAATTTCTTAGAATCTGTCAGAACTACAAACACTCTCCAGAACTGAAGCAGCAGCAACAGAAGTCACAACAAAAGTCTCTCCATAAAGCTGTGTCACCCATTAACGCAGCTGCGGTCTAAAACTGAACTGCATCAGACACCATTCACAGTAAATCTGTCAGGCCAGAAACTCCAGAGAGTGGTAGCCCACGAGCAGTGTATGAAAAAAGCAGGAGGAAGGCAAAGAACCTGATGCATGTAGCTTTTCAGCAGCCCAACTAACAAACACTCCCATGCAATTGCAAGCTCCTTCATCTTGCCTTAAAAAACTAACACACTTGACTTAGGGAAAACTCTCATTTACCTACCATTAAGTCTCAACAAGGATGCCCACTTTCCTTTCCTCACCAAGTTACATTACTCCTGACCAAAGTCTATTATGCCTACCCACACACCTTGCCAGAAAAAAAAAAAGAGGGGAAAAAAACCCAACAAACACACACCCCCTAAAAATACAAACAAATAAACAAACAAACAAACCCCAACAGTACAAGAAAGTAAGAAAATCTCATCCTAGTAAGAATGCTGCAGTCTTGCACATAACAGAAGCAGCAACACACAAAATCAACTCCAATAAGCAACAGGTGGGACAGGCAGAAGATTTCAGCCCAAAGCTCTGACATTGCTTTTTATTTCTGTGATGTATCAGTTGACCTACCACTTATATCTTAAAATATAAACATCCTTCTGCACCTCTTGGTAAATTAAAATTAAGTGGTGTTGCATAGTTCTTCTAAGTGCTCATAATTTGTGCAAAACTATCCCTTACAGTTTTGGGTCTATAAGCATAGTGCAGTGTCATATCTCAAATTACTACTTTCGTATTTCATAAGACAAACTTTAACAATCAGGATCATATGCTAATACTGCAGTAATTTTCACTGTGAGAGATCCCAATGCGTGTAACAAATACAAAATCAAAAAAAACACCTTACAATCAAATTATAAACTAGGACCATTCTCTGCTCATAGAAGTGTGCTGCTATGTGTAATTGCAAAGATAACTCATTTAATTAGCAATAGCAAAAATATTACACGATGTAACCTCAAAAGAAGGAAGGGAAAAAAACTACATTAATTCTGCTGCTAACTTAAATTTCCCATTATTCAGTTTGGAATTGTACCAGAAAGCTATTTCTAAGAAGATGACCTGTGACAAAAATAATTTTGTGCTCTCCCCACCTCACTGACCATAGAGGTGTTGTTTTTTTATTTACTTTATGACTAGAAATTGTCCAATTTAAAAAAAAAACAAAAAAAGGGGAAAGAGATATTTCTTATTTAGCCTGAAAGTGCAATAATATTTTTTAACCCTTTTAACATAACGGTTAACATAACATCTTGGCCAGAAAGCTATCACAGTATAAACTGTTTGAACTGACAGAGAACCTCATGACTAGGATGTCAATCTCTTCTCGTACCTAGACAGGTAAGGCTGTAATTGGATTTTATTAATTTATCTAAGTTGCATTTCTACATGTTCTTATATACTGAGTATCCTACTTCTAGTAGCAGCCAAAAGTTAGTACCTAAAACAGGGTATAAAACCAGGGCAAGTATATAGAGCAACCATATAGAAAAGTATATATAGAGAGTATCCAGTCTACATCAATTTTGCCTTGGGTGATGAAGTAAAACACTTCAGTCACCACCCTGCTTTATCAACTGATATACAAGTGCTCACTGATTTCAGCTCCCCCCTGTACAGTCATCAGTAAAAAGAGAAGATGAAAGATTTTACTTTTCTGTTGCTTTTGAAGAACCAGAGGCTGGAGACAGTTATTTTTCAGCAAAGGTCGATGCTGATATTTGAAATCCCTAATTATACCCATGGAGATCACAACAGGTCGACCCTACAGCCTAAAATATCATCAGAAAACATGTAAGCATATTTGCTATCATTGTGTTGCCTCACTCACAGATACTCAGTAACAAGCTAGTGGAAGCAGCATTTCCTACTGAACTACTGATTCTACTTCCCTTAGCACGTGTATATTCCCAGAAGAGATTTCATCCAAATCTTGGCTTGGTAAATGTGACAGAATCCAAGTGCACAGAACTGCAGGTGTTTAGGGTCACAGTCCACACGCTCCAAATATAGTCCTGAGTGCCTATTGTGCCTACTACAACCTATTTCATACTTACTTCTGCCATATCTCCCATAAACTGGACACTGTGCTGTCACTGATAAATAAAACCAGATTACACTTCACACTCAAAACTCCTAAGAAATAATTTCTACAACAGACATTGAAAATACTAGGTTCAACTAATGCACACAAGGACAAGGGAAGTACATGCATTTAACGAAATAAAACCAATCATGTATTACTGTCATCTTCGTAGCACAATTAGGTGACTTACCAGTATTAAGTAATTTTTTTTTTTTTTCCACATCTTCTCTTCCTACCCAGAGATAAAACAACTAACAGATTCAGGTACTAATGGTGTGTAGACAACAACCAAAACACCTATAGAAAGAAATCATTAAGCCGTGTTCTTTCATTATGGAGAGCTCTCACACTCCCCTTGTATTTCTGTGCCTTTCCATAATAATAGCTTCTTGTATTGCAAATATTGTGGATCTGATATACAAAGTATTTCAGCAGGAAGAGTGTACTGTTATCAAAATCACATTTTTGCAACCCTCATCTCATTTCTAAACTTCTAGCCCCTCCCTGACACTGGCTTTTCTCCCACACTTCCTTCTTTATCCCTCTTTAAACACAGACCTTTCTTTGTACTTGTAAAGAAAGGACGAAAAATTCCCCGGCAGCACAGAAGGAAAACCACAAGACAGTTGTTACCTTGGCGGCCCTCATCATTGGTAAACAGGCCAGTATCACTGCTGCTGCATACACTGCTGGTTTCACTAGAACAAAAAACAAAATAAAAAGAACATGGTTACAATTACAGCACAAAACAAAACAAAATGGCACAAAATTTGCCTCGGGTTACTACATTCTACTAGCTTCTCCAAGACCAAAACACTTTACACGTCTCAAAAAATTGCATTTCAGATACATGACTGGCTCTAGGACAGGATGTTAACTGCTTTCTGTTATAATCTAGCAATGCTGCATCACTTGAAAAAGAGTAGAATCCTGTAGCTAGTTTAATTCTAAGTTATCAAAAAGTAATTAATACAATGGCATTTGCCTCGGGTACTAGAATTAATAACCTAACTATGACATTGTCTGGAATACTCACCAGGAAATTAAGTGCAGTTAAAAACTCTGTGCTTGGGTCACTTAAGAGCTACTGAAAACCCTCTAAAGTTCTCTACTTCAGATTCCTTTTTCTCAAAAATATTATACTGATACACAAACCCTTCCTTCAACAGCAACTTTTATTTTATTTGGAGTGAAGAGCAGCTGGTACATTTACAACTCTTCAGCTAAATACCTTAGCACAGCACGACTTGCTGCTACTGAATGCAACCTTATTATAGCATGCTTTGTGTTTGCTGAAGCAGTTAGGGGAGACTCTTAATTCTTGAACAAAAGAATAAAGCTAGTAATTAATGTGTAGAAAGCCATTAAGTGACTGTAGAGCTGGATGAATGTATGTAGCAGAAGTACATGCTCAGGTCAATACCAAGCATCTGATGGCTTTAATGCTGATATTAAATCAGTCCTTGGACACTTCAGGCCATACTTCCTCCAATTTAGCCAAGAGATACCAGGACAAGCAGAAACTACTTACTGCCTACTCCTGTAGCACTAAGATCTTAGCTGCTATGGTGTACCTCAGCACTCGAATCCATCTCCCTTCTAGGCATGCTGTTTTAAAGTGTCTCTGGGTCCCTCTTCTCCAAGGAAACTCAATCATACTGGACACCAGTATGAACTGGAAACCCCTTGGTTCAAAAGGCTGAATGATGAAGGACCACAAAATATGTCACCCCAAAGAACTGCAGGCACACCCCCATTCTGTGAGCATATTATTGCTCTTAGAAAATGCACCCTAAAGCACAGCCAAGTCAACTCATCATGCTGGATATATACAAACTCTGCATCTTCATCATTCCATAAAGGCCATTTAAACTTAAAAGATTAACAAATTGTACATCATTCTCACATTTCGGTCTTTAAGTTAATATCAAGTTCCAAATTAATCCATCACAAAGCCTGGCCATTCTTTCATCCTCCCACATATACACTATAGCAGTTAAGGCCAAGGACTGAAAACCATGAATAAATTGTTTCATTCCTAGCTCTCCTACCAACTCACTGTATGACCCTGGGCCAATCTCTTAGCGTGTCTGCTTTCCCTTTTGATAGCCTGGATTAACAGCCCTCATAAGCTGCAGATGTGAGGACCAAGTGACTGCTTCATAAGGGTTTTAGCATCCTCAGAGGAAAGGTGCCTGAGAAAGGAAAAAGCATTGTCAAGACTCCAGATCACATTAACAGTACTTAGAGCATCCTGTTGCACGGAGAGCTCTTTAGTTCCTTATACATAAGCATCACTGCCAGTGCTTTACTGGAACAAACCTTCAGGGATCTCATCCTCTTCACCACCCCTTTTACACTGCAGGGCTGAACACAAACTAGACTCCTACACAAGCCTTTCTGCAGGTCCAGTAAGCACTGATTAATGACCTCCACTTGCAAAGGAGGCTACTTACCTTAACCATGAAATAATGAATGCTATTGATCCGACAAGCTACTGCTATAGAGTGTTATTGATCACCCAATCTTTGGTTAAAATGGTCCTCATTTAGCAATTTCACTGTCAGAAACACCTGGAGCAAAGCATGCTTATAATTAAATAGTTTGGGGGAGTTAAAGTGAGAGGTGATGGACAGAGATCTCAGGTTTCCCCCATTTATTCTTTTGCCTGAGCTATTGTTTGTGTCAGGAGCGATATTGATTTTCTATAAAAATAAGAAAACAAGAGGCACCAAGGGGCTGCAGAAGGTCAGGCTGGGCTGGAGAAGGAGGGGAAGCTGAACACTCTGTCTTTGTCACTTGCCTTCCAAGAGAGAGGAATTTTTTCTTTATGGAGAAACTGGCTTCCAATTCATCAGCTTAGCCAGACTCGAGTGCTACTGCAGGCTGTCATTGAAGGAGCTCCCTTCCAAAGGGTAAAGCAACTTAACTGCACACCCAGGATGAGCAATGGTTACACACTCAGGCCAGAATATTGTAGTGATTTTGGCTGGCATAAATATTTCTCATAGTAGCTCTATGGTTGTATGTTTTGGATTCGTGACCAAACCAGTGCTGGTAACACTGATGTTTTAGTTATTGCTGAGCAGTGCTTACATGGTGCTACTCCTGTCTCTGTTTCTCACACTGCCCCACCAGGTGCACAAGAAGCTGGGAGGGGACACAGATGTGACAGCTGACCCCAGCTGAATACAGGAATATTCCATACCATATGGTGTCATGCTCAGCAATAAAAACTGGGAAAAAGAAGGAGGAATCTGGGGACATTTGGAATTATGGCGTTTGTGTTGCCAAATAACTGTTACAAATGATGGAGTTCTGCATTTCTGGAAATGGCTGAACATCTGCCTGCTGAGGGGAAGTAGGGAATTTCTTATTTTCCTTTGCTTGTGCACATAGCTTTTGCTTTACCTACTAAACTGACTTTACCTCAATCTATGAGTTTTCTGACTTTTCCATTTCTCTCCCCCATGCCACTGCAGGGGAGTGAGCAGGCAGCTATGTGGGCCTGAGCTGCCCATCCAGTTTAATTCATAACAAACACATCAGCATTAAAGCTCCAAAATCTCACAGTATTGCTGGGCTAGTAGAATCCCCAGTTTGAAAAAGTCACACTAAAAGTTCTGGCAGTTGAAAATAGATGTATTTCACTAGTAAGCACACCACTGAAAGTGACTTTTCAGACAGCTCTTGTACTATGGTTTGTTCTGCCCTCAAAACAAACCAAACCCAGACCTGGAAGTACCAACAAGAGAACGAACTTCAGCACTCAGTATGTAATTTGCTTTATTATAGCTACAGGGAATCTCAAAGCATTAAGGGACAGAAGGGCATGCTACTTCTAACAGTCTTAGCACTTAACTGTCACCTTTGTACAAATATACAAACGACTACTTAAACCACTTGCTTCCTCTGTTTTTCCACAATTATTTATAGATCAGGCATTGACTCCTGTCATTACCCAATTCAGAACCATCATCATTTCCTCATCATGTTCTTGCACATCCTTCCTTCTCTCAATTTGTGTTCACCTCTTGCCACATTTGGCAAACAATTTCAAAGATTTCATTTCATGCACATGTTGAATCATAACACTGCAGCTCATCTTCCTCCAGAAAAAGACTGGGAGCAGTCCCACGAGCAAACTATAAAAAAACTACCTCCTTGTTAAGAATTCATATCCAAGACTTTCTCAGTGAATGGGAGTTTATCGACTGAATACAGCAGGGTTTTGATCTAACTTAGGATAAAAAGCCTTTTAGAAGGCAGAGAAAAATACTGGCTACTTCAGCATTTACAGATTCATTCCTGCATACCAAAGAAAAGCAAGTGTCAGTGGAGAGAAGGAAAAAGGAGATGAAAAAAGAAACTGTTCTCAATATACAACTTAGTTTACCTGAAAACCCATAGCATTTCTGACACTCCCTACTGCTAGAGGAGTAAACAGTGGTGGAACCAGTTCAGTATGAAAGTTTTGTAAACCACCAGATCACCACAGATTGCTTCCAAGTCCCACAAGCAGCATCAGTCACCTTTCCTGGTGATGACAACCAAACCGTTCACTCCCCCAGGCATCCAATTTTCTTCTCCCTTCCTCAGGATATGCCCTTGTCATATATCTGTGCAAACTACTTCTCTTACTGTACCAGAAAAAAACATCTAGAGGACAGAGGGACTGAGGTAAGCACAGCCAGTTTCACTCTGCTGCTAGCAGCAAAGTGCTAAATTTAGAGCAGCATAGACCAAAGCATGATCCTTCACTGCCATGAGGGATATTCCTCAGTCAAGAGGGTTTCTATGTATTTCTCCCTCCAACTTTGACCCTCCCTAGTGAGTTATAGCACAGATCACACATGTGGTGTTGCAGAGGTCAAATATTCCAAGCCCTAGCCTTCCAAAGAGAATCCCAAGGATTTGGCAGCAGATGGTAAGTGTCATTTGGTGCATACACTTGCACAATAATTAGTTTGAGAACAAGGGACAACTGAGAGAGAACAGAACGGCATGGTCCTCAAGTAACAGTCTGCACATAGCTCTTTATTTACTCTTTCAAAGGCTGGAACAAATAAAGGCTGGATGAAAGCCTGCTAGTTTAAGTTCAAGTTTGACATGATGTAACAGACTCTGACTGGTGAAAAAAAGCCCAAATAAACAACTCAAGGAACACTGTCCATCACTGCCACATCAAGGAAGGGTATCTCTCAGTCCATCACCACTTTTATGCAACATTAAGGAGCTACTCAGCACACTCCTTTTCCTGGCATACCAACAAATACCTCAGAAAAGATAAAACTGCTTTTAACAACTAGTAACAAAAAGGCATCCACAAGTCTCTTGTAAAGACCCACTTTGCACCCACTTTTTAGCAACAACAGCCACTCTTCAAGGAAAAAAGTGACCACTTTTTTGCTACTTCCAGCCTGTAACAGTTACATACAAACCGCTGAGCGAGTAAAAATGCAATAGTGGTCCCCTGGACCAGGACAGTGAGGACTTACTACAACCTAAGCTCCTCACAATGTCCCAGTAAATACCACTGAGAAGTTTGCGCTTCCAGCTGTTATCCACAAAGCTGTAATAACGAAGTGCCACCTGTCCACTCTGACAAACTGCAGGAGTTAGACTGTCAGAACACTTAAATGAACCTTAACATATGAACAATCATACTGGATCAAGCAGTTATACATTCCAAATGAACTGCCCTCTGTCCGATAGGGCCTCTTGCAGAGAAGAACATGAGAACATGACAAATGCAGACTCCTCCGTACACTCCTCCAGCTTCTAGCTGTCAGTAGTTTAAGGACTTCCTGAGCCAGATCTTTCATCTGGGCTGTAATGTTTAACAGACCCTGATAAATCTATCCTCCACATCCCACTTTTGAATATACTTAATCTTTGACCTCCAAAATGTCCTGTTCCAAATCTCATGTTTCATGAAACATGTGTTTGTTTTACATGTTTCCTCAATGTCTGCTGCTTCTTACATAATGATAATTAGAAAATAAACAATCACATTCATTTTCTGTATGCCATTCATTAAGAAATGTCCTCCATTTGGTTCTCAGCAGCTACTTCTTTTCTAACCTGAAAAATCTCTTCAGACACCAGCAATTTTATAACGCCAAGCCTTCTACAGAAAGAATAAAAGTCACACTCAAGGGTAAAACTTCCCAAGTTTTTTAAACTCCCAAGCTTTTTTTTTAAATTCAGACCATTTAAATGTCTAGTTTTAATCCCTTCTGAAATTCTGACACAAATTCATCAAAGGTCTCCAAAACTGGCATGAAGACACGCCAGACACTGTCTTATCCTGTAACGCAAGTTCCCTTCAACTTCATCATCTCACGACATTCTCCCCATAGCCAGCCTTTCAGGATCACGTCAGAGCAGAGATGTAGAACTGCAAGCAAGATGTTTAGACTGAGATTCACACAGTACTTGCACAGAGGGCTAGCAGTAATGATGGGAGGTCTGATCTGTTCTCTATTACTACCTATGGTAAATTTTGAAAACGAGAAACTGAGATCAGTTCCTATCAATCACACAGGTGTGTGTGCCAAGGATGGACAGGTGGATTTACTCTCCAAAGCACAAGCCACAAGCATGCCACTTTGTAGCTGCAAGGCCACAGACATTTCAGAGGACCCCTTGTATAACAGGAGCCAGAAACATATCAGTTTTGCAACTCATCAAGGAAGCATTTTGAGCCATTATACAGCACTGACAGGAAAGACTTGGAAAGAATCTACAGTTTGGAAGTAGCTGAGATACTTCTCTTCAAAAAGAGAGCAGCACTGAATAATTTTGATAAGAACTTCAAAAAGCAAGGCTTAATGGGATTTACAAGCAGCTGCAAGCAAGGCAGCCATCTGACTACCACAGGGAAGAAACCGAGATCTCACCATTCCGACATATTTTCATCTGAGCCCTGTTTCTGATCGTCAGCTTCACACTCCATCCGCTCCTTCCTTCCCCCTTTGCTGAGGAAGGGCCTGTTCTCTCCTGATTCACAAAGGCCATGACTGGATGATGTCCAAGGGGCATTTTCTTTCCAGCGTGAAAGGCGCTGTTTCTTGGCTGACTTGAACCTGCAGCCCCTCTCACAGTTCCACTCTGACACCCTGAGCTTTTGCTGGAGACTGGCAGCCATCTCTGATGTCACACGTTTGACTTTCCGTCGGCGCCTGAGAGGTCGACAGGGTGCATTCTCTGTAAAGGAGTCTGACTCATGCCACAGGTGCTGCTTGCTCCTCAGGGTGGCACTAAGAGCTGGGTGTCGTTTGACCACTGCCACGTCATCAGAGTCACTGAAATTAGCTGTCAGCACCTCACGGCAATCCTTGACAGCTTCGTCCAGGCTGGACTCTGAGGCCTCACTGTAGCAGCAGGCGTGCTCTGCCTGATGTGTGAAGTCTGAGCGTCGCTTACGGCCCCGTCTCTTGCGAAGCTGACGCCGCTGCTGCCGTGGGCTTAGTGCCATCTCTTCCCATAGCTCATCCAGTTTGTTTTGTTCTGAAGTCTGCTCTAAGGCTGAGGCCAAGTCATGCACCAGTTCATCCATTGACAATGCCTGTGAAAAATGACAACAAACAATTAGCACCAGACATAAATACTGCTACCAACATATCACTGGACTGTAGTATACTACAGCCTTTGTAACATTAACCAAGTTAGACACTTACTTTAGAGTTGCCTGGGAGGACCCAAGGCAGGACAACTGCCACTTCCTGGGCTAACACGCACTTCTTCCTTTTGCAAGGGTTAAATCCCTCTTCTAGCCATGGTGGCACAGAGCTTGCTACTGCAGCAGTTGAGTCAAGTGCTCTGTGTCTGAAAAGGCCTTAAGGTTGCATCTTTTGTGTTGAAGCAGCACGCTCTATTACACATCCTAAGGGTATGGAAGCCTGCAGCTAGTTTGCTACCTCGAGTAGGTCAGCCACAGAGAAGGATTAGCCTGCTCGACAGATTGCATCTTCTAAAAAGGAGACAAACAGCAAAGCTGCGAGCAAAACAGATGGTAAAACAGGTAGTTTGCAGGCCAGTATCACTTCAACAGTAAAACAAGGCGCGCAGGACCCTGCGCTCCCTAGAACGGGGTGTATGAAACCGAACCCAAACTCCTGCTGCCGAAAAATCCCACCCCTTCCACCTCAGGGCTGCCAGTGTGCCAATCCCAAAGTCCTGGGCAAATCCCTCACCTCACAACCCCCCTCTCCCTCTCCGTGCCTTGCAGACGTGGGATTTCTCTCCCACCGGCACCAACCCGGTGAACCATCCGCTGTCGCAGGCCGCCTCCCTTAGTCCTCAGGGACCCGGCCGCACCGACCCCCTTCTCTGGGGAGGAGCTGCTGCTTTTGCCCGACAGCCCCCAGCCCCGCCGGGAACACCTGTCCTCAGCGCCCCGGCCCCACCGGCTCCCGCCAGGCCGCCCCAACCCCGCTCACCGGCCAGCGCCCCG
>VXAY01007648.1:1768245-1829811 GCA_013399855.1 Oxyruncus cristatus
CCCAAACTCCTCCATTTCGCTGCTAGCTAATTGTGTGTATCCTGTCAGTGTTACTCCCCTCTCCTTAAGCCTTACATCTCTTTTCCTGTAATTCCATTTTACGTATCACCAGCAGCCATCAGAGTAAAGCTCGGTGAAACCCTGCCACCATCCAATTTAGCTTAGCATTCCTTTTTATTTCTCAATTTTCAAGATGTTTCTTCGGGTTTGTTTGCGGGCTGGGTTTTTTTGGGGGGAGGGAGGGGTGGGGTTTCGTTCTTGTTTTTTTGTTTGTTTTGTTTTCGGGGGGAGATGTTTTGGAGGGTTTTGTTTGTTGGTTGGGTTTTTTTTTGGTTTGAGGGGGGTGTTTGTTTTTGCAACTCAGGTAGCTGCACTCACATTCAAGCCGATACTGATTCGTTTTTCAAGTAATGTTTTACGAGGCGAAAAGTTTTGCCAAAAGTTTTGCCAAAGTCCATAGCTTGCAGTATTCACTAATTTTGTAAATCCAATCAAGAGAAAGTAATCAGATTTGTCTCAATGTGATTTGTTCTCTATAAATGTATGCTGCTGCTTATTGCTCATAAATCTCTTATCCTTTGCATTTTTACTTTTTTTTCCCCCCACTTCCGTTTATTTCATCGTGTTGCCAGGATCAGAAGTAATTCTAAAAAGGTGATAATTGCCAAGATCACTGCTTCCTCCCTGCTCCCCCGACCCCGCCCCGCAAAAGACTGGCAAGGCGCTTGCTTTTCCTCAGTCCTCTGGCACCCTCCCTAGTTTGTCAAGATACTTCAAAAGTAACCGAATCCTTGAGTTTGCCATTGATTCCTACACCTCAGTAGGACAAGCTTCGTTTAGCTTCGCTGAGTTTTCTACATGCTGTTTATCTAACCAGTCCTTTACGTTTGTCTGAGCTGTCATGTTAATATTTTCATTACCCTTTATTTATCTGGCAAATTTCCTTGGAAAAGAAATATTAAAAGAAGAAAAAGAGTCATTAGGTAGATAATTTGTATCCCATATCCAACAGCTGACTTGATTAAAGTTATTTTCTGTGCACCAATTTGCCTGTAAAATTCTGTCCTTTTGTCTTTTTAACCCTTTCTGTGGCAGCAACTCACCTTACTTGCTGGCATTTTGTTTTCCCTGCCAGTTTCCTATTGCCAGTACAGGGGTTTTCTTTTTACTCTCAGATCTGAGAGCAAATCCCTCCTAAAATCTAATCCTGTTTCACCGCTGCAATCCTTTTTCATGCTTCAGGATATAAAACAGCTACAAAATGTATGGGTTAGAGAGAAACTCCCCTGATGGGAAGGTTATTCTGTAAACATCCACTTCAGAGCTTCTTACCCCTTCATTTCAAGCAATCGGTACTGGCTGCCGTTCCAGGCAGGATAACAAACCAGACAAACAATTGTGTACAAGAAAGCCTGTGTTCATATATCCTGGGGAGATGGCAGCAGATGCCCACTTTAATTTCTCTTATTTTCCCCTCATTTTCCCAACTAGTTCTCTGCTGTTTTTGTAGGTCAGAAAACTGTTCTGCAACTGGTATGAATTGTACTTCACCTGTCTGTTTTTTTTTCTCATTTTCAACGCTCCAACCCAAATTTCAGCAGATGTCAACATTTGGCCTGAGTAAAGACAACAGACTGATGCACAGGGTTGATTTTCTGGGAGAGAGATAGGGCAAAAGCAAGAGACAAGATGAAAGTGCTCTTACAATTACAAAAGTCCCAAAAACTAAGAAGGTGCAGCAGAGGAGCACTGATGTATACAGGGAAACATCAGTAAATTGAGAATAGGAGTTGAAGAAACATAATGAGACAGTTCCGGTAATCTGGTTTTGAGCAGTTTATGGTATTTCTGTCCAGTATTACAAGGTTCTCCCCAACATGAGCGAGCACCAGTAAATTTTGAATCCTTGCCTGCATTCAGCTTCATCCCATGTTCCTGGCAAATTGTTTACTCCCTGTGCACTTGTAGGTTGCTTACGTGGACAATGGGAACCGGCCCATCTCCTCAGCAGTAGTTTGGCTTGTGCAATGCTCCAGAGATACAAAATGTTCAGAACTCTTATCCAGATGGATTGTTAGCCATCACTAGGCTTTGTAAAGTCAGGGATTTTTTTCCTGCCCAGAGACTGTGGTCACATGTGCTGAACTGTTGCTGGGCCTGGAGGCAGGAGAGGAGGCATTAGTGGTGAGGGATGTTTCAGAGGCGAGCAGGAGAGGAAGGTCGGCTGGATGCTGGCCACTCATAAGGCAGTGCCTTGGCCCAGCTCCCTCTCCAGTGACCAGCAGGAGCCATATGGCCCAGTAGGACAGGGAGAGCAGAAGGGTCATTGCTTTACCCCAGCAAATGCTCTGCCTGGTCCCATGGCACTTCTCAGCAAAACCTTCCAGGGGTTAAAAGGAAAAAGAGAGACAGAAAGGGGACAAGAGACAAAGGGAGGAATAAAGTCAAAAAATGTGCCGTGAAGCTTCTTGCAGCAAAATGCGGAGAAAGTCATTTCCAACTTCTTTCATCTCAGAGATGAAGCCACTAAATAAAAGGGCAGCGCAGAACACAAGGGCTTTTAATCTGTCTCATCTCCTTCATAATAACTGCAAATTTTCCCTGGGCTCCTGGGAGTGAGCCTCTTTCCTCTGTCTTTGCCTTATCTCCCCCCTCCATATTTCACAGCCGGCTCGGCTCCCCTCACTCGGCTGCCCCCGGCCTAGTCTCCGAAAGGCCTGTGGGAGCCACCAGCTCCCAGGGCCTCATTGTTCCCGGCTTGGGAGGAAGCTCAGGGAGGGAATTGAAGGCAAGTCAAAGGGAAACGGCATCATCGCTGCTTCATTAATGGGAACCTTTCAGCAGAAAACATATCAGAGCGAGGTCTTTTCAGAGGCAGTAATTAGCAATTTGGAGCCTTCCCCCCTCAGGAGATGCAGCTGCGATCTAACAAGTGGGAGCAGTGCTCGCCTCCTTTTACGCTTCATATTTATTGTTTTTCATTTTCTCCATCTTCCTCCCATTGTCCAGCCTCCTCCTCATGGCCAGATAAGGGCCCTTTATTAATCACTCCCTTTTAATTCTTCATTAATGATAATAACTTTCTCTGGTGTGCGAAGAGGAGTTAATCTTTCCTGGGTATTGAGAAAGGACAGGGCTGAAAGGGAGGGAGGGAGAAGTGCACGGTGGACAAGGCTGTACTGCCATGCTTCCCTCCTGCCCCACCACCCGGAAGGAGTTTCTGAAGATTTCGGATGTCAAGTTGTGAGTTGCCCATTGGAACGTCTTGGGCTCTAAGTTTAGTCAAGCTGTGTGGGTGTGGTGGGATGTACCCTGTCTCAGACATCCAGCCCTTACCAGAAACAAATATATGTGGGCCAGAGGGAGAGACCTTCTCTGCATGCCTTTGCCAAACACTCACCAGTGTCTTGGTGTGACTGTCTGTGTCTACTTGTCTTGGAAGAACGCTCTCTCAGACAGCTTTAAAGCCCAGTTTCCCAACACCCAACACTGTCCAAGCTTAAACAGCACCTGAATGAGGACAGAAATGGCATCTGGGAGGCTCTACGGATGACAAGGCCCTCCCTGGTGCCTCTCCCTGGCAGCTGGTACAGTCTGCCTTGGATTGCTCCCATCTGGAGGTGCCAGTCCACACCTGTGGACATCTGTGTGAGATGACTGACAGCAGGCATGCTCAGAAAGGACAGTGCAGTGACAAAAGCTTGGTGAAATTGGCAGGGAGGGGAGGAGACTCTCATGGAGGCTCTGGCTGTGTGCGTGAGGCAACAATCAGTGAATACCAGCTTCAGGAACATAGGGAGGACAGTGCTACAATCCAAACACGCTTACAGAGCTCAGGTTTCTTTTCCTGGTATTTTGTATCACTGGCTTCATGGGAACCCCTATTAGTAAAGGCCATGCAACTGACCTAGTGGTAGCTTTAATGGTGGATCTAGTGGTAGCCCTTTCTGAGTAACTGGGCATATCACTATCAATTAAGAATATTTTACTATTAGCAAACATGAGGAAAAAAGGGAGTAATGCCACTGTCACCAGGATAAATGGCTCGACAACCTCACTGAGAATTGTCAGGTTGGCAGCAATGGGAGATGCTGACGGAAGGGAACAAATGACATGTGGAGAACCCAGGAACTTTAGTGCAGGAGCTCAAGTTAATCAGTCAATTGCTGAGACAGCTCTGTGTCCTTCCCTTACTCAGTGGATCCCATCCTAGCTTCACATTCTAGTGTCATTCCATGGGTGTTGCCAAAGAAGCCAGTAACAGTTCAAATTAATGACTCCCATGGCCCTAGAAGAATGAGTCACCACATGCTCCTGTGACAGACATTACCCCAACACCACCAGTATTGATGTGTGCTGATCTGAGGCAGTTGTCTGGTAGTGCTGGGAATGGGTGGAGAAACCAAGCTGCCTAGGGAGTCAAGGCAGGATTGGAGATAGACAGAAAAAAAGAAAAGAAATTTGGTGTTTTCACTTCTTTGGTGTCATTTGCAGGGCAGATATCCTGTCTGCATTCTTTTACAGAGCATGGCAGTAAGTACTTTTTTCTCTACAGTCAAAGCTCTTTTCTTGGCCCAATATCAGGACTCTTGCCAAAGGCTGTGGGACAGAGCACGTCTGTTTATTTCTGGTTACTGTTTTACAAGCATCAGGTGGTGTTTGCCTAATACGCTCTGGTTCTCAGCTGTATTTGAGGGTGCAGTGAAACTCAGGGCTACATTTATGTTCCTCTGAGTAGTCTGCTGCTATTGTTTGCATCTTTGGTATTCACTTAATATGGACTTTGAGGATTCCTTATAATCCCAATAATTAGGGATAACCTATATTTCAACGTTCTGTGACAGACCTGTGTTTAATTTCCAGTGTCCCTAATACACTGTGGGGAGATGTCCGAAAAAACTTTCAGGCTATGAACTTGAAGTAATACCAAAAGTGGGGCTGTTGTATTTTTAATCTCACGGTGGGTCAAGCTACTCCCATTAAATGTGGGCTGGATTTTAGGTTTTATTGTTTTCCCACAGCACCTCTACAATGGGGCCAAAATGTACACAGCAAATGGAAGAGGTTTTCAGGCTTAACAGCAACAAATTGATGTTGTATTTTAAAACATGAATTTTTTCTTTAGACTCACTGAATCAGAAATTCTCTGGTCTAACACTGCTCCCCTGTATTGTCAGGCCAGCAGGGTCTACCAAATCACCTCCTCCACCCGTACTGCCCCACTAGATGCTCTGCACCTTCTGGGACTGGTGCCTACCTTCACACATCTGGCAGTGGATGGACAAAGTCTGCACGGTAGAGACTCAGTGAGTTGAAGTGAGGGGAGCCAGAAGGTTTGTGAAACCTGGTAGGTATGAACCCTCCTGCCACTATTGTGTGCTGAGTACTGAGTAGCAATGCAGATCCTACCTCAGTGAGGATTCACAGGGACTCCAACACCGCTAGCAGTCAGCCGAGCAATAACCATGTGTGGGATACATGGCTGGGACTTGTGACAAGGTGCCACTCCTGCTGATATGGCCAAGTCAAACTCTTGATTGCTGTGAAGAATACACTAAATATAGGTATGAGGCAACATAATACAAACATGGTTATTACTGTGACAGGCGAGAGACAAGGTGTCACATATGCAGAGTTCCTCCAGAAAGACATTTTAAAAATTAAATTGGCTTTACTTGGATTCTTCCATGGAAAAGACATTTAAATGCAGCAAGTAGGATGTTAATCCTGTAACTTGGAAGCAGGAACTAAATAAGAAGATCAACAGAGGGCAAGCAAAGCAGGAACTAAAAAACCACTAAATGAATTACACGATTCCCCTTAGTCTTGCAACTGAAAGCTTGGTCATGAAGGTACTTTTATCTAGCATGTTGTATTTTATAATTTTGCTATATTTGCCAATTGATCAAGGACTTCTGAAGGATTGGAATGGTCTGGGTTCTTACTCTGGTCCCTGTCTACCTGCCATTGCTGGTGTAAAAACAGTAGCCTCTGAGACACCCAGAGGGGCACTCGGCAGTCTACCAGCCAGCCTCAGGGACCCAAATAAATCCCGTGAGGATATTTCTCTGTTCAGAAAAGAAGTGCATTCACCATGGCGGCAGAGAGCTGGCAGTGGTACCAGTGATGCTGATGAGGGCTGGAACATTGTGGATATTAATGACATTGGGCAGGAACTGAGTGGTAGCTTGCCCTCGGCAAGAACAAGCGATGTTTCAAAATCTATAGGCCTCAAAGCAAGCCAGCACAGCCAAGTGTAGGGATCACCCACAAGGACAGGTGAAGCCTCGAGGAGGCTGGAATTATGTCTTTTGCAGTTATAATGATTGCAGGTTTTGCTTCCTGAAAGTCCTCTACAGACTCTCTTGTTCCTCTTCCACTGTCCCTGCACCTTGTGATTATCTGCCTGTTCGTTGCAGTGAGATCAACTAGTGCAAAGAAGAAGAGCAGCAGGTCTTAAATAGAGCTGCAGGGCATGCCACAAGTCCACATAAAGTGGGCAGGCAGGGGTTGCCAGAAGGCCTTTCCTTATTTGAAGGGGAGGTGAAGGTGCTCTGTTCTCTGGGTATGTGAACTGGGTTGGGTGTTTCAGCCAGGAGCGCACTTGTTGACTGTCATCCATAGGTTGGGGTGATCCATACGGCTTATTTTTAAACATGGAGCTATTACGCATACGGGATCCATAAATGGGTAGCTCTAGAAAGCAACCAAGAGGACAGCATTTTCTGAGTCACATGCAACAACAACCAGATCCCTGCCCCAGGCTGCACTTAAGCTCTCCCTGCCCGCCAGACCAACCTACAGCTATGGCTCTCCTCCTTTATCTCCATGTACTTGCTTGTTCCTCCTACCACTGCTTTCTTTCAGCGCAGTGCATTTGCCAGCTCCTTGCCTCTTGCTGCTCAAGATCCAAGTAGAACTGCTGCAGCCCCTGCCCCTCAAGCAGATCCTGCTCACTGCCTTTCCTGGCTTTTGCCTGCTGGGTGCTGTGGCTTTCCACAGCCGTTCCCAGCACTGCACCCAGGCACCCCCTCCTCCTACCTCATGCTGTGGCCAGGGGAGCCTTCAGTGCTGACATTGCCTCCCTTTTGAAGGGTTGAGAGCACTTCATAGTAAGGAAGAAGGCAGCAGTATGGATCTGTGGGGAGGGGGAGGGGAGCAGTTCTGACAATCCCCTTCGAATTATAAACATATCCTCTTTAAATACATTTCTAAGGATAACATTTGTATTACTGCGTCCTGTGGCTGCTGATAGGGCCCTGCTTATCGCCTCGGTCTCTCCTCCTTTCTCTGGGCTCTGCTGGGAAAGGTCCCTATCTGGAGCCGAGCTGGCAATCCTCCGCCAAGCAATTGTTTCAGTCCAGGGGAAAAATTAATTTCTGCCTATCGTTAATTGAGAGAATTGTGTAGAGAGCTGGAAGGGGGGCTGGTGGGGGTAGTGGGGGATGGAGTAGGGAAGAGAGAGATCGTGTTATTAACAGTGTCCCTTTCATAACCAAATACCCTGATTTTCATCAGTGAGATGAGAGGCTCATTACAGCAAGAAGGTGATTAGAGAACTTGGAGGAGCTATCAGGCTAAGCAGGAGAGTGGTAGGGAATTTGGGAGGGACTCCCAGCAGAAGGGCAGCCGCACCAGCCAACCATCCCCTTTCACCCTCATTGCCATCTCCTCCACCCCTCTTCTCCATGTCAGTCCCAATGACCCCCTACCCATATCTGAGGAAAAAGCAATTAAGAAGTTCAATGATCAGCAGTTTTAGTGGCTGGAGAGATGCTTTATGTGGTGGCAGAGCCTGCACACTCATAAACAAAAGCCTACTGGAGCTGGCCCTTCCCTGATGGCCAAAGAAGAAGATGCACGAGTGTTGGCCTCCCTCATAGCTACACAAGGAGATCATGCATGGCTATTCAGAGTGTCTCTCATTAGCTTATCCCTCAACAAGTGGCCTAGTACCCCAACTGACTCACTTACAGAAACAATGTACAAGTGCAGGAAAACTACCTCAGACTGTACTGTGATCCAGCTTTTGCATCATTCTTTCCATGTGTGTCTCCTGAGATATTTCACCTATTTTAGAGGTATCAGTGCTCTGACACAGCCCACCAGCCCCCAAGCCATCTCATGTACCATGTTTATGTCTTCATGAATTTGCTGTCCTTCAGCTCACAATCACTCCCCTGACAAATAGCTACAGAATCCCCTTGATTCCTGACATTGCTAGAAATAACTTTCTCCCTTTTTGTGAAGGTAAGCAGCCTTGAAAATTCATCCTGCCCACATAAACTCTAGGGGATGGGACTAGGATAAAATGTTGAACTCCCACCTTGCATATGAATGATTCTATGAAAAAAACCCCATCCCTTTAATTTTCGTTCTTTTTTTAATATAAACATTTGGCATCCCAGACAGATTTAGAGTGGACAGGTGGATAATATTCTACTAAATTTGAGTAATATAACCTATTACTCCCATAGTTAATATTAGTTAATGCTTTAATTATTATGATTTTTTTGTTGTTAGTCTATTGCAAATGATGTGCTTAAGACTGTCAAAAATCCTGGTTTGAGATGACAAAGGGGTCTTCCGCAAGGTCCATACTGAAGACAAAAGCTGCAGCAGAGAAGTCAAAGTGTTGACTGAGCACCAGCAGATTGAAAAAAATTATGGGGTCTGAACTCTCCTCTTCCATTGACAAAAGCCATTCCTCTAGGCTCAAGGTGAGGGGCAGATTGTCCCACTCTACGGGCTCAGGAAACTCAATCCAGCAAGATACTCACAATAAATTGATGGGAAAACAGAAATGTTTTTCATCTAGATCATGCAGGAGACCGTGAAGGCAGACAGAAGTGCTCCTTTCAGAGTGTATGGAGTTCTGCATACAGTACCACAGGCAATCTCTCCCAACTCCCAAACCAGGCAGATCTCCTACCCCTTCTTAGCCTAATCCCATCTACCCGTGACCATGTGTTGAGCTCTAGTAATCTCCAGCTCTTCAGGGAGATCCAGACAGAAGCAGAGAGAAGCAGACCCTCCACACAAGGCAAGGCCTCCCATTTAGCACGAAGTTTCATTGCTGACAAATAGAGGACATGTCCAGAAATATATGGTCTCTTGTAAAGCTAGCTGGAGGGCACAGTGGTCACCAAAATCCATTCAATCGTTAGGAATCATTCTCTTCATTTGCTTGTTCCCAAGAGAAAATTATTGGCAAAGAGCAGGGCCTTAATAGACAGGTAAAAATAGGTCCAGAACCAGACTTAGAAATCTTTGAAGCCAGAATGATTTGTGAAAGTCTGCATATTTAGCCTTTTCTCTAACAAAGTATCCATTTCTTGATGTTTTCTTGAGCAAATCACCAGCTAAATGAAAATGGAGAAGAATATTTGTAATAAATATCCTGTATGTTGAAATTCAGGGCATGCCATCTTCTTCTAAAGATGCTAAAGGCTTAGTCTTGAATTTCTAGTATCACCAGTCAACTAATTAATACAGAATCTTCCTCTTGATTAATAGGTAGCCCTGGTTTAATAAAATTGTTAATAAGGCCAACATAGGCTTCATGACAGCCCCTCAGCTAATCTGACCTCTGGCCAGAGAGGTTCTGGAAACAAACTACAATAGCACAATAGCCAGTCTGAGGCAGGGACTAAGCACTCAGTCCTGGGCAGTTGAACACAAATGCCCTTTCACCAAGCCTAAACTGCTGAGGCTTCACTGAGACTGCTGTAAACTGGTAGCCTTCAGATTTGGATAGCTGGTCTGAGCTATTGTGCTGCACTCATATAGCCCAGATTGCCTTCAAGTGGGGAAGTTTAGGCCTTGCATCTCAAACCAAAAATGAGCAGGCATTTGCAAATGCCTCTGCTACTAGCTGTTTTCTTCCTTAGACAGTATTCTGCCACCATCTTTGTAAGGTTTCAGCAATTAGGTCTGAGGAAGAACTTGTACAGCTGCTTCTCATCCTCTCTCTCACTCTCACTCTGCAGCCCATCAGAAAATTGAAAAACGGAGAGATGGCAGGGTCAACCTCAAGCTCAATACATCCCAGCTGAACTCTGTGCAGTGTCAGTTTCATGACTAGAGCCAGCTTTAAAGAAGAGAGCGTTCCCACCAAAGCATCTGGAAATATTTCTGCAAGTAAGAAGAAAGCTCCCTCACACACACACAGCCAGTCCTCTGAAACCCTTCCTGGTGCTCACACTGCTTGGGCACTGCTGGGTGATGTAGAGGCCACAGCAGTGGTTAGGGGCAGCCCTTGAAGAGAATGGGATGAGGGTGATAGTGCTGAAAATGGGTTCATAGGGCAACTCTATGCTCTGATGATCTCTGGTATCCCAGGAAATCCCAGAGCAGGGCAAGGTGTGATAGACTATTCTGGCACAGGGAACATGCACTTTCCAGCATATTTCCTCCAGTTTGGCCCAGACAAA
Organism: Oxyruncus cristatus; assembly: GCA_013399855.1. Classification (NCBI taxonomy): domain Eukaryota; kingdom Metazoa; phylum Chordata; class Aves; order Passeriformes; family Cotingidae; genus Oxyruncus; species Oxyruncus cristatus. The sequence continues at coordinate 1,778,679 of VXAY01007648.1, forward strand.
GAAGTGAGATTAGCCAAACTCATGGAATGAAAGAGAGCGTGACACCTATACAAAGAGGGTCAGGCAAACAAGCAGAGAATATGAGAGATTTCAGGAGGAAGAGTTTGAAAAACAGAAATGTGACTACAAAGAGAGGAGAGTAAGGGTGAATTAGACAGAGAGAGATGGAGACATGAACTGTGTTTTGAGGAAAGAGTATAGGAGGAAAAAGGAGGGGGTAAAGTCCGAGGCACTCAGTGAGTTCAGAACAATCTCTATTCTCCACAGCACTTTCTGTTTAAAAAAATAAAAAAGGAATGATGGAGAAGGGGAGAGAGTCAGACAAGTTTAATGATGTGTGTTCAAAGCTCAGATTGGAAAAATGACAGAGAAAAGCAGCCTGTTTCGGCTCTAATAAATTGTTCTTTGCTGTAAGAGACGCCTGTCGCAGCATTAATACAGGGCCCTAATACACGGGTCAGGGTTAAGTAATTTTCTCCGGCAACTTAAGCGAATAATGAAGCTGGCAGCGGCTAGTGGCGCAGTGGGAGAGATGGCCCGGGCCGCCAGCACTTTGTCTTCATTTATTATGCCAGCTCTCATGATTTGGGTACTGGCTGCAGCGACGGGAAGCCTCCGCCGAGGAGATATCGCTTCATTTCGGCAAGGTAATGAAAGCTGGGATGGGGGGAGGATAAACCAATTTGCTGGCTGACATAGGAAGGAGTGATTTGCAGACCTGGGTAAGGGAGGGGGGCTACCAAGCAAGAGGAAGCACAAGGCTAAACCAAGGGGGTGCTCAAGGCCCTTCCTTAGATAATGGCACCATGTGTTTGTGGGGAGGGCAATGGAGCAGAACCAAGCAGGAGGGGATGGTGTGGCTGTAGTGTGGCAAACGTCAGGACTTGGCAGTGTGGGGAGTGGGGAAGAGCCACCAGGAAGAAAGTAGGGGCAGCAGAGGCTGATGGAGGAGGAAGGAGCAGGAGCAGGTCCAAGGGCTGGTGGAAGTGGTTGGTGAAGTAGAGAAGTACATGTAATGGTGAGATGATGGAGGACAAGCAGAGAGCAGCCATGTGGTGGGGAGGCAGGAGCAAGAAGCAGGGTGAAAGGGAGAGCAAGGGATGTTGTCCTGGCACTGTGGGGAAGGGAGACGGTCACAAGCAACTTGTCTAAGGCATAGATACTCAGGAACTGCAGTACTGGAGCTCACTGAAGTTTCTCCCAGCTGAGCCCATCAGCCTTCTACTGAGGAAAAACTCCAAATCAAGTAAAAGGCAGCCCTGCAGGTACATCCTTTCCCAGAAGAGGGAACTTCTGTCTCCTGCTCTTCAACCCCATCATGTGGGCACAGGAAATCAATCTCCAAGTGTACTTCCTCAAAGCAGATTAGCAGTGATCAATTTTGTGGCTTAATTCCCAAAACACGTCACTGACCAGCCTGGGCATACTATTTGCATGCTCAGAGCCCCCTTTGATTACCCCTGCACTGCTGTCCTCTCTTGACCTGAGAGGATATATGCCTAGCAGGTAGGATGGCATCGTAGTCTGCTTTAAAATACCTGCATCATTCAGAGCACATCCCTACCTCCTTCAACATCCATGATTCCCACTCGAAAAACATTGAAGGGAAAGGAGGCAACAGAGCCCCAGCACAGTCAAGTCTGGAACTCCTACATTTTCCTTTCCCTCCCTCCCCCTCTTCTCGATGTGGGTTAAGGATTTCCAATAAGGACCAAGTGTTGGAGGCTTAACACTGCAGTCTCTGGAGAAGCAGGCCAATTTCACACTAATCTTCCCCATGAAGGGAGAGAGCATCGGAAGCAAGAATTACATCAAAGAGAAGTTAATGCTGAGAAGCAGACGACAAAAAGGAGCTACTTTCAGTTTCAAATGAATACACACAGCTGGATTAAGAGATCAGGCAGCTCAAAGCCTGTATCACAAGCTTTGGTACCCAGGATTTAGCCAGCAGGGAAGAGTTCTGATCTGGGCACTCTTTTGAAAGGAGAAGAGAGTCTTTATGGAGCACTGCAGGTATTTGAGAAGAGCTGGGTAGAAGACACAGAGGCTGATCTCTTGTTCTGGCCTCCACTGACCTCTTCTAATAAATATCATGACAGTCTCAGATAATGAGATAGGTTTGCACAGCCTACATAGCTCCTGAAGTCTTTTGATTAGCAAACAGTTACCCCATCATCTCTCTCTGCCCTGCACAGCCCTCCCTCCCACTTTGGTCTGGGGCATTGCAGTTGCATGGGGAATAACCCTCCAGGTGCTGAAATGCAGGCAGTCCTTTCTCCCATAGCAGGAGGCGTGTTCAGCTTCAAAGTCAGCTGAGCTGCTATAATATAAAACACACCCTCCAGAGGAGAGGAGAGCAGAGGGTGATTGCAGTAATGTGTCTGTTGTCCCATTTTAAGTGGTGCCAAAGTAAGTCCCAGCACGCTCCCCCCGCTAGGAGTCTGACAGGTGTAAATCCTGCGATGAATGAAGGCACCGAGCCCTACAAAGCTGGTGTCTCTCCACGCATCTCCGCTCTGATTGACTTGTCGGCTCTCTAAGGCTGACTCTATCAGCTCCTTGCTGCCTCCAATTCCAGGCGTGATTTAGTTTGGAGATGAGAGGTGACAGTTAACATTGGTACTCGTCAGTGTAGATCAGACACAGTCACGCTGTCTTCTCCTGGCTCACTCCCTCACCTCCTCCCCCATGCTCCCCACCCCTCTAGTGTCTCCCACTCCTATCTGTTGCTCTCATTCTCCCTGCTTATCCTCATCCAGTCTCTCTGTTTACCACTATATCCTTTTGCCTCCCATCGCCACTGCCAGAGCTCAACATCAGTAAATTTTCCATTTTTTTCTGTTCCAGAATAAGAAACTCATAATGCCTTCTTCAAGGAACATCTTTTGTGCAAAAACTAGGAACAGCTGTTTTGGCTTGTCCTTTCCAGTCCCCTGTAAGGCTAAGTGAGGAATATTTAGCAAATACCTGACAGATTCAACTTATTTCTCGACTAATGGGTTGTTTGTTTGAGTTGAATTCTCTCAAGTGTATTTGCTGTTTGAAATTCACCAAATGGTTTTGAGGAATGAATCTGGGCTTGAAGACAAAAGAAAAGAAGGATTTTGCACTTGGTGTGTGAGATTACACCTTACTTGTTTTGTGTGGAAGAGCTCTTTGTAGTCCATATGCTGTAATATCCTAGATCAGCCCTACAACCCAGGTTTCCAACACAAATACTCACATTTTCCAACTGGAACTCCTCCTCGATTTAAAATTTCCAGTTCATCAACATTTCCTGCCAATGTCACTACCTGTAATCTTTTTAGAAAAGGAACACAAGGGAAAGGAATCCTACTTTTTCTTACAGTTAATAGTTGCAAAAGATCTTGGATGTATTTACACAGCTCTTTTTAACCCAAGTAGTTTTCTACTCTATCACTCATGGTCTCTCATTTCCCAATCCCATTCAGTTTCAGTCCCTAGTACTTTTAAGTGACAGGATTTCTTTAAGCCACCTAAAAAGGGCAACTGTTCCAGCATCACCAAATAGGAGGTCACTCAGTGGACAATACACTGGTTAGGTTCATCCTTTTCAGTTCCCAATTCCCACTCTTCTAATTTTCAATAACTTCTGAGATAATTTCCACTAAGGTTATTTTCCTCTTTTCCAGGGGATGGTCACTCATCAACACAGGCTTTACTGTAGCAGAAACTTTGCTCATAAATTTACAGGTTACTTAAGCCAGAAGCGATTGAATGGATATTTTAGGATGGGCAGAGGATACAAAGTGACCTTGACAAATTGAAGAAAATGTCTGGAAGAAAGGAAGCAGGGCCACCCCAGCACCACACTTAGCCATCAGGTAGGAATAACACAAACAAATGCAACTCTACAACTAAATGGAAGGTGAGAGACTTGCAGAGCCACACTGCCTCAGCTCAGAACATACCACAAGCATGGTGCACCTGGAAGTGATAAAGGAGATGGGCTAAAGCGCTCTTAGCATAATCCCTCCAGTACATCTGAGCCTGAGTATTCAGCTTCACAGGCATGGGTCTGGAGAAGAACCAGGTAGGTAGCAGCACTACAGAAATAGATACATGGCAAAACAGCGGGTCACAAGTTGAAGACCAAACCACATGCCAAGCTGTTGTGAAAAGGCAAACAATGTACTGGGCTGTACAAACAAGAGAACAGCCTGTAAGGCACAAGAACTAATTCTTGTTCTCTCCTGAGACCTAATAAGGTCTGTGTTGGACTTTTTGTCTCTTGTTCCTCGCTGGACCCTGAGGTTCAAGAAGAAAAGCAGGCAAGTGAGAAAGCCACATGAAGTTAAGCAAGAATGATCAGAGATCTAGAACACCTGGCCTGCGTGGAAAAGGCTGTAACCAGGTTTGCTTAATCTAGAGAAAAAGAAGACTAGAAGAGACATGATGGCAATCTTCAAATTCATAGGAGGCTGCTGTGAAGAGGCAGGGTCTTTGGAAAGTAGGAGAAACTGTAGCCTTAAACTGTATCAATGGAGATTTAGAAAGTTCAGAGAACTTTTTACCTGTATATGTAGTGATGTCTGGAAATAATTTGTTTAGAAAGACCAAGTTAGGTAAGCATTTGGAAGGAATCATATAAGTATATTTTGGCTGGATTAGATGAATTTACAGCATTTCTTCCTTCTGTATTTCTTCTGAATCTGCAAGTACTTTGACAACACTCTGCTAATGTAACAGAGACTGCCCATAACCATAATCCCTTCCAGAAACAAACTCGTAGCTGCAATCCTACAGCGCAGCCACACTAGCTTATGAATGATAATAACACAAGGCATTAACTAAGTCCTGTCTATGCCTCCCAGCATGTCTATGACGAAGCAGAGAGAAGAGCCACTATACATGTACCATGATACTACTGAGAATCTGAAGGAATGTGTCCTTTTCTGTGCATGAAAGGCAAAGATGCATAATTTGTAGACTGAAGATTACCTGCTGCAGATATTGCTGAGTTTTGTGATTCTTTCTAAGTTTAGGTAATTTAATGATACATTAAGTTCTGAGGTTCAATGAGGTGTGACAGTAGTTCTGTCCAGAGCTGGTGAGAAAGACAATGTTTAGAATACACTTATCCTTTAATTCAGACAGCATGAATAATATTTACTCTAGATTATTCAGTGATATTTTTTCTCTAAACATAAATTATTCCTGGCCTTTGGAATTTCATCAAAAAGTCCCATCTCTGCCTCTGAGAGACAAATGGAGCAACTGATGTACATATTCACCCCCAAGCATGAAGAGCTGTCATTCCCTGTACTGTCAAAAACCACTAGTGAAAAGCTCAAAGTGGCACTAGGTACAGCTGTCCACATCACTGTCCTCCAACAACAAAAGTTTAGGGGAAGACCTTAGTGATGGGGCACATCTGCCTGTTCCATGAATCTCCCTGTGACAAACTGAAGACAGCCACTGTTAGAGGATGGATATTGACCACTTGCCTACTCTACAGGGGCATTCCTGCATCTCTCGATTCTGAGGGCATGACAGCACAGTACTGTATATTCTTTACCACCTTCCCATGCATAGTCCAAGATCCTAATACTAAACTTTGGGCTTGTCTGTAGTGAGAGATGCCCATGCTATTCCGTGGCTCACCAGGTCAGTTTGAGTCACTGAAGACATGGGAACTGAAAGTGCTTCCATGTATACTCTCAGAGGTTGGGAGCTCTCAGTCCTAGCCTAGGAAACACCTTAATGAAGTGGTTCCCAGTTACAAGATGACCAAACTAGAAATTCAAGTTTAAGCGATAGAACCTTAGGAAGGCACAAACAGAATCCATGGGAAAACTCTAATACCCTGGAACTATCTAAGTCAGACTAGACACAGAAACAGTGAACTCTCTTCTCACTTCTTATCCCAAAGCTCAGCAGCACTCAGCAGCCTGACTCAGGACTATGCTCACTGCTAAGACAATTCTCAGCATCATCTTAGGCTCTCCAGCCCCTCTCTGCCAGACAGCATTCTTAATCTTCCCATTGTCAGTATCTAAATTATTTCTCTCATTTATATGTCTATATGATAGCTGTTCTCCTGTTCCATCCAAAATCCTCCTCTCCAGGACAGAGATATGTAACTCTCAGTCTGTCTTCATCTGCTTTTTCCTCATTATATGCTCTGCTGAAGATCCCATCTCTACCTTGGGGCTCAAAGGGGACATTCAAGGGTATAGCCTGCATCTGGGAGACTTTTTACCCAGGCAGCCTCATCTTGTCCATAAGACTCCAGGCAGGGGAGTTGCAGAGGGAAATGGGCAGTGTCAGCACAGGGCACTGGGTTACTGAGCCTGCCAGTTTCTCCATCAAATCACCCCCAGCAGAGCACACACACATATGATTTTTGAAGCTCTGAAGGCACTTTGGTCTGTGTTGTGTTGTCAGTGTTGGGATGCAGCAGCAGAGGGAATTTAAAACATTTTTAAGTGCCCAAAAGCCTCTCCAGACAGAGGGCTGCTTCCTGATCCCAGCAGCTTTCCAAATGCCCTGTCTTCCTGCAGGCTACAAGTCCAGTGTGGGGAACAGCCTGAGCTTTACACTTCCTAGTTTCTCTCACAAACAGAAAGTCCCTGCCTCCCATAACCCACTGCCCACTCTTGCCTTGTGTCCATCCACTCCCCCTCCCTGCTCCAGCACCTCCCTCCCCACCTCCAGCCCGGGTGACGATCCATGAAAGCCCCCAGCAGTATGTCACAGGAGTGATAATTACATCCCCCTGCTTGCATCATGCTGCCTGCTGCTGACCTCTCACCCCTCCTCTCTTTTAATCACCCCCTGGCATCAGTCACTCTGACAGGGCAGCGGCACAAGACACGTGACCTGTCAGCCCAGGGACATGACTTATAGGGCCCGGCTGGTGGACAAAGGGAAGGGAGATAGGCAGCATAAATCTCCAGTAGGAATAAAAGAGAGTGATGGGACACTCTGCCAGGGCCTGCGTTAGCAGATTCTCGGCCTCTTGTTATTCAGCCCAGAGTTATGGTGATGAGGCAGCGGCTGAGAGTGACACGCGCTGGTCCCAATCAACCTGCCAAGACCTAGAGGAGCCTTAATGTCACACATGGCTGGAGAGCCTCAACGAGGTGGGCTAGGGCCAGGGGAGCAGCCAGAGCTGTCCCCAGCCACCAGAGGCATCTGACCAGCAAAAGCTTCCACAGTCAGCAAGGCACTAAGTAACACAGAACAAGGACCCCTCTCCACCTCTACTGAGCATGGCTGCAGCAGGATTTGAACATCAGAGTGCCCACCGCTGGCTCAGGACACAAGCTTCTCCCTAACTGGCATATTCTCTCAAAATTCCCGCAATGCCTCTGCTCACCAGCAGACTCCGCTGACATATATCTCCTTCTCACCTACTCCCTCGCACTGACCTGTTGCTTGGTAGGATGAAATCACTGGTACATCAGTCAGCTGCTGGCATTATAGGACATCTGGAGTTTCCACCAAGTAACAGTCCTCCATCGCACCTCTGCTGTGAAAGAATTGCTCATCGGACTGGAGAAACCTTTTACTTTTATATAGGGCAGAAGAGGGAGTGTGTTGCACTAAAACCTGCTATGGTGGGTATGGTAGTGGACAAAGGGCACCAGAAAGATCCACCTGGATCATCAAGTCCATTCTATTACAGTCACTATACAGGCTGTCTACAGGTCATCTTTTTCCCCTCATCCATATACTTCCTAGGAGGGAAAGTGGCAAAGAACAGCTGATGTCCCCAGTAATGCTGTAACTCCCCTGGTACTGCATCGTCAGAAAAGAGAAATCAGAAACTTTAACCCAGAAGGAGTAGAAAGGAGAAGAGAGCCCAGAGAGAAGAACTGTGGGCTTTTGAATATACTGGAGGAGAAATTAGGGAGAGGGTAACACCTGGGAGGAAGACAGGGAAATTTTAAGAACATTTTCTTTCATTTGTTTGAAAACTGAAAGTAGTATCTGAAACTGTAGCTCTTCGCTGAAAGCCAACAACTTTGATGGCTTTCCCTTGTGCATCAGGGAACAAAGTAGTGAAGCCCCTTTCCAGGTTTGAGGGTAGTTGTTCCTGACTGAGCACAAGAAAGGTGAATCCTAGTAACCAGGAGGGATTTGGCTCCATAAACATCTATATCTGGGAACCACCATGTGTCAGGTGCTCAGAAATGTGAAAGTACTGGGTGCAGAGCAGGAAGGCACTGCGCAGACCTTTTGCACTGATGCCGACCTTTTGCACTGGTGCCATGTTGTCATCCTGTCCTGCACTGGCAGTGGGTCCTCTAGACTCTTCAGGTCTCATTTGCACAGTGAAACATCACCAAAGTCAGCTACTAACGTTGGCTGTTCACACTGTGCAGAAGCATCACCTCTTGACCATGTCCTGCTACACTTCCCTGAGACCTACAAACTCACAGCATTGTGGCAGGGTATCTTCTCATTTATAAGACATGCCATTTGCTAAAATAAGAGATGTGCCTACACAGTGATGGGTGAAGGTCTGCTTATGCCATTCCCTTAGCAAGGCCTGCTCTTGTACACCACAATGTCCCTGCACATGTCCAAGAAGAGGGGCTCCAGACAGGGTTGTACAAATCATACAGCTCAGTGCTGCTGCTACCAGTAAATGAGAGGGAGAAGTGCTGAGACCTGCTCTTGGACCAAGCAGCCACACTAGCATCCTATGTATATCCTGTGTACCCTCCTCCCCTAGCAAGTGCCCACTGTTGCTACCCTCCTCAGTTTGCCCACCTCTGCCTGAAGCTCCCAACCCCTGCACAACAGGAGGCAGAGAGGGTTGCCTCTCACACAGAACAGACTTCATCTAGGCTGGGACTTGGACATGAGAGTGACCAGGGCCAGACACTTCATCCATCCTGAAGGCTTTTTCTCCACAGACAACTTCCCTATGGGCTGAGGGGGAAGCCCTGAAGCCCCCAGCCTCCTCACCAGCTGGGTCTTACACTCTGAGACAGGAGCACACCACTCCCTACCCTCCTCCCCCACATCTGCCTTTTAACGATGATGGAAGCTGCTGTCAGCGTGCAGCGACAGTAATAAACACTCTTCTTAATAACACAGGGTGTCCCTCTTATTAAAATGAATAGACTTCAGTGGTGAAGCCAGGCTGCCAGCAACCCTCAAGCAGAGCAGTTTATCTGCAGTAATTACTACAGCAGCTTCAGCTCCAGGACATTCCTGGTTACGGCACTGTACTGTACCCACAGGCAGAGACACGGGTGCATGGACAGACTGAGGTACCTACCAACACACGAGCACACAGAGAAATGAAGGCAGATAATTGCCTAGGTGCCTGCAAACATGTACAGTACTCTTTAAGATGCAAGGACACAGCAGAGTAGGGTTAAATGTATCCACAGCCAGGCTTTTAGACACACTAAATCCCACTGAAACCAGCAGCAGCAGCAGCTGGTGTCACTCTTTCTGCTTCTTTCATGCATAACAGGTGCACATCTGTGCATAAACCACATTGCACTGAAAGCAGGTAAAGGAAGGCAAATGCTTGGTCTGTGGGTGAGAATCCTCTCCTCCACCAGCTCCCAATGCACCTGCTCAATTTTTCCAGTTCCCTGATGAGAGGGATGAGAGGTCCCAGGATAAATGTATTTCAGGTTTTACATACCAGCGCAACATGTTGAAAAGAACTAAAATGGCACATCCCTCGTGTCCACCCCTTCTGGGTTTTGGATCTCAGTTAATGTACTGGTTTCTCCCCCTTGGGGAAGCTGTCCATTTCCCAAGCACCAAATTCAGGGGATCTCTGTATCCCAAACACTGACTCTCTTTCACTATGCCTACTGTAGCCAAACACCAAGTTTGGGATTCACGGGACAGTGAAGGATACCATCTGACATGACTGACATGCCAGTGATTCTTTTATGTTTGAACTGGCTATTACACAGTGGCCTCTGTGCACACTTCCTGGCCTGGGAAAACAAAGGCTCCCCCTCCTCTGCTGATCTAGTTTACGTTCTTAGCCTTTACTAATCTGGCTGGTTCTGCAAAGTGCCCAATGCTGACCTAAACTGAGGCTATATGTATGTGGAAGAAAAGCTGTCTGGGAAGCATTTTCCTCCTTTTTTTTCTTCCTCAAACTGAGATTATCCAAGGGAAAAATCTATCAGAAGGACAAATGAGAGTAGCACATCCCAACATCTGTTCTGCTGCCAACTCAGAGCAATTCTCTGGGCTGCAGAGACCCAGCAAGACCAAATCTCATCCACTGCATCTCACCTTTCCAGAAGCAAGCACAGAGGAGCAGTGCTCAGTTATTGCATCATTTCTCCACCTCTTCAGTGCATTAAGGCAGGTTTCTGCCTCACCACCATAATCAGGCCACAAAGAGCTCACACACTCATAGGATTCCAGCATTCAGGAACACGTAACTCTATCTCACCTTTCAGTGCTTCTCACAGAAAAGCCCAGAGCAAGATACAAAGCTAGCAGTAGACAATTTAGCAAATTTGCTGAAGGAGTAGAATAAAAATAATCGATTCATGTGCATCCAGGAGAAGCAGTTAGTATGATCTTACCATGAAGAATTAGACTGAGGTATGTCTGCCTTTATTATCTGTCAGAGATAGTAATTACTGGCATCTGAAAGCTCTTAGAAAATATTACTGGTATGGGCTATTACAATCTCACTGGTTTTGCTGATGTTTAGTACAACACAAGAGACTAGAGCAGTGGAGAAGATAGTAAAAAAATGAAACAACAGATGAATAAACTGGTCTTCTTCAGCCACTGACTTCCTGGCTCAGAAGTCAAATGCACCACAACAAAGCTTCAGGCATGCTGTTTCTTCATGTTTCCCAATTCACTCATATGCCATGTCCTGAGTTGTCAGTCTTTTGCAGTGGAAGGTTAGCAAGGATATATCAGGGGTAGCAGTTATGAATGCAAAACAAGACAAGGATCTAAGCTAAAAGGCTTCCAAAAGGCCAGTAGTATACCAGAATCAGTGTCTCTAGCTACAGAAAAACAGACTGCACCACCTCTGTCTACAGTACTTCCACCTTACCAGGCCACGACAGCGATTCTCCAAAGTTCACTTACCACCAGAACTAGATTTCCAGATCCCCCGGCTTGCTTTGCTGAATCACTGCCACCAAGGTGCTACAGGTCAGGTTGGGGGTTGCCAGCAAGGCTGCTAGTCTGGGCTTTTAGAGCTGCAAGCCTATGTCAGTGAAAAGGGCTAAGCCAGCAGACAACAGGTCAGAGGAGATGGTGGCAGCACTGACAGAGCTCTGAGGGACAGCCTGGCTTTGCAGTCTACCTCATCCTGCCAGCACCTTATTCAAGCACAAACATTTCATCTATTTCTCAGCTTAAAAAAAAAAATCTGAAGAGAAGAAAACAAAGAAGAACCTTCACAAGAAGCTGAGCATAAGAGCGAGGCAGAGCTAGAAAAGTTGCAGCACAACCTTCACCCCTGCTACTAGTGATTTTACTCAGGGGACATGCAAGCTCAACACACAGCAGGGTTGAGATGGAACCACATGAAGTCCATTTGTCCACTCCCAAAGCACTTTAGGCATGTCCCTGGATATAGGCTGGGTAAGTTCCTCCCTGTACAAAACCACCCTTCAGAATGGCTGGAGGGGTCCTACTGCTGATGTATTGGCTGCACCATGGTGATGGCTGCTGCTCACTGCTACATATGGAAGAGAAAACACAGAAGCAAACTTTCCTTCCTGTGTTGAGAAAGCAACTGAAGCTTCATTCACCACAGTGCTGGGCCCAGGCCCTCACATCAAAGGGAAGTGCTGGTGTCTGGAGTTACCAGGCTGTGACTCATTGCCTGTCACCAAACAGCAAGTGGAAAACAAGCCATAGTGTTCAGGACAAAGTGTGTGTCATAAATGTGGATATCCCAGCCCCTTGAGCAGGTCTTGTGCTCCAGGTAGCCTGCAAAGGAAAATTTTGCTTGAGGATACAGTTCAGTAGTGCTACAATGAAGTGAGATGTGGGAAAGTGGACAACCAATCATCCAAAAATCTTAGCACCAGTCACACACTTCCCTCCTTCTGCTGCTCTCAGCTACAAAGCAGCATCAATATTTTGCTGGTGGTGCTTTTTGCTGGAGGATTTTGCAGCATCCATCAAGCACACAGGAACTGGAGAGGCACAGGCACAGAGGGGCAAGCTGAGACCCATTGCATGAGACTCATCTGGACAGCCTATCCAGAGCATGAGTAGTCAGGAGAGGACCAGCTCTTCACCTAGAAAGCTCGGACTATGGTCCTGGCAAATCACTTCTTGAGCCTGCGTAGGCTGACCAAGGGCAAAGGGCTTTCGATGCCACCTTGCTGCACAGTCCTGAAGTGCTGACAAGGGTGCTGGGAGGAGATGGGAGCTTGGAAGAGCTGAGCAGCAGAAGGCTCATCCCAGAAAGAGATGCGCTCAATCAGTTGTAATCCAGAGAAACTGAGCCAGGGAGAATTCAGTCCTATGACTTCCCTGGGCTTGCATGCTCTACAGGGCTGTGACATGTCAAGAAGCAGATGAAGAAATTATTCTGAGCAAGTGTATTTTTCTCCTATTACCCTGCAGACAAGCACATACAGACAAAGAGAGACCTCTAGTGATGCTGGAGGGACTCAGCCCGGCCTCCCCCTCTGAGCACAGCCAGAAACAATTGCTCTGACTGGTGTTGTAATGGCCTTTCCCCTGAGTGGGAGAAAAACACATGTCGATCACAAGAATATCTGCTCGTCCATGCAGGAGGTGGAGGGATGGCATTCAGAACAGGGGAACGATTATGCCAGACTGGAGTGGTTCAGAAAAACAGACAAACGAAAGTGAAACGGGCTCAGGTCTTGCCCACAACCTGCCTCTCTAGTTGCAGCTGTCTGAGCTCCAGGGTGGTCCTGGGATCAGGCATATGACTGAGCATGTGGAGCGTGGTAATTGCCAGCACTAGGAAATGATGTGCAGTTCGGTTGCAATTTGGAACATGTGCCTGAAATTTACATTCAGGAAGAGAGTTCAGCAGCTGCCAGCTCAGTGTGGTAAGAGGCAGGCACAAGGAACAGCAGCTTCCTGGCTGAGCCCAGCCATACCAGGAGATGCCTCTGGTTTCCCCCTAACACAACCCTGACAGTTGCAGCATCTTGCACTCAGCTGCAGGAAGGAGCAGTTTTGGCTCTTGCTGAATTCATCCTCAAAACCCCCCAGTGTCCAGGTGTGAACAGAAAAGATGATGGACTGGGCATAAGGGCATGCTCATGACAAGCATCCAACACTCAGCACAGAGAGAAGGCAGGCTGCTCACGTTCCCAACTCTTTGTGCCAAGGGCTGGACGCAGAGCCAAAAAAAACTTTGTCTACTCAGACACAATAGTAGTACATAGCTCCTGCCACCTTCTCTGCAGCTCTGAGCTGTGATTACTCAATTAGCAGCTCCTCTAGTACCTTCCTTCCACTCAGCAGTCTCTGCTTTTGCCCAGCCAGCATGTAAATCAAAAAGCAGCAGCTCTTTCCCTGGGCTTTCTTTTTCTAGTGCTAGCCCAAACCTTGGTGACCTCCTGTTGGGAGAGGGGCAGTCATATTTTGCTGGAATGTTTTATTTTCTGTGCTGCATGAAGAGTAATTGTGGAGGGGAGGGAGAGCACGAGCAAGCATGTACACTGCCAGCCAGGCCGATGTCCTTGTCCCACAAGGTTATGGATCCATTTTAGCTCAAATAATAATAATAATAAAGCCTCATAGAAGCAAGGGATTCATAAAACAAAACATGAGCTGGGCATTTGGCAGCAGCTGCCCACAGAGTGGGAAGCACACATTCAAGTTTGGAGGTACACAAACACTCAGAGATTTCAAGGAGGTGTCAGGGTTAGTGTGTGCATGCATGTGTGCACACACGTATGCAGAGACACCTGCCACAAGCCCGCTTTCTCTTCCCCTCCATAATTCATTGATGGTATTTCAGATACTCAGTGCATCAGAATGCAGCGGTGTGTTCAGGCTGAAGAGCACATTGGACCCAAACGAGAGCAAGTGGCAGGTGAGAACAGCCTGCATGGTGACCTCCCCCTCTGCCCTGCTGCGTCCCACCATGCTTCCCAGCACAGCACAAATGCAGCTTTTTGACAGCTGCATGGGATGTTTGCACTAAACATTTCTCTTCCCTGCTTAGAGGACAAACATGAGAACAGAACAATAGAACAGCTTACACCTGAAACAGAAGAGTCTCTCCTGCGAGAATTCAGGAAACTTTGGGGATTTGCAAGTGTTCTGATGAAATCCCAGTAGGCATGTGAATATTTCCAAGCGACAAATAAGGCCCTGAGGACCAAATTCAAAACTTTTCAAGAAAAACAACAGTGGTACACTTCCTTCTGCTTCACATATGAGCTCTAATAACAATTACTACTTCTTTCTTGTAACAGGCATGCATGACACTTTCCTGACTGCAAGAGGACATCTCGCTTGCTCATTTCTAATATATCAGAACAGAGACATTTAGCAAATGCAAAGAGAGCTGGGCTGAGTTAAGACTACCTGGTACTTTGGAGGAGTCAATTATTTAATAAACCATGGGTTAGTAAAAAAAAGTGCTGAATAGGTTAGAAATTCAGCCAGTGTTGTTGAGAGATAAGATCTGCGTCTTCCCCATAGGTGTTCTTGGATTAAAAAGCCCTACAGTTAACTGGGGGAGCTGAAGGCAGGATCTGAGCAGTCAGGGGGGATTTGTGTGTTTACTGGTCAGAGTGCAAAGCATAAGACCACTGACCAATGTCCACAGCAGCCTAGACTGTAAGTAATTCTGCCCATCAGCATCTCCAGGCTAGAGGTAACAAACTGGAAGAGCAAAAAGAAATGGAAACCAAGGACAAGTCTGAAATCCTTTTCTAAGAGAAAGCCAGCCATCCTTAGCTGACTAGAAACCGCTGAATAAAATTTCAAGTCCACTACCTGGACTTCAAAAAAAAAAAAATCATCACCTTGTAGAAGCTGCTGCTGAAGCTAAGCCATGACGAGGTAAAAGTGACAATGAAGTTCTGGCACCAGATCACAGCCAAGAGCGATCCCAGCTGAGGCAGTGTCTTCACTGGCCAAGGCACAGTCCTAAACAAGCACCTGAGCAGAGATGGGTACGGGTAATAGGGCCCAAACATGGCAAAGTAATGAACCAGGCCCAGGGTACATCCAGGGGGTCCCATCAGGAGCAACAAGAGATGGGGCTGAAGACACTGCTGCAGTGTAGGCCTGAGGTCAGAAGATGAGGCCAGAGACAGCGTTAGAGAGAGACAGACCCACAGCACAGCTCAGAAAGGTGATGAGTAGCTCAGGCTGAGCTTAAATGGAGCCCCTGGGTAGAGAGGGTGGGTGGGATTCCTAGATGAGATCCAGGCAATTAAGGCCTATTGGTGCCATCAGGACCCTGACGGTTTTGATTAATCACCTCCACATGGGGCAGGATCGTCCACACAAGGAGTTTATGTGAAATTGCCCTGCTGCTCTAGCTGGCCTTGAGTGGCAGCCTTCCTTACATGCTCCTGTAACATCTGTCTGCCTGCACACATGATGGCACACATGTGTTCAACATCCCTCTGGAGAGGATTTAGCACCATCTAGGCAACAGCATTAGGAGAAAAAAAAAAAGCAACCCCTCCTCGCCCCCCCAAAAAAAGGTAAACCCCACCAATTCCCTCAAACTGAATTAAAAATAATGTAAAACATTTCTATTTCTCCTGAAAAATAAAAAAAAACAAAAGGGGGTTGTAATGGGAATACCTCTTACTGTAGTGCGTAACTTGCCTGTAGGAGCTGCCGATGGTATGTGGAGGATGTAAGCCCAGAAGAGGCTCTGACACTCATGAGGCTTAGGGAAACACCCACAGTTACAGCAGGCAGGATTTTAAAGACAACATGTTAATTGTGAACCTTCCTGGTCAAGGACATGTAGCAACGGCTAAACACCTTGGAAGGAGGAAAACAGTAATCTCCGGATGGCTTAGACCCTAATTGTCTGTTATAGCATTTCTTGGCTTTTTTTTCCCTGAAGTCTTCAATTGTGGCCACCCTGAGCACTTAGGACAAAAGTCAGTTCTCTCTGCCCAGGCAATTCCCATGCTAAGGGAGTGCTTTTTTTCCCAGCACTCCAAAAGGTGCTGCAGGATCAAGAAATAAAGTCCATTTTCTGTCATGAGGAATGAGCTGTGCAGACAGAAGAGAGCATGAAAGCAGGTAGGCAATCAGGTACAGTGATCAGCAAAGAGGGCAAAGGCAGCACAGGGGCTTGTAAATATGTTTTGCTGTTACTTTGGAATGACAAAGACACATCCTTGCAGGAGCAAAATCCTACAGATTGCCTTATTATTTTCAGTCCAATGAAATTAGCTGGGATGGAGGAAAAATGGGGCAAACAGCAGGCAGGAACAGCAGGGATGGAAGGTCCATACCATGAGGGTGCCCTGTGCTTGGGACTGCACAGACCCCTGTCCCAAACCTGCCAAGCTGGGTGATGCCTTGGGAGCTCAGTGTGACCAGAAAAACTGGGGGTCTGTCCTCCCAGCCATGACAGCCCCACTGGTGCTTGGATGGAGGCCCAGCAGCAGGGCCTCTTTGGCTCAATTCAGGAAGCTGCATGGAGCCTCCAGCTCCTACTGCTGCTTCACAGCATTGAGACCCCACAGAGTCCCATTCCTCTCCCTGCCCCTTCCCTGGTCCATCCTGCTCCTTTCCCTGGCACTGAGAGCAATTGGAGCCTGCACTTCCCCCATCCACATGCCCCATGGGATTGGTAGGAAGCAGCATGGAGACTGCCATGCCCATGGGCACATTGGTCACTTATTCTCATACTGCATTTGGTGATTTATATATTTGATGTAGGAGCCTTTGCGTGCTCCCCCCACCCCTTGTCTCCTTTCACCATCTGTCTGTTCGTTGAGAAATCTGTTCCAGCTGACCTCGAGCTGACCAGCGCTTCCCTCTTCCCTGTATCCTGCCATGGGCTCCTCCAGACGTTCCCAGCTCAGCTCATGGGCTTTTAGCTGACTATGCAAATGTCACCCAGCCAGCTGGTGTCTGCCTCCCAGAAACACATGTTCAAAGGCCCCCTGGACAGCCAGGGGGGAGAGGGGGCAGGTCCCTGTGTCCCGGCCCGGGGGCTGTGCAGAGAAACTTACTTAGGCAGGAATTATTCAATAAACAGATGGGAGAAGGGAAGGAAGGTCGGGGAACACAGAAAATAAGAGCATAGTGCATCTGTGTCAGTGTGTGTAGGTGTGAGTGTATGGGAGTCCCAGGCAAGTGTGTGGGAAGTGCAAATGAAATCCCTGTGTGAGGATGGGTTGTAGTGGAAGGGGTGTGTAGGAGAGAGGTACAGATCAGGGGAGGATGTTGCTGATAGTTTTATGGCCTCCTCCTCCTAATGATATCTACTGCAGCATGCAAAAGGAGCTCTAACAGAACAGCATAAAGGAGACGCAGCTGTAACAAACAGCAGGTCCATGAAAACAGCACTCCAAGAGCATTACTAAAGCAAGGCAAGGCCTGGAGGGCTTATTTCTTCTTCAAGATCTCTGAGTTCCCTCTTCACCTGACATAACACACAACACATGACTATCCACCTAAGCTCTCTAGGTTTCTGTTGAGGAAGAGTGTGAAGATGCCAAAACTGGAGCTGAGGATTTGGGGAGGGATTTGGGACTGAACCAAGGAGAGGAGAGAGTAGAAAAGTATTGCCACAGCACCCTACCATGGCTGATAACACTTCAGGACATACATTTACAGCCAGAAGGCCATGCATATGCAGCAATGCAGCTCACCTGGGTGTCTTTGCAGGGCACAGGCTGTGGCACAGTCATTTTCTGAAGTGCTGGCAAGGAACGGGATTAACATGGTGATGCCTTCTAGGTTTTTGCCTTGCATGAGGTGAGAGGAAGGCTTGGAGAGAAAAGGCCAAAGCATCCACAGTTCCCTTTATGGACTGCCTCATCCAATTATCGACATCTTCAGCAGCTCTACTGTTGCACCCAAAGGCTAGTACAGCCTTAGTTTTCAGGCAGAAAGGAAAGGTTGGGTAGCTCCATGTAGTTACACAGGGCTTGGACACTTTCCACCAAGCTGAGAATCTCCTTTCCTTTACCTCTTTCAGATGCTCTCCCTCATCTGACCTCAGGTGTCGGGGTGGTTATTTCTGGGTACTTACTGATAACATTTAAGCAGAGGGACACCAAGGCACATTTAGTGTTCTGTAGGCTAAATAAAAATAAGGATATTTGCACTTAAAATTTAACAAGATTCTTCCTTGTAATAGCAATTAAAACTAGAATTAGCAAGGTACTTCTCCCCAACTTAAATTTCTCCTGTCACAACTACTGCTCTAGCTGTCTGATAAGGACCCCTTGGGCTCCCTAGGAGAAGGCAGGATGGCAGCTCCAGATGTAGCTGACAGATGATGCTCTTCCTGGCCATAGGCAAGAACTGTGAAATGGTGAGCTGCCAGGAGCAGCTTAAGGAAGAAATGCAGAGTGCATGTGCAAGGGAAACCATGAGGTTACAGCATCAATACAGAGCATAGTGGGGCTGCTGGACATTGGAGGCATCTCCTTTGTATCCTGACCACAGGTGACAATGAAGCCTGTCAAGTGAGTCAAGCCTAATAGTAAAGAAAATGTACCGTGTATGAAACAAACCCAGGCAGTAACATGTGTTCCTTTGCACTGAGATTAACAGGACACCAATAAAGGTAAACAGAGCTGAGTTTGTTTCCCAAAATGGACTTGAAATCTACGGTAACGAGACCAGCTATTCAAGGATGGAATGGACTATTTCTACTTGTATCTGTGTTCATCTCATCTGGATTTAGAATAGCTCCCATGTTGTCACTGGACTTTCAAAAGATCAAAGTGGAACATGTAAATGGAAATTGACATTCCTTAGGTGTGTGTTTGATGTGGTTGGGTTCAGCACAAGAAATAAAAGTGGTGCTGCTTTTTTTCCTGAAGAAGAAATCTGGGTTATATTAGCCCTATGGCAAGGCTCAACAGAAGCAAAGCTAGGGGAAATCACAGGACAGCTAAGCAGCCTATATGATTATAGAACCAGATCTTCTTGTTTCACATATGCTAGATGCTGTGTCTTAGGTCATATAGGTCACTATAAACCTAGAGATTATAGTGGAGATACCTGACAGGCTCAGTTCCTTCAGGATCAGGGGCTTGGGCTAAAGGGAACAAGGCAGCCCTGTACTGCCCAATGCAGTCTTCAGAGCAGAGACTTGTGAGTGCACACTTCGGGCACTATAGGCTGAATGTTCCTGGACAGTTTGAGGCTGAGAGAGAAGATCTTCATCACCAACCTGCTGTGGCCTCTCTGAGGCCTTCAACCCAACCTCCATGGCAAGCACAGCAGGAGCACACCATGACAAGACGCCAGGAGCATGAGATAAACAGGTGTACCAGCTTGGTCCGAAGGGCCATGCAACCCACTAGCCTGCTCTAACAGGGAGACTGGGAGCACTGACTGCAGGGTGAGCAATGTTGTAAGCTTTCATGTGAATAAAGGAAAGACTGCATCCCACTTCTTCCAGGGCCAAACAACCAACAGCTAAGTGCAGCATGAAGCCAAAAAGAGCAGAAATTACCTGCACTCAGTGTGCACCCACATTTTCCTCACTGTCTTTGATAGGATCTTCGTGCCTTGTACTGCAGTCCTCTCCTGAGCATCTCTGCAACATTGTTGTTGCCAAATGGCTTTTCCCCAGTAACTCCAATATCCTGAGTTTAGAAGTCACCCACCGAACAGGTCAAGAAGGAGATGACAAGGCTGCATCTACACCAGTGAATTTACTAGGGCACAGGCTCTAGCACTGGCACTCTTTGAACACGGACACACTCCTGGCAGGGTGCTGGTCCCCACCAGCTTGTGCTCTCAGGCACAGTCTGGCTGCAATTTTTGTGGGGGGAGCACAGGCAACACTGCATTCCCCAGAGGAGAACACAGAAGGTCTTGTTGTGCTGTGGTAGGAGAAGTTTGGGACATTTCAGCATGAGCCATGCCCTACAGCTTGCATTTGCTTGAGTATACTTATATAAGCATAACTGCAGAAGCCCTCTGAAGGATACCAAAGGGAGCCCATTTCAATGGGAAATTCAGAAATGGCAAACCAGTGGAATGCCCTCTGATGCCCAGGGCTGAGTCAGACCTACTAGGCAAGAGCCAGCACCTGGTGCCATAAATCCTCAGCCTAACCACAAGACCAGAACTTGAGCATCCAGTTTAACATGAACCCAGGGAGCCGTTCTCTCCTTCTGGCTGCCAGCGAGCAGTACTGTATTGGCGTCACAAGCAGCCCTGAGCCGTGGTGTGAGGGAGCCGGCAGCCCTCCCACCACCCAGCCCAGGTGAACGGGGTGCTGCGGGTTTCCCACCAGGCTCCACCATCTCTGTGGGAAGGCTGCGAGGCAGAGCGGGCGAGGAGGGGGAGCGGGCTGTGTCTCATCTCTCCTCTTCCTTTGTATGTACCTCCTGGTACGATTATTAAACGCAAATTACAAAAGATGTGACCCAAACGATCTTTATTTCTTCTTTCACCGAGCGGTGCCTGCAGGGTCCTGATTCTGAATTCCGTTTCAATTACCGATGCCATTTTAACACAAAGCAGCTTCTGTCTGCAATTACCGGCACTGACGGCGGCGCAGAGACAGCTCCAGTGGCAGAACACAAAGCGTTGCACCTTTCGCTGTTTAGAAACTTTCATTTGCCGTGATTAAAGGCAGCAGACGCGGGAGTTGTCTATCTGCAGACGCGCACGGTGCCGCACGCTCCTTCCCGGCACCGTCCCCAAGAAACCAGCCCTCAGCACTCACCTCCACAAATCACTCAGGAGGACTTTAACTGATGTTCCAGCCGATACTACGTAGACAAAATGACAGAGTTAACCCATCACGCTTTAGCTTAGCAAGGAAACTCTGTGTTTGTACTGCTGGCAAAACCGAGCAGCTTGACCTGCAGGGAGGAGATGCCAGTACAGGCTGGGGCACAGGACGATGCAAAGATGAGTGTTTTCCTTCTACACCGGCAAGCTAAAGCACTAGTAAAAAATTTACGAAATACACTCTCTTCACTCATAGCTGAAATGGAGACTCCTGTAAATATGAGGCTAGGAAGTCCTACGTATATTACTACAACAAATTAACACAGGGATAGATGAATCCCAGAGCCAAATGAAACTGGTAACAAGATACACGCACATCTGCTAGAGTTGGTAATTACCTAAGAGGGGTTAACATCTGAAATCCATGGGGCTTGGACAACACCTTGCACCTTCTTGCACAACTGTCAACTCCACCTGCACAGTATCTTCTGGTTCTCAAGCCAAATTCACAGCAACTGCGGTTTGACAGCTGAAGTCGAGCACAATGGAATCCAGAGAGTACATTTCTGTGCAGCAGCTGCACGTCCCTCCCTGCGGCTGTATCTGAAAGCCCCTGCTCTGCCTCAAGCTGGGCAGTGCCTGCATCCTAACCCACTGACAGCCATACATATGCCCCCAGATCACCCAAGCCCACGGTCAGGCAGGCAGACACCACCTCTCCTTTGCCCCATCATCCAGGTTAGTTTTTGCTGCTGCTTCTTCAGTATACGCAGCTGTGCCTCTTTGTCCTTCAGCCTCATCCACAAGCTCACTTTGCTTGTGCATGAGCCTCAAGCTTATTCTCATCTTTTAGACCCTTTCTTTCCTTTCTCTGCAGCCTCCATCAATGACACCTATGTCCCTTTGCTCCCATTCCCACACCATCCATAACGTGCCAAGCATTTTCCATGTGCTCTTTAATGCCACTGCTTTGATGGAGCTTCCACAGACCCAAGAAGAAACTGATGGCAGGTACTGCTGACTGGTGAGACCTGTTGTTCACAGTTTGCCCTTCCCTATTGCTTGACGAGTGGTTTATTTTTTTCAGGTGTACATTGTTTGCACATCAGTGCACAGCACCAAGCCCATGTGAGCATGGCAGCAACATGGGCAGCATGAGTGGGCAGCAGGGGCAATGCTGCTTCCCAGGGAAGGCAGTGCTGTGGCTCAGCAGTAAGGGATCTGAGGGGCCTCAGCTGGGTTAGTGCAGACATGGGGGAACACCAGCCAAGGAGGCCCCAGCTCTCAGAGGTGACACAGTGCTCGGGCAGAGCTGCCAG
Organism: Oxyruncus cristatus; assembly: GCA_013399855.1. Classification (NCBI taxonomy): domain Eukaryota; kingdom Metazoa; phylum Chordata; class Aves; order Passeriformes; family Cotingidae; genus Oxyruncus; species Oxyruncus cristatus. Next base: position 1,800,836 of record VXAY01007648.1, read on the forward strand.
CCCAGGAACAGGAGGACCCTCAGGAAGACACTGTCATCCTTCCCCTTTAAAGCCCTCCCTGAGCTTGCATGAATGTAACGAGTTTTGAGACTCTTGGCCACAAAATACGACTTAAAGAGGTGGTGTGTTGGTCAAGCAGGTGGTCTGCACCCCTTTGTTGCACAACCCCCATTTTCCAAGAAGTCCCTGGGGTCCTTTGGGCTGCATGGCCCCACGGGGAGTGAAACGAGGACACTAAATCCCACAACCCTAAATGAGAGTGGTCTTTGCCCCAGCAGTGGCGGGTGTCCAGCTCCAGCTGGATTTCCCAATCCCACCCGCTGGCAGGGCAGCCCATTTTGTATGGGCTTGGACAAGCCGCTGTCCCCGGAAGGCGGCAGAGAAGTGAGGAGAGGGCAATTTACAGCCCTGGTTATTGAGCGGTGTGTGAGTCGTTTGTCACGCTGAGCCCTGGCACCTTGTTCTACCTGTGTTGTGCGTGTTTTATTGGTGTTGAGCAGAGGGAGGCCGGAGCAGAGGGGAGTCTGGGAGGAAAGGCACTCAAGTGAAAAATGAACTGAGCCAAACAGGATTGAGAGAGAGAGACATGTAAGGGAAGGGGGTGAAGGGGCCAGATTATAAAACACAAGACAAATGTCCCCACTGGTAGCAGGGTTAGGGAGAGAGGGAGAGGAAAGAAATAAGGGGGAACAGGGGAGGAAAAAGAAAGAGAGAATAAAGACACTGTCTTGTGGCCAGTACTGTCCTAGTGGGATCAGGGATGCACATGTCTTCAGAAAAATAATTCTCAATTTAACAAAGCAAGAAGAGAGGGCGGGAATGGAGGAAAGCTACAGATCCAAATAGAAAGTGCCCCAGGGTCTCCAATCTGCTGGGTTTAAAGAAAAAAAATCATTTTGCTTCATCTCCCTCCTTCCTCCACTGGGGAGCTGGCTCCTTCCCTGTCCCCCCAGCCACCACCACCAAAAGGAATGGAACCAGAGAGAGAGCAGAAGGTCTGTTTAGAATTTCACATCCCTTCCATCCTGCTCCCTCAGTGCTAAACTTTCAAGACAAAAATCATAAAACGAGGTGCTTTGTTGGTGCGGCAGATTCAGAGATCTTCCTGTTAGGAACAAGAAAGGGAAGAGAGAGACAGAGACTGAGACAGAGAGATAGCTAGATGGAGGGCTGGCTTTGTGCTTGCAACAAGCCACTAAAGGTGCATTTTTAATTAAATTTATACAAAATGTGTCAGTTTTATCTCTATGTTTCAAACCTGACTCTTTTCTATCAAAGTAAAGTATTGATCTTCACTGCCCCGAAGCTACCTGACTGAATTAAACAGAATAAATAGAAGGAGGACTGAAAGGGCTTAGAAACAACTGCAGAGAGGCGAATGTTTAATGGCTCCACAGTCATTTGCTGCAATTAAAAAACAGAACCGTTTAGAGGGGCTGTTAACACCTTGAAGTCTGAAAATCCTCACTTCAAAAAAGCCCCAAAACAGCTTCCAGGCAAAACATTTTAATTGCCATAAATACTTCCAACCTCAGCCATCACTGGTGCATTTGCACATTGTACAGAAAGACAAACAGATCCCTGGGCCCAACAAGACAGAACCTGCTCAGCTGGTGAGATCCAGGTATGCTCTATATGGCACAGAGACACCTCCAGCCAAGAAAAAGCACGTACCCACTATGACCCAGACATATTACTTTATGTAAGCAAAAAACCCATTTATCTAGGAAGTTAAAGATAAATGTTTTAGAACCACACAAGTATTCCATGGCCATTTGCCTACTGTGAGGTTGCCTATACTGAACAATATTCTCCAAACTGGTCATACTCAATTGCATGTCATACAAGTAGGCATCTTAGCTCTCTCTCTGCCTGTCTCATGTCACCAGAAGCTGTCACAGACAGTGTGGCACAGTGCTATAAGCAGTCCCACTTGATTAAGAACTGTGTGGAGCTGGGGTACCCTGTGACAAGAGCCTACAGCCCCTGGAATGGGCAGGATCCACAGTTTAGTTAAAGGCTCTGGACCATCATGTGACTTCAAAAAACAACCAACCAACCAACCAACCTCCCCACTCCATATTTGCTTGGTTAATCTTAAGGCAGCATGGTACTGTATGACTTACCAAAGCCTTTCTGAATGGCCCAAGCATCTCTCAGCAGGGAGATTTCCCAGCCCTATTTTGTGGTCATCTTTTACTGAACTCAGCAGAACTTGATTTTGGGGACTCCATAGAGAGAGACATCAGTAGGTTGAAGAGCCCTATTGGCTTCAGACTTCCAGGGTTTGCTCTGGAAAACAGTTGGGCACATTCACAACTCATCCTGTTTGCTGGGTATTTCTGAGACAAGGGGAGCAGCCTTATAGTAGGAAGCTGTTTTTGCAGGAGATGATTATAGTTTCCTATCTCAGCAGGGGTACTAGCAGGTAGGTAGTGCCCTGTGCTGTTGCTGTGGAAGATGTTTTGTACAGAGACCGTGAATTTTTACTTTGTGTTTATGAAAATCTGGAAGGAGATCTATAGCCTGAAACCAGCTTTTGGTTGAAAACCAAAATAAATATATTGACCTTGTGCATCATTTCAGTTAGTGAAGTAATGTGGCTGTGACACTGGATGGATGCTTGGAGGGGCTGGATTCAGTTCCTAACTACGTCACAGTCCCACCGTGGGACCCTGGAGAACTTGCATTATCAGCCTACAGTTCTGGTCCCTGTGTATGAAATGAAGAACATCCAATCCCCTTCACACATGGACAGACAGGGTCTTAAGTCTTGGGCACTGTGTGTTTGAAAGCCGTGAAAGTGAGTAAGAGTGTCTCCATGGGGCATAGAGCAACATAGAGGGGCAATACTACAGATGGCTTTCAAAGAGCCAGCTCAGATCCAGAAGGAGGATTTACAACACTCAGTGGGGCAAGTTCAGGCTGCTTCTCACCCCTCTGGGTTAGATGGGGTTTGCTATCTGGACTAGCTCTGAGTAAGCTCAGATATAGCCATGATAGCCTGAACTATTATCACCCATTTATCAGGCTGATTCACCAAGCCATACAACCACCTGTACACGCAACCCCACTGGCCACAGGGAGCCATAAGCTTAGCTCCAGTTTGGCTTTGGAGCTCAAAGAACTGAGAAGGTTGCTTGACTTGGATCAAATTCTTTGGCAATTTCCCAAAGCACTTTTCTGGCTTTTTGAGTAGTTCTGCTGATCGGGGTAATGAGCAGAGCAAGACTTCAGCCTGTCACATGGACTGCAAGTCCATCTCTTTTGGCTGATTCAAAATGTCCCACAACACCAAAAACGGTGCCCCTCATCATTTCAGGGCCAAAAAACATCCTGAGAATTTTCCTTACTTGGGTCTAAAGGAGGAATGATTTTTCTTGAAGGAGCAGGGTCAGATAATAAAAGCTCTGATCAGTTATTAGTATGTCAGTTTAGGCAAGTGAACCCTGCATTTTCTCATCCTTCAAACATTTTGTTCAACATTAAATAATGATGAAGAGATTTTCTGTAAGCAACAAGACATTTCACACAGAAGCAACAGCACAAATGTCACCATGCACAATTCTTGCCTATGATTGTTACAGAATCACATTTTTAAAGGATCTGTGAAGCCATATGCATACCCTTGTATCGTGGCAGATCCCTCACCAACATCTGAACTGCAGGTTAACACTCATCCCAGTTAGCTGCAATACTCACAAGCAACAGAAGCAGAGGGACAGAAGCCAGCATGGCTCTGCTTGACAGGATTTCAGAGGTACACTCTCACTTCAGCATCAGGAAGTTCTGCCCTATACCCTTCCTGGGCCTGCAGCCTCTCAGGGGTGAAACAGCCCAATAAATCTGAGCCAGTTGCCATATTCTGTAGCAGAGGGTACATACGCATTCAGTCAACCTGCAACTTGTGCATCTGAAATGAACCATTTGGGAACCAAAGAATATGCCATTTTAGCGCTAAGGTTGAATACTCCTGCTGCTTATGGCCAAGCTCCTGCTGCTGCACTTCAGAGCATTTTGCTTTGTTACGGACTCCTGATTAACACTTTCTAAGCATTTCAGCCCACACTCCAGTCACTTCACAGATTGCAATGAATGCAGATTTGAGTTTATGGGTTCATAAAAGTGTGAATTAGCACAACAATTTTCTCCCAGCCTATTTGCACAGCCCCTCCTTGAGTGACCTGTCCCTTCAGACAACACAAATATTTCAGCTCAAGCAAACTGCCCAGTGAGGCATTTTTAATAGCCTAGAAGGAGATCTGTGTCCCCAGGAAGCAATGCCTGTGAGAGCATAGAGCAGGAGCATCACTGTGAAGACCAGCACTTGCATTTTTTGACAGGACTATAAAGCATTGAGAAACAAACTCCTCTAGCCCCTGTAGGAACTGCAGTGATCCCAGCAGCCCTGGCAGTGCCACTCATAGTCTCTGAGCCTGGCATTGCTATTGCCACCCCTGCTAAGCAGAGAAAGGTGAGCAGACCTCCCTTGACTGTCTTGCACTGGTGCAGTGTAGTCACACAACCCTGCATCAATACACTGGGCCAGATACAGTGACCCCAAAATGAGCACCTCACAGTGCCCCAGGGCTGTGTTTCTCTTCACAACACATGTGCCTTAATCTCTTCCAGGCTCTACTCCAACATCCCATATCTTTGGGCTGTGGAAAACACTGTCACCCAGTAATCTGCCTCTTTTCCTGCTCTCTCCATATCACTGGTGTGATCAGTCCTATCTCTGCATGGAGGAGGGGCTGGCTGACCAAATTTCTTTAATTAAAAGAAAAAGGATCAGGTTTATTTCAGATAAGCAGGCAGGATTAAAATAGACAGAAAGAATAGACAAGGGGCAGCTGTCAGCACTCCAGCTGATCCAGTGTGATTATTAATAACGATAAGCAGGAGAAGAGGGGTAATAAAAGGATAATGAAGTGGTCCTGAAAGTGACAGGAGATTGAGCCTGATAAGAGGGCCCATGGCCTGGAGCTGTTCAGGCCCCAGTGAGGTCTGTGCAGAACAACCTGCTGGGGCAGACTCAGGTAGTGGGGCACTAGGTGGAAAGGTTTCATCTCCCCAGGGACTGTGGCAGAGAGACTGATGGGGTCAGGAGCTCTGGATGTCCATGTCATACAGCATTCATGACTGAATCAGTCAATCAGGATGCTTCCCAGGGTGTGACTGCAAGGAGTACAGGTCATCCCCCCAGACAAAGTATGGCCCTGGAAGGACTGGTCTCAGCAGGGCAGCCAACTGTGCATCCCCCATGTTCCCTACCTTGGGGGAACCCTCAGTCAGCACTGCACCATCCCAGCACAGCCCAGGACTGGGGTGCCACATTTCAAAAGGAAGTGCAAGTGGGAGAAGCTGCTGAAGTGTGGGGGCCATTGCTGGGAGAACACAGAAGCACCATGGGGCATTTCTGTCCTGTCTAGGGATCACCCACCACTCTGGTTTCTCCAGGCTCTGTCAGGTCTCCAGGCCAAGACAGTGTCCCATATCTCAGGCAGTCATCCAAAAAGGTGGAAGGATGTGGCTGCAGAAAGAGCAGCCTGTGGAAGGTTGGCTCCGGGTGCCCTTTCTCAAGGGAAAGCTCACATGCAGATCATGAAGCACAGACAAAAGACTGCCGCAACCTGGAAACAATAGAGTGCACCCACCTGTACTAGCTGGATACAGGTCTTGGCAGTGGTCTGGGTCAGTCAAGGGGAAATAAAGTGTGGAAAATTATTTCCCAGGAGCCATTAAACAGAGAACGACATCCCACCTAACAGCAAATACAACCTCCGTCCTCTCTGTTGAAGGGAATCAAATCATCTGTAGAGATATAGTGGGAAAGAACGAAGAGGGAGACCAAAGACTCAGAACCTCACAGCAAGCCACAGAACAAGTCAGATGGCTGGTGAAGGGAGGACTCGGTCAGGGAATGCTGTGGGAAGAATTAAGGATGTTTGGGACAAACTGGATTAGTTTCCATTCAAATTGGTCTCTTTTCTATCCAAACACCCCCTTCTCCCTCCCAAGTTTAGAGCATGCCTACTTCTTCAGAGGGAGAAATATTGTGACCTGGGCTGTGCCATCCCACCCAGGCCAGCAGGAAGGCAGCGGCTGGGCGTGTGTTCTGCCAGAGCAGCCCCGCTGCCCCCACATTCAGCCACAGGCAGCAGCACACAAAGCCCGAGAGAGGAGCTGGGAACACAGGCTCTGGCTCACACTGCCTGGCGCTGCACTCCCACCACTCCAGGTCATCGCGGCAGATGCTGGGAGCATATGCCATGAATTAATTCCACTTTCCATGAGATACTTTGAAGAGAGGAATGGCAGTGCCTTTCCAACTTATTAACATAGGAGCTCCCCCCCACCTCCCATCACTTAATAAAACAGCCAGACAGAGCCCCTTTAAGAGGTTCTTTAATGGAAAGTTCCTGGCTCTGGCTTTCTTTCAGCTTTTATTTCCTACATTTTTTCCACTGCTGCCGAGGCTGTCTCAGCCCAGTATTCCCCAATCACTGACAAACTGCACTCTAGTAAGGCATCTCCACCAAGAAAGTCTATAAATATCATATGTATTATTACAAGCAAAACCAGAGATTCCTAAAACTGATAGAACCTAGACTTAATTTTTCCTTTATGCCTTTCTTTTACTTTATCTGTGATGAGGCTAGCCATATGCGCAGTATTGCTCTATTGAGCACTGAGTCTGCCAGAGGCTATCTGCAGGTAGATATTTACACCCATCCAGAATCCCAGCAAGTCCCTGGGCAGACACCCCAGATCAGCTCACTGAGCTAAATAGGATGTTGACACATACACACTTGACAGCTTTGCAGCTCTTCCTCAGCAACGTATGAACAGAGCAGAACAAAGAATAAGCAGGACACAAGACTATCTACACTGAATTGTCAACCTTGAAATGAAGATAGAAAACACTCACCAGGTATATGAAAGCTTTGTTTGAATTGGGAACCTGAGGTTCCTCATTTCTAACCCTGATTTTGTCAAAGATTCATTGTGTGGCCCTGGGCACACACTGCACCTTGCTTTACCCCTCTGTGATACAGGGTCTGTGGAGACTGACAAGGGATTACTGTCTATGCCTCAGCTAGGCACAGCCTGGAGGGCTGATCCACTGGTGCATCAGCAAGCCAAGAGCTGGCCTGGGCATGCAAAAGCAGCTCATCATTCCTTTTAAGCAAGGACAGTAAGAGGCATGTGTTCTCCTCTGACAGCACCAGGACTTGAGAAAGTCTCAGGTCTCAATCATCCTCCCAGCACTGCAACCAAAACACAGCTGTGGAAGGAAGGTGGGTGGGAACAGCTTGCTGGAGAAAGGCCAGAAGCCAGATACCCACCTCCCCTTCTCCAGCTGGGGAAGGAATTGAAGAGACATGGAAACAAGTCTCAGTCTATTAAGTTTATTGAAGGAAATTAAAGAGACAACTTGATCACTGTGCACATAAATACTGAAGCAAGGAGACAGCACAGCTTGATTGGAAAGATGAAAGCAAGCAGTCTCAGGGAACAGAAGATGAAATTCAAAAACTGAGTCTAGAAATAAAGCAGATTTTAAACCATAAGGGCAATCATCTATTAAAAACTAACCAAGAGTGTGTTTCAAATATACTATCTGCCTTTCTAAAAGACAGGCAAGGCTCAGCCACTGGACTCTGCCATGGCCTATATTATAGCAGGTCAGACTAAATGATCAAAGCTACCTCTTCCTGCCTTAAAATAGATGAGGCTGTCACTTTTTTCAAGCCCTTCTCTCAAATTCTGCTGGGGTATTCGCTGGGCTCCCAAGGCCCCAGACTGGGCAGAGACCTGGCCCACACACACCTGCCTCCCACCACAGAGTATTCCTGCCCAGGGCCTCCAGCCAGAGGGGGGTAGCCAACGGCACCCATTTTTTTTTCCTCTCAGAGTGTCTTGTTGGGTTTCTCTGATTTACTAAAATATTTTAGTTTGCCGAATTTAATTTTTTTTTTCCTTGAATGTAGGAAGCATTCTAAATCCTCTTTGGCCAAGAACCATAGGTGTCACAGAAAAATAGATGCTAGCATAGCTGGGAAGTTTCTGCTCATACCAAAACAGGTTTCTCTGCTCAGAGAAAGACATTTGGATTATCCTCCATACACTGGCCTCCCTTCTGTCTCACCCAGTTTTCTAGTTACAGGAGAGATTTCTTGGTTGTAAAAAGCTTAGTGTGTCCTTAAGACAGATAAGCCTCCACTTATTTTTGTGGCCCCAGACTGGGACCCAACTGCTTCTCTTTTTGGTAGAGTTGTTTGGTTTATCAACTCTGATCTGAAATTCTGCAGAGTACTGAATTCACAGTGAGTTATTTGACCTGTCCTGCTGTCACAAAAATGGAAATGCAGTACTCTATTAGACTGACCAAACAAGCCAAGAAGAACAGCACAGCAAGCTTCCTCCCAGGCACCCACACTGCCCCCACCGAAGTATACAGCAAGATTCTCCAATGGGACAAGGCTTTGAAGGACATTGGCTTAGGAAGTAATGTTACTGTTTCCTGCAAATAATGACCACAGTTCTATGGGGACAAGGTATTAACGGCTAAATGGTTTTTTTCTTTAGATGACAATAAGAGTGGGGCACTTGGTTCCAAGGAGACACCCACCAGGGAGTTACCTTGTTTGAGAGCATCAGGCTCCATTCCTTCATACACATGGAATAAACAGTATTTTCTTTGCAAACTACCTATTGCCTGAAGCGATCTCCATTCAGGCTGTGGTTTCATGTGATTGCAAAAGCTAAGTGGGGTTATGCCTGGTCAGAATTTAGCTGGGAAACCTCAGGGTAAAAAGAAGTGCTGTAAGAAGTGGTGTTGGCAGTTTAATAGGTGATGTCAATATAGAGGTAATGTTCCACCAAAGGGGTTAAATTAGCGGGGAAAGGCTGAAGGCTGCTGGATGAAATGCAAACCAGATATCCTCACAACTTGTGGTGTCTGTTGTGAGGAAGATGGTAACCTTGATGTCCAAGTTTATTGGGTCTGGCTGAGATAGAGTTCATTTCCCCCATAAGCTTCTCTGATAGCCATCACTGCAAACCACACTCCATTGGAAGATGGTCCACTCCAGAGAGATTGCATTTCCATAGAGGCAAGATCAACCACTGGAGTTATCTGTAAAGCTGCTATTGAGGTGGAGCAACTGTTCATGAGTTAATATTTTATTGTGTTTAGAATTCTTCATCTCTTTTGAGAACAAAGATTCTTATTACAAAATACCCAAAACTTCTCCCAAGACAGTTTTTCTGTGAAGCAAGGTCCTATTTATTTTCATGTCTGAAGTAAGGTCTCAAATACAAACAAGTAAATAGAAAATTGAAGTGCTAAACTATTTACAGGGGATGCATCTATGAGATGTCTGTTGTGCCAGTACTCTATGGCAGACTGAGGTGGTCCTCTCTCTCAGACTGTCCCAGGTCCCACTCAGTCACTAGTTCTGAGGACACCTCTGTGAAGAGATGGTCCCAATCCCAGCTGACATCATCCTACCAAGAGGAAAAAGACAAACATGCTGAAATGTTACAAACATGCTGAAAAGTTCTCTGAACAATGCCAGACATTCAGTGAAGAGAGAAAGTAAGTGGTAACTGCCCTGACCAGGGAAGTCACAGATTCAGTTGGTTAGAACAGGAATGCTAGCCAAAATGAAACGTGAATCCCTGCTACAATTTAAAAATGTTGACAGAATTATTCATGTTCCAAAATTCCATAAAGGACAGATTTTTTGATACTTGTTAATATTAGATACTCCCTGGCAGGTCATAAAGAGGAGGATAAAAATCTTCCACCCTTCTGCTGAAGCATGTGCAGTTCAAAGCTGCAGAAATCCTTTGTTGCAAGTCCTGAGCTCCTGCCCACCCACTTGTATTGAAGTTGTTTTGTCCTGCTGTAAAACCCCTCTGCCCAAATCCCAAATGCTTTCTGACTTTGTCCCTCTGTACCGTTCTGTAGAAGCACCCGTAGCTCACGGTGGCTACCAAAGGACAACACACAACAGAACATTGTTTCTGCAGGGATCTGTGACAGTACTGGGCCCTTCACATTTTCCTTGCTCCTTCGTGTTGAAGGTGGCCAATCATAGTGATAACCATAGTGATAGCCATAAACTCACAGAGAAAGCTTTTTAAAGACTGTATGTCTTTAAAATCATCTGCTGGGGAAATGAAACATTTTACAGGTTGGACAAGCTCCCTCTTCTCCACCCCACCAACAAAGGCTTACTATTACAGTCTGAGACACACAAGAAGCTTTTACGTTGTTGGTGTTTCCACAGAAGAAAGACTCACCTCTCGTAGTTCATGCTCTGGAGCCAAAACTTTGGTGAGGAGCTTCAGGTCTACCTCCCCATCCTATGAACACATAGAGAGTCAGTCTCACAGACACTGAGAAAGCAGACATTTAAACAGACAGGTCTTGCTAGAGATCGGCACATTTGCCTCATAAGGGTCACATACTTTGTTCAGAACAACAGAAGGAGCCTCATCTGAGCAGCAGATACCACAACACATTATTTACAGACACAAACAAGCACAAAAGTCACACTGCAGAGAGGAACAAACTTACAGGCAGACTGCAAGAAGTTTAGATTGTAAAATGCTGTGTATTTTGTGCAGCTGAGTATCACAGTGGAGGATGATGGGCTCCTGGAAGCAGAGGGAGTCACACTGCTATGCAACCCAAAGCAACATTCACTTACCAGAGTCTGAAAGGCAGCATACTTCATTAAATCTTTGTCCAGGTCTTGGTAGGTCAGCACCCGGTTCACCTGCACACTGCAACCAGAAAGGGTCAAAGAACAGGCTCCGGTCAGCACAGAAGCACAAGTGAGGAAAAGGGTGGCATGAACAATAGTCTGGTGACACCCACCTTCAGTGTCCACATGACCCCTTGTAGACTCCTGAAATGGATGTACCCAGACAGAAGCACATCTCAGTCAGCAAATGAACAGTCACTGACAAATCTGTGTATCAGGTTGTACATATGCACAAAATAGAAAGTGGAACAACCACAAACTCCCTCAGAGAAACCAGATTCCAAAAAGAAGATCCACAGACTAGCTACAATGGCTAGAAAGAGGAGTGTCGTGAGCCTTCAAACAGCCACAGCACCACAGCAAAGGAGGCTCTGAGAGCAACACCATATAAGCTACAGAATAGCAGGGACGTAGTGATTTTCATGTCTGAGCTGAGTCAGAGCTATCAAATATGACCTTAAAATGTAGCATTGCAAGAGAAACATGGTGTAGGGGTGTGATATACTGTTGTACCATACTTGCCTTCACAGGTGATAAAATACTGTAGAAAAGACCTATATTAATTGAATTTACTTGTGTTTGTCCATGAAAATCACCTGTCTTTTCTATTGCAGGAAAACTATGAATACAAGAGGATTAGACAGCATTATAAAAAAAAACAAAAAGAGAAAAAAATGAGCTCTAGTGAGAGACACAATAAGTTTAAACCTACTACTATAAAGTGCCAATCACTTTTGTTAATAGCTATATAATTACAATGATTACTCCACACTTGTGAGAGAGGCATCTGTGGTCAGGAGTATGATCTCCCATTCCGCCAAACAAGGGTCAACAGAAATCCCAGTCCATGATCTTGGCAATAGACCCAACAGAGAAGATTTTCCTCATATGTTTAAGACAAAACTCCAAAAACTTTCATTCTTAAAAACTTTCTGGTCTCCCTTGAGCTAACCCCAAGGCTACTCTGATAGCACCTTCAAACAACAGGATTGTACTTCGCAAATTAACTCTGCACATGAATAAGGATATCCTGTGGAGGGCAAAGCAGCCTACAACCACACGTAATCAAAATGTGTGTGGTAATGCATGTGTAGGAGGCATTTGAGGTTATACAGGCAACCTTAAATCAAGCAATTCCTCACTTTTGAGAGTTTGATTTTGCAATATCAAATATGCTATTTTAATGTAGTTTTTTTATAACAAAAAAGAATATGCAGTATTCTGTGTAATTGGTAACAAGACATTTGCACTGTTCAGCTTGGCGACCTGCTGCCACAAAACACAGCACCAAATCCTGCTGAATGGCACTGCTGCCAACATCCAGAGGCAAAAAATGGGTTTAATTTCACTAGCCAGTTTGCTCAGCTGATGAGAGCTTCAAGAGCACCTGGCAGTGCTCTTACCTGGGGGGAGCTGCCACTTGCATGGCCAGGTCTTCCTCCTGGACTTCCTCCAAATCAGGGATCACTGGAATGTCTGCAATAAGAGAAAGCAGCATCAGCAAGTGGGGAGTGTTGCGCTCTCCTCCCACTGAAGACAAAGGTTCCCTTGCTTCACAGATATGAAGCAGCCTGTTCCTTATTAAAGGAAAATGCAAAGGAGTTATTTAGCAATAATTAAAAATATATTGCTTAATATTAAAACAATGTAATAAAACTTTGAAGCTTGGGGTCACAAGAAATCTTCCAAGAGGAGCAGATCAGTCGAGGTAGGACTCTGTAGGCCATGGACCATGGATTTGAACGCAACTGTGAAGCCGAATAAAGCCGCTTGCACTAAACCCTGCTGCCTACTTGCCATCATCAGCTGGCAGGAATTTGCTTGTTATGGGTTATCATTTGCTCAGCCATCAGTCACCTAGACTCTGTTAGAAATGAAATCTGCTGCAGAAACTGAGAGAAGCTATGTAAAACTGCATGCTGAAAGAACTGCTAGTGGAGTCTCAGGCTGTGTAGAGCTGTGACCTTCCCGATAGCTGAGGAAGGAAGTGCTAGTGGTCTAGCAGATACAAACACCAGAGAAGATCCATCTAGTTGCATTGTCATAAACCTCTTCATGATTTCCAGTGTGACCCTGGAATGGGTGAAGGTCACTGGGTATTCCCAGGACAAGAACTATGGCTACTCTGGCTAAAAAGGATGCTACAAACAAAATTATTGAGGAGAGGAGGAAGAACTGAGTGTACACTGAGTCCTGATAAAGGAGTAAGGCTCTGAGAGCGCTGTATGGTTTGTGATTTTACAAAGTATTATAAAAAGTGAGACAGTAAAAAAGGAGAGGAAGAGAAGGGAAAGTAACTGGAGGCACAAAACAAGAACAGAGTACACCAACACAGAACATCTTTAAAGACTCAAGGCCAAAAAGGCTTTCCAGAGACCCTGAGCCCTCAGACCACTCAGAAGCTGGTGGTTTGCGTCAGGGAAGAGGTTTCACTTGCCCAGTGTACAGGCAGAGCTGGCTCCTTCAGTGCTGGAGTGAGCAGGCTGCTCCCGGCTCTGCCAGCAGCAGCTGGGCCTGGCTTTGCCACGTTTTTCTGCCCAGGCTGAAATGAATATTCAGGAGCTGGAGAGACATTCCCACCTATGGTGCTGAGGGCTCTGGGCAGGGTCTTCCTGAGAAGCCCCTTGTCCAGCTGCCTGTCAGAGCTGCGCAGGCTCTCAGCTGCCCTCCCTTGCTGAACGTCCATCGTGTTCCCCCACTCGCTGGCCAGGAGGCAGCCCTGGCCCAGCTGCAGCAGGGCACGGGTCAGCCCAGGCCTTGGCGCGGTGGCCATCCAGAGCTGGCCACACAGTGGGATTTCTCACTAATTGGCTGCCTGGTGGAAGGCTGAGCGGGACAGGGGCTGTCGCAAGAGCCTGGCCACGGCAAAAGGAGTGACAGCTTGGCCGGCCTCAGCAGAGCTGAGCCTTCTAGCTCCCCAGCCACCCAAGGAGCAGGTGCCTGCGAAGCAGCTCTCCAACTGCAGCAAACTTCCCAAAGACATTTAAAGGGAAACTGCAGCAACAGCCCCCAAGCTGTCCCTGAGATGGAGGAGGCATGTGCAAGAAAGGCCTCACCTGTGCATCACTGGGCATTTTGGGCAGATCTCTCCTCTGGTTGGAGGGACAATACCTGGTAGAAGCTGCTATCCTCATGGCCCTTCCCTGCCGGGGCTCTCAGCTCTTAGCAAAATGCACTTATGGGACAAAAATATCACCGTGGACAGTCAGATTGACCAGGTGAGGCAGCTGGTAAAACCTACTCAGTGATAATGGAGGAGAAAGCCCCTGTATATAAGCAACAAATACCAAGGAGGGAACAGACTGGTGAGACTGGTCCAAGGCAGGGAATGAAGCTCTGTGCAGATGTGCCCTCTTAAGTTTAGTCAAATGAGCATGGGAATGAGAAGCCACCTAACCTATCCTGAGCTAATTTATCCTTTTCATCAGGAGACTATGAATCTTTCTCAGCAAACACAACTAAATTAAGAACTACCTGAGAACAGAGCTGCCTTCACCCATTAAGCACATTCCCTGTAGCAGGAGAAGGTCAGATCCTCATCCTCTTTTGACAGCAGAAATGTGGAAGGTGTTTGCAGCAAACTGAATTTCTTTACTTAGTTCTCATTTTGGCAGCTATTTCTGGAGTCTCCTCTTCCCAGCTCCCTTTTGGTTTTGTTGATCTCTTTTTGCACTAGAAAAAGCTGTAAACTTAGGGCCAGGTCAGTGATGTCTCCTCCATTTTGCAGACTCCCAAATACTCCTGGGTTCTCCAGTGCTGATTTTCTCTCATTGCCACTGAATTCCATGGAGAGATTTCTAAACCCCTTGCAGAGCGTGACCTCCACTCTGTATTAGCAAAATCCAGGTGATCACGTAGAAATTCTTCCCAAAAGAAATTCAAGGTTCTGATACTTTATAGACACTTTGAAAATATTTCACACAGAAGAGCTGCAAACGTTCTGGGGGCTCCTGCCAGCCCCTCCAACAAAGGCCACTGCACACTTATTCTTACTGCGAAGTGTGGATGCCTTGGCCATTTCTGGGCAGAAGCAATGCCCTTTAGGACTGTCAAGCTGACAGGAAACAGAACAGAAATGTCCCAAATTTTAAGAAAATATCAGCTCCCTGGGATAACTGCTATCAGTGGCAAATCAGCCCTGAAATATTTGGGTTTTTATTTCACTCGTTACTCATAATTTCCTATTCCCTCTACCAATTCCCATGGTGCCACTTCTCCACAATCACTCTTCCTTCTCCCTCTGTACAGTTTGCAAAAGGACCCAACCTTTCCCCTCACTCAATCTCCAGCCACCTAACTGTTTTTGTTGCTCTTCTTGGGACTCATGTTATTTCCCTATAAGCTGTGGTAACACAGCCAAGTCACGGCCTATGTCAGCTGCAAGGCGAAGAAGCACACGGGCTATCGTGCTGCAAGAGAGTAGGCATAGGTTGTGCTTTTAATATTCCCATTAGCTGCAGTGAGGCTTTACATATAAGTGCATGCAGAAATGTTCGGGGAACCACGTCCTCCCAGTCTTGTGCATTTTTCTAAGAGCAAGGTTATATTACAAACCCCCACTCTGTGTGCTTTGCTCTGTGACCCACATTTTAACTCTCATGTTCAGTGTGGGGGCTTCAGATAATTTTCCACAAACCTGTATTTTTGGTGCTGACCTTTTCACTGGCCAGGCTCTCATGCTCATACAGGCAAACCTTAGAAATAACTGCACAAAAGGATGCACCAGGTCATGCAATGAAGTGAACAAATGGCCTGTGCAATGATGAGTGAGCACCGTGATGACACAATGATGAGTGCTAGATGACAAATGCAAACTCCCCTCCACCTCCCAGATGATGCTAAATAAGGGTGAACAAAGAATGAAACCAAAATGACTATACACCATACAGAAGTTATGGTGGGGCAGGAGACACCAGTACCAAATGTTGGCTCACTGGGGAGTTAAGTCACTGCACCAAATTGATTGCCTCAGAACATCTAAGTTCCAGCATGTAAGTAAGAACAATGTTTTTAATGCAATAGTTAAACTGACCTAGGTCTTACACAAGAAGAGCTTTGTGACTAAATTATGGCAAAGCACCAATTATATAAGGCAGAAGTGTGTGAATGGTAGGAGGAAAAGATGGAGGGGAAAGACTGAGGGTGACCCATGCTACATGCAGATAGTCAAACAATAGGCAAGGAACAGCAGCTTTTTATATCATAAAGAAAGGAGGCCTTTATGTGTTCATATTAAAGTATATGCAGTAATCATAATCTTTTTTACCTCTTAACAAATAACTTACTGACAGTAACAACCACAGAATACAACAAGAAGGAGGTGGGAGAACCTGCACCAACCTAATACCCAGCTGTTCCTGTACTTCCCCTCCCAGGCAGGGCTGACTTTTGATTAGTAGCAACACCTGCAGGTTGGGTCTCTTAAAATTCTGCAAACTCACATCAAGATCTGATCCTTGTCCCAAAGAACTAAGTTCTCTGTTAGATACAAGACAACATAAATGGGGACAGACAAAATCTGTTCCAGGTCAGGCAATAAATCAGTAGCTAAGATGGATCTTGAAGCCATATCCCAGGTCAGGCCTGCAGTTAGTCAGCAGTGTGGTTTTTGCTTCCTTCCTGAACTTTAAGTCTCCTGAGCCAACATCCTGACACCAAAAAAAAACCAACCAACCAACCAAACAAAAAACCAAACCAAACCAAAACAAAAAAACCAAAACAAAAGAAAAAAACCCAGCAACCAAAAACCCCAAACAAACAAACAAACAAAACCCAAAACAAACAAAAAACACAACTTCATCTCACATTGTCTGATTCACTTCCCCCAAATGGGGGAGTTTTTCAAAGATCAATTCAGAATGGACACTCTTGTGGTGGGGACTGTGCTGCCCTCCCTGTCCACACACCACCATATCCAGAAAACAGAAAGAGGGTAGTGGCCCCTGTAACCAAGCAGGTATAAGAATGAAACTAACTTTAAGTTGCTTGCTCATAAAATGTAAAACTGAAATAATTACTGTATCTCTGCTGCTGCAAAACTTTGTTTTACTGAATGCTGTTACCTTCAGCATCACGTTTGGGGAATTTTAAACAGGCAAATGGAAGGTCTGATTGAAGATGAAGTTAAGTGAAAGAAATTGGTCTCATTTAGCACATGACAGGATTCATCTGTGTTCCCAAGTCCACTGAGGTAGCATCATGGGCGTTTCATATTCATGAGCTGCTGCGACACTGTGTCCCCTCATTTACAAAGCACCGTGTTCAGCAAATTCTGTCCCTGTGGACACTCTGTGCATTTCATGGTCTTGTCAGAGAGACATCAAACACTTCAGTAACCAAACACCAGAAAATGGCTTTAATTAGTGCATCTCAATGCAATAAATATTTTTTCTCTCTAAGTGGAAAAATGGAGAATTAAAAAAAGAAAAAAGTGGAAAGCAACAGGCAAAAAATCTTCAAAAAAGCATAAAGAACAAGGGACACAGACAGCTTCTGCTGGACACACAAACAAGCTTGAAGCCTCTTGGAAGGTTTCTCAGGAGAGCAGCAGGCAATTGGAGAGGATAAAGAACACTTCTTTGGATGCTTGGACATTAATTTCATAGGGATGCCTTTCCCTGACTGAAATTGCCCTACTAGCAGGCCAACACAGACAGCGTACCTGCCTGATCAGCGAGCAGGGAGATGAAAACAGTAGATGAAAAGCAGGCAGTACCACAGCAACCAGGGCACTGCCTAAAAAGCTGAGACAAGCAGAAGATAACCTGAGTGTCCCATGTCCCAAAGCATCCTTCTCAGAAGAGAATGGTAAAAGCACAATCTGGCCAAGCTGATGGGAAAAGTCACCCTGTGAGCAGGTGCCAGAGGATTCACAGGATCTAAGGAAGGTCATGCAGCAGGTTCAGTGCTGACCCTACAGCCTTGCCTTAAAAGATTATGTGTTTGCTCTGCATAATATTGCATCTCAGCTATATGGATGACTGGCTGGGGGGTCATGTGGGCCATGAGACACTATACTTGCTTCAATAGTATAGTGCTTTCCTGGACTACCTGGTGTAGCATTGCTTCTTCCACACCTGACAGCTTGCTGGGAACAGGCATCAGGCATATGTGCTAGTTCCCAAGGCTGGTACTGACACAAAGGCTCTGCCCAGTTTAAATCTCTGTGAAGTGTGAGGAGAGATGGGGCACGGAACAGCCCTGGGCTCAGTGCAGGGCTTTACAAGCAGTAATACATGTCTTGTATAATGCAAGAATTAGGAGCAGACACTGATGGCCTTAAAGGTGAGGAATCTCTTAATGCATGCGTTTGTTCACCAGCAGCAGAAGACAGGAGAAACTGGAGGCCAGGCCCAAGACTTGGAGTCCACCACATTTCTGGGGTTATCAGCATTTAGAGTGATAACACAGCTCTTAGCCTTACCAACAGCCCCTTGACAGAGCACTATGCCTGCCTTCCTTCCCAGTAACACTTGTTTTCCTCTCTTCCTCTGTTCCTTTGCAGTATTCCCCTGTTGAAACATACTCAGCACGTAGTGGGGCAGCAGATGAGAAGGCATGAGGTGCCCTGAGAAGGTCTGGTGTACTCAGAAACACAAAACCCTCTTCAGCAATGCTGGAGATGAGAGATTTTGCATTAGAACATTACTAGGGCAGGGAAAGCAGCTTCTCAGGATGCTTCTGTGGAAGTATGTTCGGGAGCAGGTGTGTCTGATTCTATTTCATCCTCTTCATGTTATGCTGCAAAAACAAGACAAACTACATTTCTTTTGTGCTAAATCCTTAGGTTTTTTTATTTTTTTCTTATATATATTTATTAAAAAATGCCTCTTTGATCGGCAGCACCCATGACACTTCCACATCCAGAAACTCCTCAGAAGCCTCCCTCCCTCCACAGAAGGCCAGCACTGATGACAGCCAGCCAGGTTTGATCAGAGCCACTAAGAATCGGATTTTCATAAGACAGATGAGGAATCTTACTGCTGCTCTCTCTCACATCAGATGAGAAACTGAGGAGGAGGGGGGACTGGTCCTGAGGGAATGACACTACAATCAAGGGCTATGCGGTTCTCTCTCTGTCCCTCCACTGCTGCAATTTTCAAAGGAGTTTGCCTCAGGCAGTTTTAAATGATGGTGTCTCAATTCTGTAATCATCTTTCAAGAGCTTTTTCTTAAAGGGTATTTTAGGTAAACCTAGTCCGTCAATTACACTTACGGACTCAGCAATCACAGACCCAATATGACTGTGTATCAGCCATATTGCAGAATTTAGCAATGGAACATGCTTACCCAGGCTGTGATTTTCAGCCCCCAACAGGCTGTGTGTGCTCCCTTGTAACTAAGGTGCCCACTGCCCCTTGGCCAGTGGTCTGCTACTTTAAATAGAACTTCAGACAACTTCTTGGGACATATTCTCTGCTCTCCCCTGACCACTGTGGCTATCAGGAGGGAGCTTTCTTTAAACACCAGAGGCTCTATATCACAACACCAGCAGTTACTGGAGGAGTTCAAACTGGCCTGGACCAACAATTCAGTGGAAACCATCGGGTTGGGCAGCATCTGCCCTTCAGTGACCTTGCACAGAGACTCGGGGTAGTGCATTGGAGAGCAGCCAAGGGGAGGACTGTGGTGTGCTGACAGAGCCACACACAAAGTCACAATGCAAAATCCCAGAAACTCAGCAATCACTGACACTCTCTGCCCCAGAACCCTCTATTCAGCCCATTCATACCACTACCAAAACACCATGTTTTTCATTCTGTCTCCATTTCACCGACGCTCAGAACTTTTCATCCATTTAGCTCTTCCCAAATCACTCCATCACTGCCTTCTGAGCCTATGAAGCACCCATTGGCCATATCTGTGACTTTTCCTGCAAATTCTGCCTTCTCTTACCCTCATGCTCAGCCAATGCAGCTGTCCTTGCAGCTCGTGGCCCTTGGGATCCACCAGCACCTGGTGTGGTCTGTAAAAACAGAAGCTTACCAGGTAACCGGCAAAATTGATCAGGAACGATAGAGCCAACCATAACCCTCACTGTGCTCTGTTCTCAGCTCTGTTTGGAGCAATATCATGATTGGTGCATATTCTTATGCAGCTCAAGAGGTGCTGGATATTATATGGCTGTGAATATCTCCCACCTGACAGACAGAACTCATTCCCCAGAAGGATGTGGGGGCCACAGCATATGCCCACTTCCCCCTCTGTTGTTCACAGAGCCTGGACTCCCATCCTGTTCAAATGCAAAGCTGCTGGCACATGCCAGAAGGGTAAGAAGTCCTTCTAGAGGTTTAACATTGCATAGAGAGGTCTAATCCTCAGCTCTGCTTCCTTGAGGAGGCTTCCCAGCAGGCAGGAAGGGGTTTTGCCTTGAGGGCACAGAACTAGTGACTGTCTCCTGGCAGCTTTCCTCATCTGCAGGTCAGGTTGGGGTTCTCTGTGTAACATAGTCAGGCTTTCACTTCAATCAGCTGTCTCATTCACACACACCATCTGCTTTAAAATATCACGCCATTGTTCCTACAGACAGAGAATCACACATCTCATACCAGTCTTCCAAGAAAAGCCCTGTTCTAGGAGCTATGCATCTCTCCAACAGAGAGAAGGCAGAAAAGAACTTCTGAGGATGGGGCAATAGTCTATGTGGGAAGAATAGCTGGGAGAGAGATTACAACCTCAGCTAACAAGGCCCTGTAGAGTGCTGAGGAGGAAAATCCAAGGGTAATGTAGTGAGGAGAAAGACATCTGGGGGAGTGCAATTCAGCAGTGCAGAACTGGTGGACAAGAAAGGAACAACAAAGTTCTCAATAGAAGGATAAAGCTGATTGCTGAGTTGGGGGAGGAATGCCAGCATTTCTTGCCCCAACAGGAAACAGCCCTTTGTAGCTGCACGCCAGAAAGAGACACGCAAGCAGAGTAAAATCCTCTATTCCCTGATGGAGAAAGGAGCAAAGGGAAGCCCTTCAATGTGAGCTTGGTTGTCCTGTCTTCCTTCCCACCTCATAAAAAAGAATAGTCTGCGCAGAAGCTCTTGGCTACTACAGAAAGGGAAGCAATGCTCTGCAGATAGCACACATTGAATTTCACCAGTAGTCTCACATTTCCATCTCGTGCAGCTTCCCTGTCATACAGAACTCAGTCACTGCTGCTCATTTCCCCAGTTGACATGGACAGAAAATTGAGCAATTACCCTTAAACTCCTCTCTCTCAGATTGCCCAGATTGCTACATACAAAGCATTAAGCCCCCAATTGCCCCTGGTCAAAAGTGACTCAACTAGGCCTGTCCTTTAGGAATTAAACACTCCTATGTTGCTTATGGAGGTTTATTATTCCTCAAGTTGTGATGCATTAAATCCTGCTAAAGCAGGTTTCTCACCATGCAGAGGACCTGGCCCCCCATGACAAAGTCTAGTGGGACACATACTAACCTAACAAAGGCGCGTTACCCATTTGCTGTGCCTGTGTAGTAGCATGTACCAGCATGTGTTCAGGAGGATGGGCACTAAGTTCACAGGGTGCTGTAGGAAATCAACCTAGCTAGCAACTGGATGCTCCAGAGCTACTTCTGGAGAGACACTGCACTTTTTCAAAACAGTCTTTCCAACTTGCGAGTTTTACAGGAGCAAATGGTGCTTTTAGTCAAACACAAGTCTTTGCTTTCCTACAACTCAGTAGTGGCACCTCTTTAAAGGGGCCCTCTTGTCCTGGACTAGCCTTTATGAAAGAGAAATATAAAACAGAGAAAATGAATTCTGAGCATGACCTGAGCCAAGGTACTTCACTGCTGGTATCTCAGTGGTTTGTATTGTGCAGTATGGATGACTTGCACCTTCTGGGTTTCCCTGTGCAACTGTAATGAATGGCTGAAACTCCAGATTGTTCCATGCATGTCGTTCTCTGGCCAACCCACTTAC
This sequence comes from Oxyruncus cristatus, assembly GCA_013399855.1. Classification (NCBI taxonomy): domain Eukaryota; kingdom Metazoa; phylum Chordata; class Aves; order Passeriformes; family Cotingidae; genus Oxyruncus; species Oxyruncus cristatus. Next base: position 1,822,531 of record VXAY01007648.1, read on the forward strand.
AATCTCCCATATTATTTCAGTCTTTCCACACAGTCCGAGAAGTGTCTGTCCTCTCCGAAACTCCCACAGAGATGAGGAATCAGATGCTATTTCATACGCAGGCCAGGAAGAGTGAAAGAATTCCACTTTTATTTCTACAAGGCATATCAAGCGCAAAAGCCTCCACTTGGCTGTACAACTTTCCCTCTATTCTCCACATGCCAAACTGTGCTCTCCCTAGGCCCTATGCTTTTTTAACACTTTCTCAAATTGACTCCAAATTCTGAGCCTCTGGGGGTTAGTGATGTATAAGCGATCACAACTGAGCACATTTCAAATTCACAAGAACACCTTTTTTTAAGGGCATATAGTTTTGTCCTTCATTCTTCTAATGAAAAGGTTGGATGGGGGACGAACAATGTTAATGGAATGGTACAGCTCAGCTTTCTAATAGGTTAAAGGAAGGCGATCCAAATGTATTGGTTGACAGCAGCAATCATTACACAACTGCGCCTGTTCATATTAAGGTGTACAAGCTAACACATTATGCAGCACAAAATAACCGCGACCCATCCTTGGGGATCCATACACCAGTGTCTTGATTTTTGTATGTTTAGAATCTAAGCTTTACTGTTACAGTTAAGGACACAAACTCAAGTGCAGTTCTGTGCAAAGCGGAGGCTGATACAGCTCAATTTACTGCACAGACACAGCCACTGCATGCTACTCCCTGCCTTCTTCACTAGGCAGTTAGTTGTATCTCTCCGATTATTAAAAAAAAAGTAATTTTATTCAGGTTCTGCAGTTTGTTTATTTGTCACTTCACTGCAATTGCTGAGCCCACATGGAAAACACCTCTCCCGGAACAGCTTGCTTAATCTCCCTGTAGAAATAGGACCACAAGCCTGCAATGCACTGATCCATTTAGAGATTTTCCATATGCAAATTAGACCCACAACCCACCGTATTTCACTGTAGCAGAAACTGCGCGGGTAGGAACCATATAAGATTAGTGGGCTCTTTCTTGTAACACACAGATTTAATCCAAAGCTGAACTCTAGTTTGCAAACAATCCAAGTTCAACTGTTAACCATAGATTAGGCACAGATAAATAACTGAAGCATATTAGGATTCAACACGTCTTCAGACCACACTGTGCACTATCCTATCTTTACTACCCAAGGTCTTGGAGTGCTGAAAGTCACATGCTGCAAACAAACACTTGGCAAGCATTTTTATGCCTGGTTAGCAAAGACAGTTTTTATACTCCGAGTACATGACCACGGTTCAACAAAAAGGACAGCACATATGCAAACAGTCAAAGAGCTGTTCAGAACAGACTATCAGCCTCAGTGACATAACACCGAAATTTAAGAAGCTCAAGAAACTTCTCAGGGGAAAAAATTTAGTCTGTTCTGAAGATGCCAATGCTATAAAGGTGCCACTTCTGGCAATCATGTGTTGCAACACTTAATCTGTTTGGAAGACCCAAATAAGTCTTCATTTAATCTCATTAACCATACTGACATCTGATCCTTTGTGACTTCAGGTAATTCTTCTGATGCTTGATGATATTTTACAGATGCAACTTTTTATACACTGTATAAGATTCCTAGTCCTTGAAAACTGAGGTAGCTCCTAGAGACTTTAATGAATTTCTATGCCCCCCACAGTTCTCTAGTGCTTGTCTTGAAATTCATACTGTGGATTTTTCCTGAGATTTTTTTTGACTCATCCAGTCCTAGAAGAGCAGCTGATATACACTATAAAGAAAACTAGTGCTAAGTCAGGAGTCCAGTAGATTTCACAGCAGCCTGTACAGGGATGGGTTGGGATTACCCACTGGCTCTTATGTTTAGTTTATGATCTATGATCTTGGGTTAGGGTAAACGGATTTTTTAAATTAAGAATTCCATTACAACAGAGACCCCAGGAGAGTGGTGCAGGCACTTGTCTTGTTGGGAACAAGACAAGGATGTTGCCACAATACAGGAGAGAGGCTTTATGCAGAGCATACTATCACCTAACTCGGGAGAGCAGTGAGTTCTTTGCCCGCTCTTAACCTTTTATTGCGCTTTTAGCTCTCTTTTTGCCCCAGTTCACTATTTGCCATGTGGAGGTAATCACAGAGAGAAGTGTCCTCGACACTCTCCTTCTTTCCGAGGGTCTTTTATAATTGGATGGGGAGATGCAGAGACTAAAGCAACTCGCACATTTGTTTACCCTCAGAGTGGTTCATTTCTTCACAATTTCTTACAAGATGCGTCTGCTACTTTAGTGGAGAGCCCCTAGACATGCATGAAGGCACTTCCTGTAGTCAAGTATGTGATACCTTACCTCCTCCATCATCTGATGCCTCCAGGCTCTGCTGTCTGAGACGATGGCTGCAGCAAAACACATGGAAGAATTTCAATTGCAAATCCAGAAAAGCATATTGTTGTGCTCCCTCCCTTCTCACCAAGCCTCATGGCCTGTCAGGGGGAGAGTTCCCATATATGCTTAAATAGCAGACTGACCTTCCATACCCCTCATTGCTGGGCTCAGCAGAAATCTCAGCTTAAGCAACATGCCTTGTACCTAAGACAAACCTTTAGGCTGCAGACAGTAGGGCCTGGGGTGGGTTTGGGAGGAAAGCGGTTGCTTTCTAATTTTCTTTCTTTCTGTTGTATGGGAGTGACAGAGCCATCACCTACTCCACATCCAAGGAACTATAGAATGACCAGCCCTGCCCCATCCCAGGACACATGGTATGAATTCATGACAGGCTCTGCACACTTCCGAAGTTTTAGATCTTGGTGTTCTGGTGCTTAGTGGCATGTGCCCTTTCTCTGTGAGATCAAACATGAAAGTTGTGGAAGAAGTCACAGTAACAATGGAAACTTACTCTTCTACTTCTTCTGCATGCTTTCTTCCTGACCTGCAAGACAAGAAAGGCCTATGCTTAGAAAAGGCTAGAGAAAATGAAAAAACTGCACCTTTCCCTACATAACTGTCATTGTACAAAACAGTTTCCTGCACCAGGTCTGATATAACACACTGAGTGACCACTAAACCAGAGTATCAAAAAGTCCCTGAGTGTAACAGATTGATGAAGAACCATTTGGATCCCAAAAGACAGCCATGGCCAAAAACAGCAAGAACCACACTCCCTGTTTTTTTAGCTTCTCAGATACTTTTTCACCCCCTCTGCCATCAGTGGCAGGTAAAGCTTGCCTTACCTGAGAAGAGAGGTCAACGCTTTAAGGAGTGAAGAAGGTGCTATACTTTGTCTACCTACAAGTTAGGTTCTTCCTCCCCCTGCTTATACATAAAGATTTTCTGGTTGCCTTTTAGGTTAGGAGTCACACCCAGGTTGGCCAAGTTCAGGTCAGACATGCAGTCGCTGCAAAAAACCAGGGCTGATCTGGCTCACTTAAGAGGAGTTCATAATAATAACATGGAGGGGAGGCACTGGCAAATGGCAGTTCCCTTGCTCTCCACCCCAGCAAGCCCAGAAGTAATTCAGTCCCGATTAGGAATGCTTGTTCAATATTCAAAATGTAAAACATGGAGGTTGCTGAACCAGCACTTTGAAAAGTTAATTAAATGCCAGGTTTCTTTTTAGCAGATACTCCATCACTCACTGATTGCTTTGGCCATTTTGGAGAGTGAAGTTTCATCTCTATGTGTTGGGAATAAATATTCTCCCCTCTGCTGAAGTCAGGGCGCTATGACAAAGAATAAATGGAGCTCTCCCCTACCACATGCACTGTCCCAGGACACACCAAGATGTAAGAGAAGTTGCTTCACTGCCTTGCACTGTTCCTTTCAAAGCAATTCTGTGACATGGGACAGGCCTCTCCTCATATGCTCCCTGCTCTAGCAAGTCACAATCTTCATCAGCTCTCCTTTGAATAATCTGTTCTTCTAAGAGCAAGGAGCAGGGCACAGAGGATGTCTAGCTGTAAGAAGAGGTATAAGGAGAAGAAAGTCCTTCGTCTCCGCTGCTCTCCCTGGAGCTTGCAGTCTGTAAGAAGTTAAAAATTACACCGAATAGGTGATCTGAGCCCAGTAATATCCACTGCTATAATCAGAACTGCAGGACTGCGGGTGACACCTCCATCTGGGCTTTCAGCTGTATCTGCACCCCCTGTTCAGAGGCAGAAATGCAATAGAGCTGGGGAGTTTAGGAAAGAGCTCTTCCAGCGAGGATGAACTGTTCAGCTCCATCCTTCTCCTCAGTGGTAGTGTACAAAGCACTTTCCGTGAACTGCCGATACCATGGAGAAAGAAGGAGATGGCTTCAGAGAGTCCACCAGCTCTCACTGGAGTTTAGACTCTGAAAAGACAGAGGTGGAAAGATGATGCAATATTTCTCCTATTTTATCCCTTTTATGCCTTCACAGAACTGATTCCCACACACTGCCTTCATAGCCTTGCCCTCAGTGAGCTGAAACATCCCAAATTATGGCATTGCACAGCCTTGCACAGTGAGATGATTTCCTGGGGGTTAAATCTAACCTTTTCTTAGCATGATCCCATTATTTTTGATAATTGTTGAACCCCAAATAACACTCTCTTCCTCAGTACTCACACTTCTTACATCTTTACTCGTCTCCTGTCTCCAGGCAGGAGTGAAGCACACCACATGTTTATACTTCCCAGGAGAAGGTCACTTCAGCTATCCCTGTAAGCAATTTCTGTTTCTTTTTCCTAAGCTCCCTGTCATAACAGATATCCAGGTGGCCCACAGGGAAGGCATTCATATGTTAGTCCTAGAGGCAGAGACTACTTTGCTCATGTGTTGAGACTTAAGCTTTCTCAACTTTTCCTTGTGTTAGGAAAGGACTTACTCAGGACAATAAACAAATACCTAATTATGAAACAGCTGCACTATATTGGAAAAAAAATAGTAATTTGGGGAACAAATTAATCAGCTGGGAGGGGGGAATAGTAGTGACCCCTTTAATCCCAGAGCCCAGATGTCAGAACACTCTCCTGTCAAACAAAACCATTCCTTTCCTCTCTCTAGGGAAAGTAAAAGCCCCATGGTCAGGGTCAGCCCCCCCAGGAGAACACCTTAGTCCCTTTGCCACAGGGCCTGACAGTGGCAGTGGGTGATGCAAGTCTCTCGTGCTGACAGTGCTTTTGTCTATACAGAGCATTTAAATACCAATTACACTAAAGCAGGAATGAGAAATTACTTGTTCTGTTTAGAGGAGACATCTGCTTCCAGTCACCTGTACTAGATATGTTTGTTAATATATGAATTGGAATAGCATTATTTCATGAAACTGGCATTTCAAACCAGCTGATAAGCTCCCGGGTAGAAAACTATCCCAGAAATATAGTATGAGGCTTCTGGATAGGAAGGAATTGCATGTTTTATATTCCCTGTGGCCTTAATGATTGAGTTATTGAGCAAAAAAGATACCAGGCAGCCTACTGTTTCCTTAATTTTTTATAAGGCTTCTATTCATTTTGTTTGATGCCAAATTACTTTTTAATTCCTTGTTTCAGATTGGGGAAAAAAATCACAAAACATTTTTGGTTTGTTCCTAGTCTTTTGCTTTTTTGGCCAAATTGCAATACCTAAATTTACCTAACAAAGTGACTCTGAGAGAAAAGACAAACTTTGTCTTGTGTCCTAAGTTTAAAAGGCAGTAAGAGAAATCATTCAGTCTCCAAAAGGTGCCCCAACTCCAACTCTGTCCATTCCATAAACTTAGCTGAGGCCTAAGCTATACATGGAGATAGTACTCCTGCATAACCAGTCACCTGCTTGTCTCTTTGCTCTCCAGGTACCATCTGAAGCCTCACAGGATTTCTCCATGAAGTCCACGCATTGCTTTAAGCATTGTGAGCACCTCTTTCTGAGAACACTTTCAGCTTACCAATGCCAACTGCAACACATTGAGACCAACATGTCATCCTTCAGGAATATCAGGCCTGGGTACACAGCACCCTCTTCATTCACCTCATGGTCACAGCTTTCTAGCAATGAGTGAAAGCAGACATGGAATGAACCTGACAGTAAACTCAAACCAGCATACACAGATTTCCTACCCTTTTCTCGTATTCTCAGCAACACAAAGTGCATTGCCCTGCTTTGTCTACTGCAGCAGCAGGCACAGCCCAGGGAGGGCAGCAACAAGCACCTACAAAATGAGCAACCAAATATGAACTACAGATACGCTCACTCAAGTAAGGACAAACAAAACAGTATAATCCCAGGAGCAGTGCTCAGAAATGCATTTAGTCAGTATTATACACCAGCCATCCCCAGCTTTTGCAAGGCAGTGATACCACTCATTTCTTCTCATAAGTGCATTTTTTCCGGAGTGCCAAAGAATGTGGACCAACTTCATCACCTGGACAGATCTGTTTAAACTGCCTTTCCCCGTGAGACTGTCAGCGCTCCCACACATAACCATAACCCACGAATATTCCCTACAGCTTTGGCCAGCTGCTTATCCCCTCTCTATTTCAGGGAGTTGAATTGTTTGGAAACTGGGCGGAAGGCCCTGACAGACCCCGTGTAACCCCATGGTATGTAACTCCTGGTACAGAATACCGAGTTGTCTCAACTCTGTCTGGGGGTAGAAGACATAGATCTGCTCTCACTCTTGAGTGTGGTCTTTGTTCAGTTCTGGCCAGGAAGAATCCTTCCTCCCCATTAATGAGAAGGGGTTAAACCTCAAAACCAAGGCTTTACCCCCCCATACACACCCCTAATGTACAGCTGAGCTGCTTTGGAGCTGCCTGCAACTTCAATGCTGAAAGGTGAAAGGCAGTTCTAATGTAGACATAATCTCTGTTAAACTGCTTTTTTCTCATTTAATGGACTACCACGGAGATCTAAATGGAGATAAAGTAGCAGGGCTCAGAGAACAGCCAGGATGCTATCTTTATGCAGCATGACAATGTGCAGTGGTTAATTAGACACCGTTAACCTATTTTAGCAGAGGACATAACTGGGATGAATGGGGGGAATTGCCCTTGAAATCTTTTAATGTCCACAGCTCATGAGAGCTTCAGACACACTTGCGTCCTGCACCGAGCCACCGCCAGGCTCCAAGGAGGTCACTGCGCTGGATCCGAGGTTCTCTGCCACGGCCCAGGGAGGTGCGAGGGCGGGCAGCACAGCTAACGAAAAGGGAAGCATTTATGACAGCTTGTTAAAATGAACACGGGGGCGGCTGGACAGGAACGCCCGGCCCGGCGCGGCGGAGGAGCAAAGAGAGCGGGAGCTCGGGCAGCCCCCGGCCGGCCCAGCGTTGCCCTGCTGGCCCAGCACCCGCGCCCCGCCCCGAGCCCGAGAAG
>VXAY01007648.1:1832958-1846928 GCA_013399855.1 Oxyruncus cristatus
AAAAAGAAAAAGGTGGGGGCAGGGACAGAGAGGAAAAAACCCACCCTGGGCCTGCACATTGCAGTTTACCACCATCTTGATGTCCTTGATGCGTGCCGATGGCATGGAGGTGGCTGGCACCGGATCAGCCCAAGAGAAGGAATGAGAGGCCAATGGAGATTTATGTGAGGAGAGTGAGATGGACAAGGTAAAATTGTCAGGAGGAGTTGTTAGAAAGTAAAATATATTGTGACAATTCCACTCCTGCCGTTCATCAATAAACTGACAGATCATTTAGTGTCAATTAGGAGTGATAGATGGACAAGTCCCCATGATCCTGGGCCAAAATTAATGGCTGGGAGGGAGAGGGTGATTGAAAATGACGGCTGACATTGAGAGGAAAGTCCTGAAGGTCCCCAAGGGGCCATTACTTGCCTCATTCCCTTGCAGATCAATGCAGGGACAAACCCAAAAACAGACACTTCAAGACAAAACTTAATCAGACTTCCTTTTCTTTCTTCGCCTTCTAAGTTGTGCCCCTTCACTTGGCAGCCTTGATCCTCTGTGCCCATACTCTTCACATCACCGAGAACATCCACAGATGGCTGCAAGACGCAGAGTGAGAGTGACGTCTCCTGTGCAGCCAGAACGTCTGGCTCCCCGCCTTACATGGCAGTGTCACAGGGAAGCCCAGCCTGAGATTCACCTCAACACTGCTGGACTGGGAGTAGAGGGCACAAGCAATGACAAGCTTGTGCCAGATGGAGAAACTCATGAGTGCTTTACTACTCCCAGCTGCAACACAGGAATGACTGGAGGTTCTAAAACCAGGCACTCTCAGGGGTCATTTCTTAAGATAGAACACAAGACAGTTTAAGCCCATATTTTTGAAACAGGAGGTTTTTAACTTTACTTACCTCTAGAGACCTTGAATCATAAAAACCCTTAATCTCTTAAATAACTTTCCTCCAGCCCCAGGGTGCAATCTCACCATTGCCCACCCTCCAGAGCCCTAAATGATATCTACATGGGGGCTCAGTTACTCTGCTCCAAAGGTCACCCCAACTGCATCCTCTTCCTTCCTACAGGCCCTTAATATTCACCTTCTTTGTAAATGCATTCCTGGACATGGTACCACCACTTCTGTCCCAAAATACTTCAGCATGGTCCTTTTCCTAAACAAGCCTTGATTATTCCAACTCTGTGTGACCTAGCAGTCAGAAAGGGGAAATTTCAGTTGTAGCTGAAGCACCTGTTGCTAAACCGCCATGATCCATGTAGAAGAAAGGAGGTACATGTGCAGGCACTGGAAAGGACTTCCTGCTGAAAGGAGCACTTGTGCTTACTTGCAGGGCCAGCTGAAATGAGCTGTGTTTATTCCAGAACAACCCTAGCTGCTGCCTGCAAAGCTGTAGAAATTTTAGGGGGCTCATTGCAAGATCAAAGGGATCAAGCACCCAGGTAAACAGAAAGAGTCCCAAGAAGCAAAGAAGTAAGGATACTACTAGAGAGGAAACTGAAGAATTCTATCAGTCAAGTCAGAGATATGAGATCAGAAGAAGTTGGAACTAAACGGATTCTGGAAGCACTCCTCCTTTATCAAATCCTCACCAGTATGCAAAACCCTTTTCCTTTTCCCACTGGCATGCACTTCGTGTTTCTTTCTTTTGATGTGTGAGATAACCTGATAATAAACCTCTGCTTTGCTTGTCACAAGTGTCAACACTGATGTCATTAGGGACATCAGCCCAATGTTCAGAATGGCACTTGGGCTCCATCCAGTGGTTAGAGAGCTGCTTCTGTAGCAAAACCCAGCTGTAATTACTATTATCTCAGCATCATACAAGGCCTCAAGTGGCTGTCTAAGTTCTTGTTTGGTCCCCTTTCCGCTAATACTGGGGCTAGAATGTTGCTGGGGCAGCAAGGGGACTGCCTCTTCTCACAGAGAATTATTCTTCTGAGTACAAATTTAACTAGATAAGGCAGATTCAGGTACAGATGGCCCTGTTAGTATAGAAAATGAATTTTCTGTCACTACTTTGCACCATTTATTTGATGATTGCAAAGGACCAGTCTGGGGGTTTGCTCAGACACTTACCTGCAGTCTTCATCATTATCCAGATTTACCAAATGGGACTCCTAGCAATGACAACAGTTCTACAGATGTACTAAGAGTCCAAAGTAATCTTTCCATGCATGGCTTTTAAAAATTTGAGTAAAAGAGCATTTTGATAGTTCTCGGCAATTTAAGTATCTGACACTTGTAAATGCTATGGGCACTCATAATAAAACACTTTATCTCACTTGCACACCATCTGTGATAATTAATTTAAAAAATAATTACAGGCTGGAAAACTTTAAGGGCCCTCCTCATCTTCCTATCTTGCAAAAGTCTGAGAGATCAGGAGTCTGATGGAAATAATCGGCAAGCTGGTGAGAAGATTTGCAAGTTTACCTAAGCATGACAAGACCTGAGCATGTAAGAGATGAAGAGGGAGCAGCAAAAGTAGAAAAACAGAAAAACAGGTTGCAAGCTACATTCTCTAACATGTGCCAAATTGAAACAAAAAAACCCCCCACATTTTTAAGTGATCATTTCACATTGATAAGACTCTGAACTAGAAATACAGTAGAAAAGTATCCCTGCAGGAAAAGCAACACGTGCAGTGGCAACTGACTGAATCTGTCAGAAACAGAACTAAAAGCTAAAACTTCAAATGGAGAGAGATATAAATGACCACAAAATCATTGCACGAGTGGTTGCAGTATCGCATCTGACTCACAATGTATTTTACACAACACAGAAAATCTAACTGTAGCCACAGTCTAAGTAAACACAAAACCCCCCCAGATTTTAACATTGTCAGTTCTGAAAATCTAATTACTTCTAACAGAAAAATTCCCAAGTGTAGGCTCAGTTACATAGGCATAAAAGTGCTTAAACCTACATCAGATGTATCAACAGAAGCATGTTATTCTAACTATATCTACACTAGTGAAATTGGAGCAAGTTAACTTGATGGGCTTCAAAACTGAGTCAAATTGGTTGAAAAGCTGTGGGGAGATAGAGCCTGAGAAAACAGAAACAACAAAGCTACAGCAACATTGGATGACATCAGCCGATGACTCAGACTTTTCACATGAAGGCTTTACCCTGGGATATGTCACAAAGACAGCACTCCAGGCCACCATCTCAGACTTTTTTAAGGGAGAGAAGAAGAGAGATCAGCTTTGGGAGAATACACAACTGAAGGAAAGACAGGAGAACTAGTTGAACAAAATCCTTGTACCACATACAACTGAAGAAAGTCAGAACAAACTTCCCCTTTATAAAATTTGTCCAATAAAATCTCTTAATACAAATGAAAAGAACACTCTCAGATATGACACAGTATCATTTGCATGACTGGGCAAGGGGTACATCTTGATCTCATGTCCCATTGTGCAGTCTCACAGGCAGAAAGGTCTGCAATCCTACAGAATCTCCTGTTCTGCTTCTTCAGCTGAATTGCATCCACCATCATAGAAGCATTTACTCCAGACACCTACAATGTCTGTAAACCATGCAGTTGAGATCTGGGGAAGCATCACTGATAGCTACTGCTGCAAATCTACTGGATAAGGCTAATGTTAAACATTGGAAAACATGGTAAGGCAGCACGTGGCACAGTGCTGTTACATTAGGAACCTGCACACTGTCCTTCGGGGCACATTAGACACAGCCCTGAATATGTGTTACCTCCAGTCCAGTCCTTTGCCTAGCCAACAGTTACATAACTTATTTTTCCTAAACAATGAAATTCACCCTTGTTCTCTGCTGTCACATTTCCATAAAGCTTCTGCTTGGTCCTACAAAGACCCAGGATCATTGCTGACACTTTTTTAATACCCTGAGGTGGATGCAACTCTGCAATGGCAACTTCTAGCTGCAGCCAGCCTATGAAAAATAACCATTATCAGGGTTAAACTGGAGAGGAACAGGAGTTCAGGCTGAGATCTTTATCCTTTGCTTTATTTCAGTCTCCAGATTATTTATTTTTCAGAGACAAACAGAGTGACAATTCTCCTAGAAAAGTACTGTTTTTCCAGAAAGGCTACCCCAGAATACAGACCACCTTTCTCACCTCCCAAGAAATAGTGACTGTATAACAGGTTTCTGGATGTCCTCATCCATCCTCAGAGTTTGAGAAAAAAAATACATAATTTTTCATAAATCAGAGTGCCTCCAAAGTATATATTAAGGCTCTTATTAAATTAATACTCTTATTAAAGGCCTTTAAGTACACAAGCAATCTCACACCACTCCATGGCTGAGCCCTTCAGCTCTGTGAATATGAAATACAACATCAGTATAATTTCATAGCTTGGAAAACAACAAATAGTTCAAAAGCAAGTCACCTCCTCCCAGTCTGAACTGTCCTTTAGTTTTCATACCTATTCTATTACCACATGCAGGTATTTCCTTTGCCTTAGGTGTCCTTCATAAGCATCAGGCTTCTCAACATATACTCACAATTTTTTCCTCCCATCTCTTCTCGATGACCATTTCTATCTGCCTCCATTATACCATACCAAACATTGACAAATTTCACCTTTACTGTCAAGGATGATCACTAAATCCTGATGTGTTCGTTGCACTCTTGTCAGTGGGGCACTGTCGTGTGTCACTCTCTTGGAAAGGATGGAACCAGACAACCCCCCCCACCTCAGCTCTTGCATTTAACATGCTTATTATGTTCTTGACTCCTTCCAGGTACTGTACCAGGTAAGGAATACAGTGCCTATGGCAAACAGTGACATGGACACAGTTCTGAGCCTCACCAAGTCAATTAACCAATGGAGCCAAGCAAGAGCAGTAATTCAAACAGCTTGAAGGAGCTACATTGGTATTGGAGAGAGAGGCCACGTAAAAGACCCACAAAAACTGTTCCAGTATCTCTGACAGCAAAGACCAGCTACTGATGTTCACTTAATCCACACCTAAGCCCCTCTTAATAAGGAAAGAGACGAGGACTCACTTCATAGGTGCCAGTACAGGATCATCTGCCCAGCCTCCTTGCCGGCGTGGCGGTTTAGGTGGTGGACCCTTTAATAAAGAGAAGAGCATTACAGACAGCTACAGTCAAGGCAAAGTCAAGCCAGTTGAGACACCAGGTCCACACATACTAATGTAATACTTTACCAAATAATAGATAGATGGAGAGAGAGTGTTTAAAATGCTGTTTATTCATAAAATAAAAGGAGGACATATATTACAGGACAGGTTTTTAAGCATCTCTGTAAGCAAAAGTTGCATCACCCTAATCAGGATCTTGACAAATTTCAGGTCTGCGTGCCTTTGACTTGTCCAGGACACACAGTACAGTAGCAGACTGATCCACAGAGGATGTGCTCTCCTGGCAAAATAGGGTTCACTGGAATTTGTTCATTACTGTTGCCCACACAGAAGTGGAGGTATTATGTTACATCTTTCCTAGGGTACAAGACAGCATGTTTTAGACATCTTGTTTTAGATGAGGAATTGTTCCTAAGAGTATGCTTTTGTCCACTACCTAGAATAGGAGAATAGATGCCAAGTTCAGATACAGTGAGCCACACCAAACAATTCCAAAGATAGTTAGGATGAATCCCACCACTGCCACCACTGAAATCTAAAGGGGAAGTTCAGTTGGAGCTTAAAGATACTCCATGCTATTTTCTTGCATTGTCTTGTGTGGCACTCTGCCACATGGCAAGAGAAAATGGGAATTCAGCTTGGGGCTTATGATGGGAATTTTCAAATGGGGCCATGAATTCTCACCATGTGGAAGCTGCCCATTGCCTTTAGTTTTGGATTCAGTTCCCCCAGCCTGAGGCACCTTGTGCAGCAGTGACTTCAGCATGACAGGCAGTGGTGAAAGCAGAGAGGCAAGGTGAGCCCAGTTTATATAGCTCCCAATTGATGGTGCCCAGTGAGGGAAGATAGACTGGTGAAGGGACCATCATGAGAAAGGATGATTGGGTAAAAGATGTCTAAAACAGGTAAAAAATGGTAACTGCAAAGGAATGGCGAGGGGACAGGTAGCTCCCACAGCTTTTATTAAGAAAGTGAATGAGTGGGATGACTCCTGAGCATTTTAGACTTCAGAGAGAACCCCGCATGTGTGGTGGGGTCAACCCTGAGTCAAAACCAAATCACCTCTCGCCACACATGAGGAAGGGGTTGAGCTAGCCCCTGATGGTAGGGGTCTCCCATGTTTATTTCCTGAAGTAGAAGCATTGTTTGTGAGTGTGGGAAATTAAAAGACCCTGCCAGGGACAGCCACTGCCTGCTGCAGGGAGGGAGCATGACCCTGCATAGCTCCCTGATAGGAGCAAAAATAGTCATCCTCCAAAAATAAACAGAGAGCAGGAATGAGGCAGGAGCTGCAGTCCCAAAATACCAACTTTCTTCAGCAAAGGGAGCACAGGAGGGCAGAGGGACAGGCAGGGAGCGTGAAATGCAGGAAACAGCCTCCTTATATGGGCTCATCCGTAGGGGACAGAGCTCAGTCGACTGGAATGACCATGTCACAGAATGTGAAGCCTTCAGGGGCCCAAGTGAATGGAGTTTTCTGATCTTTAAATGATTCCCCCAGATTCTTAAGATGCCAAACCAGAGAAGAGGCTACAGTGCCAAAAAAGGAGCATTTTGAATTCAGTTGATCTGGACACACCCAGAGCCCAGGAAAAAAGGGGAAAACACACCACATATGGGTGTGCATGCCCACATAAACATCCCTATTCCCATTACACACGCCCCTACCTCAAAAACACACTCCCTCCCACACAGACCCTTCCCATGCAAACAACCCCTCTCCCCTCACACTACTCCACCGATACCCAGCAAGCCATGTTTCCAACACACAGCCTCACAACTCCTCACAAAGGTGCACAGAGATACACAAATTGCACCAAAGAACCTGAGCCAAAAGGCTGAGGGAAAATGCAGCATTTCCAGGGCATTCAAATGCACTTGCAATTTAATTTCCTCATCATCAAAACTACCCTTAAGATCAAAGATATCTCAAGCGGGGCACACCAGATCAGAAGGTGATGAGAATGACTGCTCCAGCCTTTGCACAGGGCATGACTCCATGGCAGCTAGGGGTTTGATTCCAGTGTCTTGCCAACATTTTAACGTGTTCCCATTGATCATATACATCAGGCAACCCTGAATGTCTGTCAGGCCTGACAAACACCTCACATATACCTACAGGTCTTTTATTCCTCTTGCAATAAATCAGGTAATTCTTTCTGAATTGCCTACAGGAGCACTAGCAACAGGAAAGGCAATGTTAACTGTCAGCTAAGGATAAATAGCTTTACTTTGTTAGTTGCCTGGAAAGTGCTGTAATAAGGTCACATGCCACATACACTTTTGTCACGTAAATAAACTTACTTTCATATACTTTCACATTTCCAAAACCTCAGGATAATTTACAATTGAGAATGCAATGTCGTGCATCGCCATAATACAGTGACAGGTAGAGACTTTGCAGCTGCAACCAAGAGCTTGAGGCAGAAAGTGGGACAAATGTCAACCCCTGAGGGATCAGAGCAGAAACAGAGAACCCTGTTCTTCTGTAATGCAGCAAACATGCTCCTGAACACACCTTTTTGGTGAAAATGACTGCGGAATTTAAATGATCAGAACTTGTTGGTACCTACTGTAATACCTTAGGCAAGATTTTTATGTATGTTCCCAAATGCAAAGTTAAGCTATACACCCAAACAGTTTGGTGTTCGACACACTGAGGTTCCACCAGCTCCTGACAACAGTGTTCTCTCTCAGCTCTTGCTGCTCAGTCTCTTTCCCAGCATTAATTAATCACTTACTTGCTGTGGTTTGCCTTTATACTTCAGTTTTATCAGTTATTTATCTCCAGGAGATTTCCTTTACTTTAGTTTCTGCAGATTGTCCTCTTTTTCAAGGAAAATTGCCATGGTCTGAGTTTTTATTTTTTTCTCAGAAACTCAGTTCACCGTTTCTGTGATGGCACTTTTCCAGTATTTCTCAGGCCACCCTCCTTACCAACACTTTCATGCTACCTCCATAATCAGCGTTTTATCTCTCCCTTTGAAAAATGACTGGCCTGAATTCCATCTCTCCTGCATTAAAGTGGAAACTCTACCTTCTTCTTTATCTGTAGTCAGGACCTTTCTTATCAGACAGATGCAGAATTCTAATTTGGCTTCCTCATTGAGGCAGAAATTTCCAGGCTACTTGTCAGATCATGTTTGCAGTTTTGAAGGTGCCAGTTGGATGTTGCCTCCCTCATGGAACTATCCTGTGTGTCTCTGGATCCCAAAGGTCCAACAAAGTTTCTTTTAGGACCTACCACAACAGAGACAGATTATGGACAGGTTGGGTCCCTCAGATTCTCAGGTGGGTCTGGAAATATGGATTAATTTACCTTCATCAACATGACAACTCCTTTGAAACACTGAGAATTCTGTGCAGGGATGCAGGGACTCAAATAACATTGACAGCATGTAACAGAGGACACACAGTTTTTCTATCATGTAATACATCTCTTAAAATCTATAGGATCTATGTTTTCCAAATATACAAACACTGAGAGGTTATATACAGATGTAGATGTCTTGTTTTTATCCAATATTGACCATGGAGTGGAAAGAAAGAAGTATGGCCAGTCTCAAGGTTTCTCTTCTTCAGCAAATGCCTGAGGCTACCCTGATCGAGGAAAGGCAAACCTCAACAAACAGGTCTGATGAATTAGTTTTGACTGCTGCCAGTTAATGAACTGTAAGTCAAACAGCCCCACTGCTTCCAAGCAGCCAAGTAACACAATCTATACTGATCTCAGAGCGTATATGATATCAAAAAGGGATCAATTCCCAGATCTATGCAAGTCCGGGCTTTTTGCAAAGAACAACCCATCTCTGCTAGCTCTCTTTATCATGTCCACAGATGGTTCAAATAGTGCATCTGATTTTAATGAATACCCTCCAAGGACTTCTGCATGTCTTACTTACCTAGTAGAATATACTGGATTTCCATTTCATCCACAAACTGTCCTTCTTCATAGTCACTGACTTTCCTTTACTAGAGAAAGTGCTGTTGAGCCAGGAAAAGTATTGGAGGGGGCTTCAAATATTCTCTGTCATCTATCAGAGCAGGTAAAGGAGCAGCTCATACTGTTAAACAGTTATCAAGAATTTCTCCCCTAAAACAGTGCTCAGCTATCTCTAGTCAGCTCACATGTGCACCTGCTAGGAAATCCATCACCTCTGCGGCATTTGGCACCTTAACCTGTCTCAGGAGTTACTGCTCTCCCCTGCATGAAAACAGTGAATCAGCACAAAGCAATGTGATTCTCTGAGCGAGGGGTCATCAGGGAGAATCTTCTCCCAACCCATACTTACAGGGAAGTCCCTCTCCAGCCTTTCTAGGCATGAACATCACTCAAACAGTTTGCTAATACTTTGTGCTGCATACTGTCAGACATATTCCCATCCACCTCCACCCTTCCTGCTGTTCTTCTGTTGCCTTCAGGTGGGTCCAGGAGCACTCAAAGCATGTATGGAAAAGCTTTTCATAAAATTATTTTTGATGAGATTGTCCCTAACCCACATCAAGGTTGTCAAGCAGGGAGGATAATACTAGAAAGGCTGGGAAACATGGCTGACTAGAAAAGCTATTTCAGAAGATGTCATCAAAAAGCTACAAGATAAGCTCAGAAAGCTGAAAATAACTGCCCTGCTGGCCAGCCATTCGGGGTGCATGGGGCACAGGCAGTGCAAGGCCTTGGGGAGCTCCAGGCCTGCACTGCTGGGGCTCACACTGGGGAAGTTGGCCTAATTAGGGAACAAAAGTTCAGCTGCATTTTTGAGATTCCTCCTGGAGAATCTGGCCAACTTCCAGATGAGAGGTCCCCAGGAACAGGCTGGGAGTCCAGCATTTCTACAAGTAACCAGAAGACCTCTGGAAAAAAACCCATGCAATCCCTGTATAATGGAAACAGGTAAGAAAACCAGGGCTCCCTTGGATGCTGGTTCCCTTTAGTGGAGGGCACAGTAAGAATCCAAACAGATGACAAAAACTCTGGGACTTGGAGGGACAAACGTAGCTCAGGACTAACAAGCAAATGGGAGGGCATTCACAATGTGGAACAGCTACAGGAAATTTTGCCTCAGAGAACACTCTCGGGTTCTCAGAAATGCCAGTTGCTTCAAGAGGTATCTACTGCCAGTCCACCCTACTCCCAGTTGCATGCCTAAGGCAGCAAACTCCTGGCAATGTTCCGTACACAAAATGCAACTAGCCCCTGGTGAAGGCTCCTCTAAAAGCTGAAGATCACAGGGGAAAACAGGATGCCAAACAGTGCAGTCAGACTGTAAGGTCTTTGGGAATGGGAAACTTTTGTTCCAGCCACGCACCAACACTCTCTAGATCTTACTGCAATGCAAATTGTAGATACAGAAGTGGCTATAAGTGACTGCATTACAATTATAACTTCTCAGGTCATGAACTCTCTGAACTAGAGGGGCAGGACAGTGCCTAAACCACTGTGAGTACTTTTATACAAATAAGGTCCCCTGATAAGTACCCATCTGAGAGCAGCCAGCGCTGGGCTCCTCGGTCGCATGTTTCTAAATTTCAGGGAATGTGGGGAAGAGCACTTGGGGGGTGGCTGCTGCACAGATCCAGACCAGACCAGACAGTGGAATGAGTTTGGAGCTGGGTGCCAACCACTGTGCGAGGCTAAGAACTGGGTCAGGAAAATACCGCTCTGATTAAAGGCCCTGATCATATCAAGCCCCAGGTCATGTCTGCACCACAGGTGCAGACATACCTGCAAGCAGGATTCATGTGAGTCAACTCAAGTCTGGAAATGGTCTTGTTTTGTGTACTTCTGGTAACCAAGCCGGTACCTCCCCAGGTAGAATGCAGGTTGCTTCTCACCAGAGGATCTCTGCATCATTCTGCACTATATGTTTGGATGCAAATACACTCACTCGATCAACCCCACGGAACTGGGTCACCTAGCACCATAAGAACAAAAACAGCTTTATATTTCAGATACTTACATTTTTTTGATAGTTATTCTTCCAAAAAACATTCACTGAAATCAATTGTTCCTGATATGTCTTAAACTAAAAAGCAACAGCCCATTTTTCTACCTGAATGTTTTAAAAGCACTGGCAACTAGAACTACAGGACTTCGTTGTCCCCACTGGAAATGTCACATCTTCAAATCCTCTTTCCAATTGTTGCCTTAAAGCATGCCATCACTCAAAACACTGAGTGAAACAGAGCCACAGAGGTCAGCATCCACCTATATAAAAGTCAGAAATCAAGTGCTGTCCATGTTTTAGTCCATGAAGGACCTTGAGACTACCTGTGGCATGTCTGTCAAAGCACAAACAGAGAATGAGGTCCCAGCTGGACTCATTGGGACTGGAACATATGTCTTCCCACCCAAATGTTGCTTTCAGTTAGAAAGTCCTTCCCTGTGGCACCAAATCCTTTTGGTTCCATCTGCAAAGCAGAGCAGCTTCAGGAGAAAAGCCTTCTCTGACCCAGAACAGCTCACAGCTTTGTCATTATATATAATATTCTCTATGGAGGTGTGAAACATTACTTGATACATCTTTCTCAGAGGAGGAAGAGGACAATAAAATCAGAGTTTTCCAGCTTAGAAAGGAAACAGCAGGTTTAATCTTTATGTATAAAGCATGCTGTTTCAACACCTAAATGAACACCTCAATCCCTAGAGGTCCCCGAAGTCAAGGAAAAGCACTACTCCACTTCTGAAGGCTACAAAACATGGGATGGGGATCAGGATCACTCACTGGTAGTGCAGTAATGTGCTCCCAGAGCTCTCAGAAAGAGGCCAGAACTTGACAGAGGAACAGTTTCAGACACACTGCAATTTCCAGCTACTCTTTAACACCCTAACAGATCCACCAGGCCATTCTGAGATTACCTACATATTATGCAGGCACCCAATAAAAACTATGGATTTTGCTATGAAGATAAGGCATCTAAATCTGTGGATATGTGTTTAGGGAATACCAATACAGTTCTTCTGCATAAAACTCTAACCCTCCTTTCAGACAGGGACTAAAGGAAACTTAGTGGAGACACTTCTACAAGGCCCTGGAGCAAATCCATGGCAAAGCCAGGAAAAGAACCTAGCAAAATCTTGGCTCACAGCCATTTGCATACTCTTCATGCCTATTCTGCCTCTGCAAATTAACTGAAATATTAGGATACACCCTGTATTATACCATTGATCAGCCTTACAGCCTTTGGCTAAATGTCCCAGGCAGCCTTGGAAGGTGCAGCCAAATGAGTGATTCAACTGCAGAAATTGAGATCCAAGATGAGTGGTTTGCCAGGGGATGCAAAACAAGTTTCAGAGCAGGCAGATGGCTGGAGGGCAGGACTTCAGCAGGTACGTTCATATCAACGGCCCAGATGCGGCTGTTTGTTGGTATTCACACAGCCACAAAGTTATCTTCAGCACAGCAAGAGGAAAGGGACCAAATCCAGGAAGAGTTCAGATTGTAACACTCAGCATAGCCCAAAGGGAGTTCAGAGAAGGGTTATATGAGCCATCAGGGGGACAAAGGAGCCAACTTCAGACAAATGATTCAAGAAGCCAAGTATTTCAGCTTGGCCAGGCAATGACTAAGGGAGGGATATACTGCAAGAAGATTTGGATCATACTTTATAATATAAAGTTCCACTAACAATTGGTTTGGAACAGACTTATGACACAATTAACAGAAGTTTGTAAGCATATAGTATTGTAAATTACAAGCAGCTTACTGATCAGTCAGACTTCTTAACATTCAGTTAACTATTTTACACCTTTTACAGGCTTCTACAAATGGAAGAATACTATAACTTATGACTGTGATGCTTAAGAGCATAAGCCTGAAAAAAGGACACAGGAATTATCCAAATAAGAGGGGTTTCAAAGCAGGGATCTCTTCATACTAAGGAAAATCTCCTTGCCAGGCACCATTGCGTAACACCCCTGAAGCAACAACAATTGCTCATGTGGAAGAGTCACATCAGTTTAGTTATTTTAATGAAATTTAGCAGCCAGGAGCAAGAAGGCGCCTGTGGCATGTGACCAGTCAGCATTCAACAGCAGACTTTGGGAATCAATGACTTAGGGCACTGTATGGAGGTGGAATTAGTTCCAGTGAACTGATTGTAAGGACTGGTTCCAGCGAGGGGGGGGAGGAGATTATATCAATTATCAGGAAAAATTTCTATTAGGCAACCAGTCCCCAAAACTATACCCATCAGTGGGAGGTCTCTTTGCCTGATAAATGGAAAAGTGCTCTGGGCATAGTCCTGAACCATCCATTACTGGCAAATAAACCCAGTGGATCTTTCCTACAATATCATCTCTTGCACTACCAAGAGAAAACTGAGCTAATTTGAATAGTCTTGACTCCTTGTGATGAGTATACCCTTCTGAGGCCAGAATTAATGAGATGGGTGATACGAGTTTCTTTTCTGGGCTTTAAATTTCACAAATGAATCTACTATGCTATCCATACTGGGGTGGTACTTCAGCAGGAGGAATCAAAGAGTATAGAAGAAGGTGATTTAATTGTCTAGCATATACAGAGAGCAACTCAAGGCAGTAAAAAATAGGCAACACCCATTCCACAGTTATGAAGAGTGCAAGGCCCAAAGACTTTAACAGAAATAGGTAGAAGTTCTCAGGTTGCTCTGAACAGCGTCACCCTGGCTTCTAATGCTAAATGAATGCTGAGATGTATTTTAGCTTTGCTGCAGGATGAGAAAGGATATGTGTATTCCTTCTCCTCGTATAACAGGAGCCTGGTAAGAAGCATTATGAACATGAGCCAGCAGTGTGCCCAGGTGGCCAAGAAGGCCAAGGGCATCCTGGCCTGGATCAGGAACAGTGTGGCCAGCAGGAACAGGGAGGTGATTCTGCCCCTGTACTCAGTGCTGGAGA
>VXAY01007648.1:1846983-1858983 GCA_013399855.1 Oxyruncus cristatus
GAAGGAGCTGGGGTTGTTTAGCCTGGAGAAGAGAAGGCTCAGGGGAGACCTCATCGCTCTCTACAACTACCTGAGAGGAGGTTGTAGCCAGGTGGGGGTTGGTCTCTTCTCCCAGGCAACCAGCAGTAGGACAAGAGGGCATGGCCTTAAGCTGTGCCAGGGGAGGTTTAGGTTAGATATCAGAAAGAAATTCTTTACAGAGAGAGTAATCAGCCATTGCAATGGGCTGCCCAGGGAAGTGGTGGATTCTCCATCCCTGGAGGTTTTCAAGATGAGGCTGGAGGTGGCACTTAATGCCACAGTCTAGTAACCACAGTGGGGTTGGATCAAGGGTTGGACTTGATGATCTCCGAGGTCCTTTCCAACCCGTCTGATTCTATGATTCTATGACATCCTATTAACTACACATACTGGCATTTCAGACCTGGCGCGATAAAAAGACTCATAGAGAATACAAAGGCACACATCCTTTGTATCCTACTACTGGCTGGCCTTCTCCTCTGGGACACCAGCAAGACTTCATCATCCCTGAAGACAAGTTTTCATGTTATGGGAGCAAGCTAACCGTACTGGACAGCAATCTAGGCTCAGTCAGGTTTTGTATTCTATTAACTAATTGCTGCCTTGACTTTTAAATGAAAATAGAGCATCTTTCCAGTGGCCACATATACATCTGTGACCTCAAAACAAGATGCAGCAGCTGATAAAAGTAGCTGTTACAAAGATAATTAAAAACCTGTCAGCAACAGGAAAAGAGGATGCAGTAAAGGAACTGCATCTGAGACAAACTTTGTCTCATTCTCCAATACTAGAGTACCTTTTTAAAGTAGTCTCCAGACACATAATAGATTAGTCCTACTAGTCGCCTTCAGAGGAGGCAGCAACTACCTAGAAAGCCTCTAGTCTTACATGGTCAACCTTTTCCTCAGAGTCTTCATCCTAGAAGGATCAGGAAGGAAAAAGAGAGAAAGAAGTTAAAAGGAAGCACTATGGAAGCCTGCACAAAATAGCTTGAAGAACGACATTTCTGGCTGTCTTGCAGAACATGCTTTGCCATCTTACACAAAACTGAGCCCACCATTGTACCATCTTATATCCAGTCATTTATGCATAAACCAACTGTGATACTTGAAGCAGGAAAGCTTGACTGCAATGGCAGGAAAGTCTGACAGTAGCAGACCTTGAAAAGAAACGTAAGCAAGAAGAGAACAGACTAAGTTCATTCTCCCTACAGAATGAAAAAACCCAAATTATTCAAGTGTGTAGGATGCCCGAAAGATTTGTATGGATGGTCACTGCAGCCATGCCAGAGACCAGAAATTATGCTGGACCAGTCATACTAGGGGTTACATGCTGTAGGCTGCAGCCTTTTTCAGGAGCTACTGTTTCTCAAGACAGCTCAGATTCTCCCCTGGGAGCAGGAGCTGTAGCAGTTAGCGTTAAGAAAGGCACAGCTGACAACAGTGTTCGCTTTAGCAGATGATCTTTAGCTAACACTGTAGTACAGAGGAGTAGCTTGGTTGTGGGGTAGATGAGAAACTCAAGGAAAGCAGCCTGTTAATCACTGTGAAAGCTGCAAACTGGTTGAGAAACTTAGATGAGTAGACTGTCAGCACCACCAATGGCAAAAAATGCTGTTGTCAGACACCTAATGCAAGGAGGTAATTAAGAACCTGGTAAGCTCTGTGCTATTCCAGAAATCACAGTGTTCAGAATCACCCAGGGAGAGAATCTAGGGTATCCTAGGTTGACCTATGACCCTGCACCAGGTGTATGCATAGGACAGCTGGAAAAACTCCACTAACCCACCTGACTTTTCTTCTGGACTGCATCATCTCTCCTGCGGAACACAAAAGCCGTGTGATTCATAAATTGCATATATCTCTGATTAAAGTGGTTTGGTATCTGAGTTCACTTACTGTCTATCTTGCCATCTGTTCTTATGGTCTTACTAGGATAAGAGCAGAAGGAGGCTACATGCAGGTTAGGACAGCTGGAGCACAAAAGTATCTGTATCAATGAGCAGCACAAATGAGATCAGATTTGCCCAACTGGTAAAAATCTGTTGGAAGTGTGTATCTGTCAGCCAGGGACTCATTTGATACCACATCCAAAAGCAGAAAGGCTTCTGTGGGGCCCAACATGACCTAAGCTTCTCTGGATGTACAGAGCCTGTGCGGTCTAAGACTTACATTAGCACAGGAGAAAATCCAGCTGAACAACACATGTTGGAAAAGCATTTAAATAACTACTTCTTTGAGCAATCTTCCACCCTCAGCAATTCATTTTTTTTATTGTTTGTTCATTTGGGTTAGATAATGGAATCCTATTTAAAAGATGCCTGGATATCAGCCTAAAGAATCACTGCCAGGAGTGTTTATAAACGGGGTGGTGTAAGTCCAGATAGCTGCTCTGCAAAATTCACCTGTGGAACATCCTTCCAATGTACAGTGGAGATGGCCCAAGTTTTTGTCTGTCTACGTGAATGTACCCTGATTAAGGTATTTTTTTACAGCACAGAAATGCTCACTTTTTAACTATCACCCAAGGACCACAACTACATAGGCAAGCTCACAAATGCCAGGTAGGATAACAAGGGAAAACCATACTTTCAGAATTGAAAGTACAGAGCCTTTTTACAGCTGTGGTGAAACGTGGGGAAGAGAACCAGCAGGGAACTCGATTTTTGGGAAAACCCTGATATAAAATGATCTTGTCCTACATGTGTGTGGATACTATCAACATAGTCTGGCAAACTCTCATCCTGGAGGCTGACATATTGCCTATTAAAGTAGTTTCCACTCAAAGGACCTACAAAGTGCCACCAGAGACACACTGGCAAAATCCCATATTGAGGTTGTAAGAGGTAGAAATCAGGGAACCCTTGAACAAGGTCCCAAGGGAATCCCATCACCATAGGATGAAAACAGACTGTGGAAGCAGGATAACATTACAATATTTCTGCATACAGATTTGTTATGGAACAACAAATAGCTCACTCTTGATAAGACACAGAAAAGTAAAAGTTTGCTGATATATTTTTAAAAAAGGCTTTTCCACTAAGCTTTCCAAATCAATCCCATTGAGAGCTCCAAACCCGGTCAATCGCCTTCTGGTGGACATCATCAAGCATTCAGGCTTTTGGGTGCAGTGATGTTAGAGCCAGGAAGTAGGTTTGACTTTCGTTCTACAGAAGTGTCCAGAAGTCCTGTTAAGATGCGCTAGCAAAGATCTCCAACAGATCTCATTATATGATCTGTCCCTCCCATTACACAAATAACATGACCAGCTTGAGTTTCTCCCATTTTGTCAGAAACTTGATAGCATCAGAATGAGTAAATATAACACATCAAGCCAGGGGATGGGTAAGGCCTCTATCCCTCTGAAAACAAATGTTTGAAATGTGGAGTTCTGGCATGCAGCTAGCAGATTTATCTCTAGGAATTCCCACTTGAAGCATATTCCCCTGGGTGCATAAGAAGTGCCTGCCAATTTGCCAAGGAGATCTGAAGGCAAGATACATCCACAGCCTTTGCTGCAGGAGGATGGACCAGTTACAGCAAATAATCATGTTCCTTCTTGCCTGGCGAAATAATACATAGCAGCAGAGTTGTCAGTACTTGTACTTCTGAAAAGGCAGGAATGCTCTGCATGTCAGATGGCAGACTGTGAGCCTTGTGACCTTTCATGAGCCCTTTGAGGAGACAGAGGTCTCCATTAGAGCATAATGCAGGTAATTCCACACAGGAATGGGAATTATCAAATAGAGACCTGGGCAGAGGAATTACAGATTTGCTGCTGTAATTAAGAATATTATTGGGTGAGACATATACACGTAACAGGCGCTGAAGAGATACTGAGATACCAGACTGTTTTCATAGAGCTTGAGGGAAGTATATTAGGCTACAAGGCACAAGACTTTGAAGTTATGCCCTACGGAAGGGAGTTTTAACAACAAATTTGTGAGCAAAGATACACAGTTTGGAGTCTCTTTTGGAAGGGGGAGCCCAGGTCAAGGAGAGATCAGGAGTGACCTGATAAGATCTATGCTCCAAGTCAGATGATTTGCCTATTGACTTCAAAACAAAGATCCTTTTAATTACATTAATTGTTCCCCCTCAAAGTGAATTTCCTTGTAATAAGCCCAAATGTTGAAACATGGATAGACAGGTACTTTTTGCTTCCTTCAAGCAAGCTGCTCTGCCTGGAAAAGACTTCCTGGATGTTTCTCAGTGTCATGAAAAGACCAGAACAATAGCGCAAACGGTATGTTCATACCAGAAATTTGAGCTGGGTGGAAACTGAGTGGATTGGCATGGAATTAAAAAAGGAAGAGTCATTAAACCAATTTTAAAACTCTGAGGAACCTCCTAAGGTAGAATCACCATCCTGAATGTGAAACTGCATATGAAATTGTGAATATGCCAAAGGTTTAAGACAAACCCCTTTGTCTTCAAAATCAGTAATAAGAATAAAACCTCTTATGCTGAAATTAATTACATGAGGCTCCACTACGGCCAGTTCCAGAAAAAAAAAGAAAGAACTGTTTTTTAATTTGCATTCCTTTTGGGAAGATTCCTTGAAAAGGTTTCAAGATGACCAGATGGCTGAGTGAGACATCCATTGTAACAGCTGACCCCACCATTTCACAGCAAGCCGAGACCAAGCTTCCAGAAAAGTAAAAGGTGATTTCCAATCCAGGGTGAAGGAAAAAACAGTATTAGTTCTATTAAATGCTCACTTTGGTATCAAATATGCTCATGTATGAAAAGCCTCCAATTCCTGAGCAAAGGAAAAGCTGTGGATTATTTATAGTGGATTTTGTCTCTCCTCCAGTAGCTCCAAGGTTTTCAATTAACAGAAACATTTAGCAACAAAGACCTGTCTGAAGAGAAACTATTGACACAAATGATTCTTCCTGGTGGTTCAGATCCAGCAATAACATATTTGAATGTTGTAAGGCGTGGAAGGCCTCACCCTTCTGCTGCTGAAAAGCTCACTGCTTTCAAACAAAACACGGTAACTATTTCTTAGTCCTTTCCAGGGGTGCCCAAGGACTGGAGTCCCTATGATCTCTTCCCAGCTATTAGAAATGGCTGTGATGCGACACACCAAGCACAACTGCAGTAACTTACAGTCAACCAGCGGTACCTTTACATAACACCCCGGTCTCTTTCGAACCAGGGAATCAGCCCATGAACTAGGATGGCCAGTTCCAGTAAGAGAACAATCTAACAGTGAGCCACTCTAATCTGGAGGCCAACCAATGATTACACGTCCTTGAACGACCATCTGGTTTCTTTAAGACTGTTTTTACCTATGACTCCCATGGTTATTTCTATTTCTTAAATTATGTCTTCTCCATATTCCCTCAAAGAATCCATCCTAAATGCCTACAGCACGCCTGAGGAGGGGAGAATGCATAAGTGGGAGATGATTCTCCATTATGCCTACTAAAAGAAGACAGCATACTTTCTCCAAAAAAGCCTGCTCTGTGAGGCATTACTCTAAGCTAAGCCATTACAGTGTATTTTCAACAGCATCCCAGGGTCTTCAAGGAATTATTCCCCCCCAGCAAACTGTTTCAGCACAGATGGCTGGGACACAACTACTCAGAGTAATGGGAAAGTTTAGTCACAGCACAGAGGATCAGGGAGTAGCCAATCCCAAGACAGAAGGCCCAGGGCTCTGAGCAGAGCAGCTTGAAGCACACTTGGAGCCAAGGTGGCCAGCAGGACAAAATGGGTTTGAAATTTGAAGAAGCCAAGAATATGGTATGCTGGAGACTATGACTGGCACTGCAGAAAGTTAGGCATCACCTCATTTCAACAAATATCACTGTCGTCAATAAGGTGGAACTCTGATGACACTTTTGTCCATCTGAAGATATCAGGGAGCAAAATCTCTATGTCATTTCTTGAGAAGTGCTCCTTCCAGCTGGAGAGCCTGTGGAGAAGCCATGCTAACATCCGAGAGCAAACTTCCAGGTAGAATTTGAGCACTCTGCAGCACTAAGCAAGAGAGTGAGTCAAAACAGTACAGATCTCATATTTCTGGATATAAGAGCATGTTGCCTCACTCTCCTGAGAAAGAGGGGTTCCAGACCCCCTTCTACCATTTGAAGATGCACTGATAGAGCAGATTCTGAACAAAAGTTTTCCTCCAAAGAGAAGTGGGAACCGAGTTTGCACATTATTACCCACAAGACAAAGTCTCACATGCTGCAAAGCTGGCTCCTAGAATGACCTTTGTAACCTGGCAAGGAGGAAAGGTAAAAGAAACTTCACACAAACTTCATAGTGACCACATCAGATGCTGTACTCTGGCCCTAGCAAAAGCAAAGCACTTAAGTAAAGTATCTGTTTACCTGTACTCTGTCTTGCTTCCATAGATGGTGGCAAAACTGGTCACAAAATTATGTGCCTGCTCATATTTTAATTCTGGGAATCAAAATATTGGGAAGATATGCATGCACAGGAGGGAAAGACCCCAAGTCCTGTAAGATACTACTCTCCACACTTCACACATAAGAGACCATAGCCCTAAATATGGTCGTGTGTGAAAACTACACAACATGCAAAGGGCAAGACCGGGAAAGGGACAGGGCAGTCACACGGGTCCCAACTCTTAAGGACAAAAAACTTCAAAGGACAGAGCACACCATGCGGGAAAGGATCTCAGAAGAAATGAAGATTCCTCCGCTGGAGACACCAGCAGGATAAATGACAGGTTCTCCTGACAGGACACCCACCTCTCCAAGAGAAGCAGGCTGGGAATTCTTCCTGATGAGATTTTCATCCGCCAAGAGCTCCTGGCGGGCTCGACGGCCCATCTTTAGTATCTGGAGCGCAGAGGGAGATACGAAGGAGGGGAGGGCACACGGTTACCGATAAAAGCTGTTTCAGAGCAGGGGGGAGAAGGCAAGGCACAGCTGTGCCATCGCGCCATGCCCCGCAGCGAGGCGCGGTGCCCTCACATGTGGTGCAAAGGCATCACAGCCGCAGGGGTTCACCCCGCAGCCGCCTCCCGGCCCAGCGCCAGTCGCTGCTCGGACTCACGGGCCGGCCCACGGCAGCCAGAGCGGGCGGGCGGACTGCGGGGGCGGCCCACGCCGCCTCCCCGCCGAGTGCCCTCCCGGCCCCGCGCCCGTCCCGGACCGCGCCTAAAGGCCCCGAGTCCCCGCTCGGAGACGCTGGGCCTCTCCGGGCCCGCTCACCCCGGCGACGCCCCCCCGCCGCGGCGCCTCCGCTCGCTCCGGCTCAGCCTCAGCCTCCATCCGCCGCCGCCGCCGGTGCTTCCGGCGCACAGCCCGCCCCGCCGCCCCGGCAACCGCGGCCCGGCGACCGGCAGCCGGCGCTGAACTGCCCCGCCGGGGGCAACAACATCCAGCGCCCTGGCAATCCTAAAACCTTGGCCTGACCACCGGCGGCAGCAGTGCTGCAATACGTCATGCAGGGACTCTGTTACCCGGTTTTAATCCCACGTGCAGTGGGGCAGGTCAGGAACAGCCTGCCACTCTGCCTTCTACAGCTTTTTGCCGTAGACACTTTTTAAGTTCCCACTAAGGCAAATAATCCCAGCCTTGTCTGTCTTCTTACCGAGGCTTCTGCCAAGTCTCCTGATCGCTTCTGATGCTCTTCCCAGTTCTCTCTGGCTCTCTAACACTGCTTTCCAGATGGGGCAGCCGTCTCCAGAGCGCAAGTGGAGGCAGTCCCCCCCAAGGCTCAAATATAACCACAACGATCATTACACGCGTGCCTCGTAAGCGTGAGTTGTGCAGAGATTTCCACTGAGCTGCATAAAACGTCCCCAGTCTGTTTCTTGACTGGACAGATGTATAGATTAATTGTAAATAGATCTGTTTTTAGCTCCACATGTTAATAAACATTCAGTTGTCCAGTGCTTTGTCCATTTGCTTATATTTTTTTTTGGTATCTCACATTCCTCAGAATCTTCAACCATCCTCATTAACCTAAATAATTGTCATTCATTTATTCTGCTGCTACAATAAAGAACTGTGCCAACACCACAAACTACACTGTTAACACTTTGCCATGATGAAAATTGACTATGTATCCTTAAACTTTTAAGCCTTCCAAGAATACCTATTACTAAAGGCACCAGATCTTACTCCATACCTGCTTAGCTTTAGTAGCAGCTCATGGTTTGGCTGAGGAACTTTCAGAAGTCTAAATACATTGTATCAAATAATTCTCCTTTTTTCCATTCCTTACTGACATGTTCAAGTAGTTGTGCTGTGATGATCTAAGGATTAAGTGAAATAAGATTTGTGGGCAGAGGTAATAACTTTTTATTAGACCAACTGATATAGCTGGAAAAAAACATACTAGAAGTGTTTCTGCGCCTGAAAGCTTGTGTGTTTTTTCCAGCTATATCAATTGGCCTAATAAAAGATATTATCTCTCTTTACAAACCTTGACATGTTTAAGGAATTCAGTAAGTGAGACATGATTTTCCTTTTTTGAAGCCAGGCTCACTGGGCTTTATGAAATTATGATCTTGCAGATACTTTGTGCTTCTGTTTTAATTACAGATTCAGGTATTCATGAAGCATAGAGGGCAGTTTTCACCTAGCCCATGCTTCACCACCAGGGCCATGGGAATATGGCCCTGCATTTCCCAGTTCCCATCCACTCCTACAAAGAGCTGCTGCAACAATGCAGCTACACAGATGCCAGGAGACAAAGGGGACTAAGGCTGTGGGGTTACAGTAGCCACTGCAAGATGTCCAAGTACAGGCATACACTTACAGCTGACCTTGATCAGAAAAACAGCATCCCAAGAGGAGCATGATAGCACCCAGAGCAATGTCTGCTAAAGCTGGAGTGCATCCCTGGGGTGGGAATCCTTGGGTAGGAGTGCATTGCCAGCATTGTGGCCCCAAACTGGCAGGGTGTTCCTACCGGAGGCAGGGTAGAGACAGTACCAGGTGTCATCCTGGACAGACAGATCATGAAGCAGCAGGACCAGCAGGTTCACCTGTTTGGAACTGCCCCCCTCTACAAGCTCCACCTCACAATTCCTTCGGGTCCCCATCCCAGACACCACCCCACCTCCACTTCCCAGCTCCCCTCAATACACTCTGTGTGCTACTTGCTGCCCGCCCCAGGGACAGAAGTCTCAGGCCAATAGAAGAAGGGCAGAGTCCATGTGCAGGAAAGAAAACAGTTAAGCACTTGGGGAATCGAGCCTTGCCTCAGAACTTTGACTTCTGACTTAAGAGATTCTCAATGGGAGAGAAGAACAGATGCGTAGAAAGAATGAAACCCAAATCTGTCCTGCCTTGAGTCTCTCCAGACTCAATCTATTGGAATGGGGTTTGCCACCCACACTGACACAGTTCTGCCTGCTTGGGGAGGGCAATAGAGAAAAAGGAGTTTTCATCCATTGTTTCATGTTGTGGCTCAAATGGATCTTGCTTGCTTTAAGCATTGGGGTCATCTTTTCTGAATAGTTTAATTCTCCTCTGCCCTACTGATGAAACCACAGGCAGCATTTGACCTTGAGCCTCGAGCAGCTCCAGTCAACCAACTGAGAAGGGGCCAGGTAACAGGACAAACGTCTGGTGCTGCTGTGATTGTCCAAAGCCATTTTTTGTGCTTGCTTCCTGTCCAGTTCAGGTCTGTGGTGCCAGGGTTTCTCTTTCCCAGTTCCAGGTGTATTCTCAGGTCTCAGTCTGCCTTACTTGTTCGGTTTTGCCCTCACTATAAATCACACTGCTGCCACCCCCTCTCATCTGAGCAGCAAGTAAAAACTACGCAAGCATTCCTTTCACAGACAAGTTCTCACATCTAAGCATGGACTCTCTCCATTTGGTTTCAACCCAAACCTGATCACGCAGAATAGGACTGAGTCCCCCACTAGCACTGTTTACTGTTGATTACCCCTTGACTGGACAGATGTATGAATAGAGCTTGTGTCTGGTCCTCCTACCCATGCGAAAGCCGTGAGAGTCTGGGAAAGCAATCACACTTGAGTGCTCCCATATGCTTCTGGTCTAGACCACCTTTAGAGAGAGGGCACACATGTGTAGTTAAAGCTGAAGCTATCGTGGAAAGCTGACATGGTAGCACAATGACCACCTTATTCAGGGTGGCCAAAGGTTTTGTTAAGTAGCTCCCTGGCATTAGTAAGATTTATGGGATGCGGGGCAAGTCCAGTAGCAACAAGTGACACAGTGCTGCTCCTTTCTTCCTCACCCAGTCCTCACATCAGGCAGCCAGCCAGATTCCCAATTTTGAAATGGGCCAATTCATTAAAAACAGTAAGCTTCCACTGGGAAGCAAAGTGCTCAGCAAAAACTGCTGCTGTAGCCTGCTCCACAATAGCAGCACACTGGCAGCTCCAAGCATCTCCGTTTGATTTTTCTGCAGTTTTTTCTCCATGCACCTCAAAGAATTTACCTCATCTCTATGGGGTTTTGCAGGAGGGAAACAACTGCAAATATTCTATTATTTCTGTGGGTTCCAGAACAAAATCTCCTAACAATTGCAAAGCTTCAAACAGGAGGTTCCTCCGTCTGGAAGGCAGAAGGGGCTTTGACAGGCAGCAAAGGCCCACGCATTTGCCTGTCTTGATCGCCACGAGATGCTGTTCAGGTTACATCAACCCCAGCTTAGACTGTCAAACCCCAGCCAGAGTTGCCAAGTGTGAAATATTTCCTATGACACTCACACATTCAGCAGCCCCGTCAGGCTCTCCCTCAGCCTAGCTGGATTCTAGCATGTCCAAGATGCGCAACTTGTTAGTGACTGCTACTTGCAGCCACCAGTGTTGGTTCCAGTGAATGTCAGACCATGGAGATTCCACACCTCTCTCATCCCACAGAGCAACACCTGGAGCAGAAAGTGAGCGGTCCAATATTGGAACCAGCACCACACCTATATCCGCTATTACTTCCAAGCAGTAAGTCCCCACTGTCAACTTGTAACAGAAAAATCTGATCACAGCCATTAACAACATAACCTTACATTTTGTACTATTGCATTTCATCCAATTTCTACTGTGTCGGCCTTCAAATTTGCTTACACCTAGTCCTCCCCTGTATTGACAATGCCTCCCAGTTTTGGATAAGCAGCCAATTTTATTAGCACATCCATTTCGGTGTGCCAAGATCATTAATAAAAACCGGGCCCAGGACCAGCCTCTAGGGAACTCTCTTAATTTCTTATAATTTCTGTACTTATCTCCATCTTAACTAATAATTCACCATGCAGCACCGTGGTAAATGGATTACTGAAGTCCAAAGCAATCAGTTCTACTGCATTTAGTGTGACCTCCAACCTAACGCAGGGTAGAGGAGGTCCCAGTGCGGAAAGGCATCCAAAATTCATTTCAGAAGTGCCTGGAGAGCTCTAGAAACATCCATCCCAATCTACATTAAAATTTTCAATAGATTGTTAACGTCAGCACTCAGAATTTGCACCTTACTCCAAGTTGTGATTTGCCTGACATCATTTAAGAGCCACTAGATCTTGTTACATCTTTGTCTGCTCCATCAAGGAGCTCAAATTCCTCTTCCCCAAACAAAGCACAAGCAAACAGTGAGCACCCCACTCTTTTGTCTCCTCAGAGCTGCAGGGAATGGACTCAGTAGGCATCCAGCACCCCCAGCTGCCCCATGGATCGCTCGCTCCAGGGGCCGGGAACACCTCCCTGGTGTTAAGCGCAGCGGGTGCGGGCAGGGCATGGAGGAGGGAGGCCGGTGTGGCGGGTGGCCGTGGTAAGAACATGCCCCGGGAGAGGGGTCCGAACAGGCCCAGGTTATGGATCGTGACCCCGGCTGGGGCCGGTGCTGTGTCTCCCCCATGTGGTCCTGGCTCCCTCCGAGGGCAGCGGGTGCCCGCAGTAGCCCCTTCCTTTCAGCGAGGGCTGCCGTGAAAGGGATCCCCCAGGGCTCTCAGGCTACCTGCCTCCGGACCGCGGGGCATCGCCCTGGCCCTGCCCGCCACCGTCACCGGGCCCGCGGGGCCACGCACG
>VXAY01007648.1:1860519-2019830 GCA_013399855.1 Oxyruncus cristatus
CCGGCGGGACGGCGCGGGGCTCGGGCGGCGGTGGGTGACGGGGACCGGGAGCAGCATCAGCCCGTATCCCGGCCGGCAGCGGCGAGCGGAGCCCGTGCCCAGAGCCCTGAAATCTGGACAAGGCGGGCAGGGGAAGCCGTGAGGTGGGAAGGCAGCGGAGGAGGAGGAGGCAGCACGGGTGTCGGGGTGAACGCTGCGCACCGGGCTGGGAGGAGGCGCAGGTCCGCTGTTTGGGTGACGAGCAGGTAGAGGAACTCCTCCTTGCTGAAGCTCCAGCGTCTGCCGCAGAGAGACAGGCAACCTGTCCGGTCCGTGCACACCCGCGCCGGCAGTAGAGAAGGTGGAGAGGCGCTCTGAAGAGACTGGGCTTGGAGGACACTGACGAGGAAATTACTCGGCTAGTGTGAGGGTTCAGAGAGCGAGTAGAGGAGAACACGGGTGCTGACCAGGTGTAAAGCAGACAGTCATGTGAAAGGGACCCCCAGGAGAATACAGGCATTGGGGAAACACGGCAGATGTTGAGCAGGTGCGGAGCAGATGATGAGCAGGCCCAGATGTGGACACTAAACAGATTCAGGTGCAGAAGCTGAGCAGATGCAAAGGCAGAGACTGAGCAGACATGAGCTCAAAGCAGATTGCAGATGCTGAGCACATGTAGGCACAAGCAGTCATTTTGGTCTGTGCTTGGGATTCCTTGGGTTGGCAGATACAGTTATACCACCATCCAGGGTGTTCTGTGATTTAGTGCAGTCCTGGGGACACGATTTGAACACCAGCAGTTTTGGGGAGGAGGAGCTGTGACTTGGTGTAGGCAGTCTCAGAATGCAGTTACTTTGCCAGGTTTATGTTAATCTTGACATATGATGAGCTGGAATAAGAGCTACAATGTGGTAATGCAACAAATTTTACTTAATCTCTAGCAGACTGCACTCCATGTGGTTATATGATTAGCTTGTAGCTCAGGAGACACCAAGACTCAAGGAAGAGAAGGTGTACAGGGTATAGCGGCTTGCCTATATTTCAACATTTTTGACCTACTGAAGTGTCACTTGTGAAGTTCTAAACATACACGGAAACCAGGTGTCTGCAAAATAGTACAGCCATGCTACACACCCATGTGTTTTGGGGAAGGAAACTGAAAGCACAACAGCAGCAGATGAAGTCAAAGGAGTGAATGTAGATAAGATAGAGGGGAAAGAGAAATGAAAAAGTGTTGCAGGAGAAGGAATGGTGAGCAGGGACTGTGGTTTGGGGAAAATTCCTATGTAAATGAATGATTCTGTCCCATGTCCCCATATGACACTGGAGCAGTGGGTTCAAAAGACTAAGTAGTGCTGAGATTAAATTTCTGGGAGTGGGTAGTGTAGATGCCACCACTCAGAACTTTAGAATTTGGTCACACTGGGAGAGACTAGTTCCAGACATATCGTGGTGTCAGGCGCTCCTTTTGAAACCTGGGGAGTTTCATTGCTTACACCATGGCTGAATTTGGCCCTGTGTCTTCAGAAGTGGCTGGTGTTCAACTTTCCCATGACTCTGTCGCTGTGCCAGGCAGTGATCTCAGAGCATGCTCTGAGCCAAAGCCAGTCTCCTCTGGGGGGGAGGGAGAGGGGAGGACCGCTCCATTGAAGGAACTGCAAGGATGATACAGACAAGTCTGAAATGCGTGCACACTCACACGAACTGTTCTAGCTCCAGATTATTAGTCAAGCAGCTCATTGGCTCAGAGAACCTATACTTCTCAAAGTCTGAAAGCTCCAAAGTGAGGAGAGCTGAGGAGCGAAAATAGGAAGTATGTCCTTCTAGGAAGGACAGATATTCAGGACCAGGTTCCTCATCCCTTCTCTGAGCTGTTTGGTGAGTCATGGAATGGTTTTCCTCCTGTGCTTCTCAGGCATATTGCCTGAATTATAAGGGGCTTTCTTTCAGAGAATAACTGCCTTTTGGCCAGCCATTCACTTTAGGGATCTCCTAAAACTCATAGGGATCAGACCTGCTTAACCACTGACTTGGTTAGATTCAAGCTCGAAGAGCATCTGCAACAGTCCTGCTTTTTGCTGACCTTCCTGAGGAAAAACATCCCATTTTCCAAGGCGGCTTGAGACACAAGGCAATTAAAGTCATGGGTCACTGGGGCCAAGCATCTCTTTCCTCCAAACCTGCCACCTGCAGAGTTCCAGATGGATCAGGTTTTTTCTCCAAAGTTATGCAGCTTTGGCATGAAACACCTTGGTGATTCAGTGGTGTAATACAGAGCAAGGCAACACCTGCTCACAGACAGCCTACCTTCTCATCAAACTTGAACTGCATGGCCATCAGCCTTCCTGGGGCTTGCCAGAAACTGCAGGCATTTCTGCTGGATCAGCAGCATATGGTGAACCTGCACCTTGTTGACATAGGAAGACACCTTCCATAGGAAGATGGAAGCTCACAGAAGAACCTGCTTCCTGTATCACATTATCCACACTAAGAGGCTACTGGTTTCATCATTTATGCAGTGAACAGCTCTGGGCTACACAGTAATAGCAGGGTCTAATTGTGAGGATGCATCCTGTCACATCAGACATAGCCTGGCGTGGCTGCACAGGGTGTCACAGATTCACTGTCTCCAGGCTTGGTTACTGCCACTGAATGTTGTGGACTGGAAGAGCTTGCAGAAATACTGCCTCCAGGCTTTGTTCTGTGCTGGTAGGTGAACATGTCTGGATTCCAGTGTGATTAACACACCTCAGCTGGGACTGGACCAAGTTCCCTGAAAAATCCCCTTGCTGCCTTTGCCTGTGACCTCTTGCAGAAAAAACTGCCTCAAAGTTGTCAGTTTCCTGGGAACGAGGCCTATATCCTGAACACCCTGCTATGAGAAGCAGGCTCCAGCCTCACAGTGGTTCAGAGTGAAACACAGGTCACAGCTCCATCTCCACATCACTGAGGGGTTGTTCCCAGCGTACAGAGAGAACATGAAACTTCATAGGGAAGGTCTTTTCACTGGGAAGGTCTGCCAAGACCAGCACCCTAAAAGTGGAGTAAGTAGGTAGAAAGTAATGTGGGGACAGTAGGCAAAATACAGTACATACAGTAACGTCTTGGCACTATGGCTGCCTAATTTAGCAAAAAATCTTAAGATGATACACTGTAAATTACTTGTCTCTCATCTGTACTGTGCTGTAGGACCAGATTTGCAGTCTCTAAATAGATTGTCAGATAAAGCACTATGGTTGGAAACATACTGATCTTGACTGACCACTGGTCTGATGTAGAAGGGCATGTCTGATGATTTTTGAGACACCACTTAGGGACAGGCAGGTCTGAAATGGAAGGGCATGTCGCTAACAGCACTATTAATAGGGCTAGGAGTGCAAGACAGCTTCAGGAAGTATTAAAACTCATTATCTGCCTAGGTCTAGGACACAGAATAGTTATCGGTGTTAGACTTCAGCTAGGAAGATGTCTTTGGCATTTAATGAGATCTTGGGTTTAGTGAGAGCTTGGGTTTTCTGCTGGGCTTTTCTGTGGCATCAAACCTAGAACTGGTCATGGGTGGAGTCCCCACAGTGGGTGTCTGTGTGTGGCTTGGTGTACTCTGCACTGCAGG
This sequence comes from Oxyruncus cristatus, assembly GCA_013399855.1. Taxonomy (NCBI): domain Eukaryota; kingdom Metazoa; phylum Chordata; class Aves; order Passeriformes; family Cotingidae; genus Oxyruncus; species Oxyruncus cristatus. The sequence continues at coordinate 1,864,112 of VXAY01007648.1, forward strand.
GATGTTGGGATGAGTGTACCAGCTCATGGCTGCAGTGGGGTTTGGTCTCCTGGGATTAGTGAACAGCCATCTCTTCAATAACGGCCAGAGACTTTCCTGTATGGGAAAGCTGTTCTATTCAGTAGCACTAATGACAAAAACTCCTCCAGTTAAAGCCCAGTGAGAGCATGTGGTCATTAGCTTATTGAGTAAAATTTCAGCACCCTAAGAACGCATCCTTGAAAACTGGCAGGGTTCTGCTTGCTGAATCCGAGTGTAGCACAAGAGGAAAACCTTCACCTCCATGGATGTGACTCTGGAAGAGCATCCATGTTGCTCAAACCAGAATTTGGCATGGGAGGTGAACTTCTGTGCTCTGTTGCTGTTTCACACTAGCCCATCTTCAGAAGCTGTTTCTCAGGGGAGATTTTGGTGGTGTGAAAAGAGGGACCTGCAGAACTCCAGGAATGTAATTTGAAGGTTACTCCAGCTAGGGCTTCTTGTCCATTTGTCAGAGGCTGGAACCATGTTTGGGAACAGGTGATAGTTTTTCTTTCTGTGTCTTTTTGTTTGTTTAGAAACAAGTATCAGCTGATATGAGAGGCGTGTGTTGCACTGGACATCAGAGGTCATCTGAGAGGCTCTGTAGGGCTGCAAACAAACCTGCATGTGGGCATAGAGCAGGAGCTGCTGTGTCTTGTCTGCAGGAGGCCTTCATGATGCTAGAGCCTTGAAGTCTAACCAGGTCAATAGGAAACAACAGCAACAACAAAGACTTCTGCGAGACCAGAATGGTCCCATTGAAGAGCCTTATTTTCTCTTGAGGACTCTGGACCTCATAGCTTTTACCTACTCTTTTGGAGCTTATGTAAAATGGATTTTTGTGTTTAGCAGGTACACTTGAAGGCAGAGAATTGCTGTGTGATTTACTGCCCATGTGTCTGATGTCCATGGTTCTAGCACTATTCATTAATTCATTCTCCAGGTCAAGAGTGAGAGCTGATCTTAAAACCCAGTTCTTTCAGTACGCATTGGATAGTTGCTGCCCTAAAGAGTTTTCCACACCTCATGCTTTGTGGACATTGGCTGTCTTTCATTCTAGGAGACAGTGTCAAGGTTTGTAAGACTGAACAGCAATGGGATCACCTCCTTTGTGGCTTCATTTCTCCATCGTGAGCAGAATCACACCATCCTCATTGTTGGGAATAAGCCCCACTAGCTGCAAATGAGGTTGCCCCATTGCCTGCGCTGGGGTTGTAATTTTGGATGCAGCTGACTCGAGCATCAGCAACATTTGATGAGTAGTTAAGAGACAATAATAGACATACTGTGGTCAGTCTCTAGTGATTCTCTGTCTTATGGCATTAAAAGAACAGTGGCAGTAGTGGATATATCTGCAAAATGTTGCAATGTAGAGGAAATGTGAGTGAATTCATCCTGTGTTATCTTCATCTAGATAGCCATGCTTCACAGGTGGCAAGATGTTTCAATGACAGGTCTCTACTGGAAAGCTCTTTCTCAAACAGTATTTATTTGAGATCCTGCCCCTCAGAGCTGTGGTTCTCAGTCTCTCTCTGTTTCTTTCTCCTAGATGAGTTGGGTATTTGTCCAAAAGGTGTCACCTCCAATGTGTTCCGCTTTAATGTGTCTTCGGCAGAGAAGAACAGCACCAACTTATTCCGGGCTGAGTTTCGTGTGCTGCGTGTGCCCAACCCAAGCTCTAAACGTAGTGAGCAACGCATAGAGCTTTTCCAGGTGGGTATTGTTATTACCTTCTCCAGTGCCTGAGCCCAGAATAGCTTGGCTCCTTAATGATTGCCTCAGTTGATATGTGCAGAGCCACAGAAGAGAGGGAGAAGAAACTGAATGCTGTAACCCAGGCTTCTTTCAGCACGCGTAGTGATAGTCACCTTTCTTGCCTCTTACAATGTGATGCTGTCCTTTTCCCACTCGCATTGGCTGTCTGCGTTGGGCATCCTGGCATGGTGCCCACCACAGCTCTGCTGCATTCAGAAGGGGTTTGGAAGGGGAGCTCCTCACGAGTGGAGCAGCCCTGACCCTTCTGTCACATCTGCATGCATAGGTCCCTTGGCAATTTTGTTCCTTTGGCTGTCACAGTACAATTGGTACTAATCCAATGGGTGGAGCGCTCTGTCTTTTCTATGACTTACTAGAAAAGTAGTGCTTGCTTTCAATGTTCCCTTCAGCAGCAGCTCCTCAGGGACACAGTTCAGGTCACTGTTAATCCAGGTGCTTACCAGGAGCTTGCTTTGAATTTATGGACTTCTCTGGCAGAATAAGGTCTGGTTCAGGCTTGGAAGTGGTCTCAGGCCAGAGTGGACCACCCAACTAATGGTACAGTTTAGCATCCCGGCAGCACATTCCCACAGGCTCGTGTCTGTCCACTTTGCCTCTAAAATTGCCCTGTGGGTTGTAGCTCTTGAGGACTTCCTGGAAGCTTCAAAGGTCAGAGCAATTCTCCACCATATGACACGACTGACAAGGAGGTGATTGATCTCAGAGCTTCTCTGTAGGTTCAGTGCTCTATGGAGTCAACCTGGTGTCCCGCAGAACAGGCTGTGGTTGTCTGGAAATGGGAAGACATGTCAGAACAGAGGGAGAGGTCTCCAAACCTAATCAACCCTCGTGTGTTTTGATAGAAGTTGAAGAGTGTAGAAAACCTGAAAACACCACAGTGAGGACTCAGTAAATAGGCTTGCAGGGCAAGGGATCTGTGGCCAGATGCTCTACTGTCCACTGTTGGTTCTGCTCTGAAATACAGATCCACATCCCACTGGTATATACTGAAACAAACCCACCCCTTAGATCAATTGCTCTGTGCTTCTGCCTCTGGATGTGCGGCCCAAAACAATGCTGAATTGAGGTAGGCTGCTTAGGACACAGAAATCAGGGCCGTGTAGTTCTCTGGACTTCAGGTTGATTTGAAGCATGTCCTTCTTACCTGTGCCAGGGTATTCTTGGTGTCTCACTTGCCAGGACCAACCTTCTGAATTAGTTTTTAGCAAGTGGAAGAAAAAAGCCTGAAGACTATCCCTTCCTCCTGCGCAGCACTGGCTGATTTTTTCTACCACTCCTCCTGACACAGATCCTTCGTCCGGATGAGCACATAGCGAAGCAGCGGTACCTCAGTGGCAGGAATGTGCAGACACGGGGCTCCCCTGAGTGGCTGTCCTTTGATGTCACCGAGACTGTGCGTGAGTGGCTTCTGCACAGAGGTAGGGGTCTTAGCTGGACTGGGTGCCAATGCATCCATAGAAATGTGGATCCACGTTGACAGGATTATCTGTCTGCTCCCCTTGTTGCAGGAGCTTGGTTCACATGGAGGACAGCTTCTTTCAGTCTGAGAACAAGCCTTCCTCTGGAGAGCTTCCTCAATGTGTGACGTTTGCTAGATTCCTAGCTCTGCCCTGGAGGCCCCACTGTGTAGCTTTGTGGGCTGAGTCAGAACAGGAGGAGGAAACTGTTTTCACTGAGAGATGCTGGAACTTCTTTTGGTTCAATTCTAAGCCCAGAGGGGACCCCTCTGCTTGTCTAGACTATAATCTGTAATACTTGGAAAATGAGGAATGCTCTGCTTTAATTTCCATGTGGATTAGAGCAAATATAGTAGGGGAAAAAGCAGCAAGGATCCTGGCTTATTTAGCTGTTTACAGCTTGTCAGGTATAAAGGTGAGGAAATACCAGAAGCTGACATACCTAGACACATGGAGGGTTTAACACTGCAGAGAACATACCTCTGCCACCACTGGGCAGCCCAACAGATAGTTATGGGGCAGCTCCTAGCAAGAACACTGACCCCATTCACAGCTGGAGCATAAGGCATCATGACTCACAGATGGACTGGCCTCACAGATAGAAGCTAGGTGCAACTGAAGACTGGAATGCAGGTACTGGCAAGCAGCCGCTCCCTGGAAGGGTAAGCTGTGGGCTTGCAGGCTCCTCCTATTTCAAGCAATCTTAAGTTGTGTCCTGATGGCTGGAGTTCAGGGCTGGAACTGCAGAGAGCTCTGGGCAGGCACACTAGCTGACAAGACATCAGAGAGTATATATAGTGCTGAGAAAAAAAGGTGTTAGGCACCTTGTCAATGCCCCGGCGAGCCAGATGTTTTAATTCATGGCACAACATAAAAAAGGAGCTTTCATAAGAGTCTTATGTTCCTTTAGTCAGGCCCACACAGCATGACTGGTCCAGGAAGTTATTATGAAAATAGACTTGCCTCTGGAAAGTCTGTGTGACTTAGACTGCTAGCAGTTCAACAAAACAGAAGGTTGCAGCTGCTGAGAAAAATGCTTCCAGTGAAATTACATGTCCATATCCAACTTGCTTATTTTCAGATCTCTCCTTCAGACACTAGCCAGAAGCCAGATAATAGAGAGGTACTGAGGATGGCAAAACTGATTTAACAGACAACCACAAGCCAGCTATTCAAAATATTTCTTTTCCAGTGGAGCTCCTTGAAGCTCACAAAGTCAAAATTTATGCTGAATAGCCTAAAAAAATTGTAACCAGGAGCACTCTTCTTACCTGCCCGGAAAGTTCCTTTTAGCAAGAGCAAGGCTTTTGGCACAGGTGAAATTGGAGCATTTTGCTTCCTATTCTCCTTTCCGAAGCAGCTTCCATTCCTCAACTCTGATAGCATCCCTGACTTTGAAACCAGCCCACTGTCTAGGAATTAGCACAGTACATGTCCTCCGTGAAACTTCCTTGTGTCAGGAGCTGTTGCAGCTGTGAAAGACTGTTACTCACAGAGTCATCTTCTTTGCAGAGTCCAACCTTGGCCTGGAAATTAGCATACACTGTCCTTGCCATACTTTTCAGCCCAACGGGGACATCTTGGAGAGTTTGCATGAGGTCCTGGAGATCAAGTTCAAAGGTGATAAAGAGCTGAGTCAGGGGAGGCTGTTGGGGAAGGGAAAGCCTGGAGCATTTAAAAAAAAATGAGGTCTTGCTTTGCATATTTGAGCATTTTACATTGTGTAACATTTGTCTTAAAGCATACACATCTGGGTTTGCATGTTCATTATATGGGCATATCCACTATATACATAGGTTACAAGAGGAAGAAAGTAAGAGCAGGTTGGGTGGGCTTGCACGAGTCTCTACAGAAAGGAATAATTTTGTATTTCAGTGTCTCTCTGGGAAGTTCAGCTTGATGCCTTCTCAGGTTTCCACAGAGGCTCTGCTTTCCAGTTAGGGTGACTGAAACACACGGAAGTTAGGCATCCTGTGTGAGGTGGCTCAGAGAGTCAGTGGCTTGGCTGGCCTAAGAACTAGGAACCTCCTGGCTTGCAGCCCTGGGCAGCAGCCACTGGCCCCCACAGGCTCCATTTCTGAGGCTGTTCTGCTGAGTGCCAATTATCTGACATCTTCTTTAAACCATTCATCTTTCTGCCTGTCCTGGGACCAAAGCCAGGAGTGAGTGGGATGGATTAATGGCCCCACCAGCAGTTAGCAAATGGTAAAACAGGTGGCCCGTAAGCCTCTATTTCAGGCCTGCAGCAGTCAGATTCACCAGAAATAAAGGGGTCCCTGTGAGGGAAGAAGTCCCAGAGTAAGTGGACGTGGTGCCTGAATCCCTTTCACCTGGTTCAAGAGAGTGTTAAATGCATTGAAAAGTCTTGTTGCATCTTCCACTGCCATGCTGATTTCTTTTTTGTGGATCCTCTTTTTCTCTGAAGGCATTGACAGTGAGGATGACTATGGCCGTGGGGACTTGGGGCGCTTGAAGAAGCAGAAAGACTTGCATAATCCTCACCTCATCTTGATGATGTTACCCCCACATCGACTGGAGAGCCCAGTGTTGGGAGGCCAGAGAAAGAAACGGGCCCTGGATACCAACTACTGTTTCCGGTAAGTGAGAATCAAGCCTGGATTCTGTGCCTGAGGTGGGTAAGCCTGATGAGACTCCATGCCTCTGGGAAAGGCAGAGCTCTTCCAAGGGGCTTGTGGGTCACCATGGTACCAGAAGGGCCACATGAGGAGCACAGCTCAGCCACCTATTCCTCGTGGTGTCCAAGAAGGGGATGCTGGCCAATTCAGCAGAGTTGCAATGCGCTTCTGGCTGAGCCGCTGGCTCGAAGAGACTTGCAAGCACCTTCCTGGAGCCCAGTGTGGGCAGGGATCTGTAGCAGCACCCTGCTAGTTGCTAGAGCAGCTGGGTGCTGCCTCCCTGGGGTGGTGGGCAAGCTGTCTGCCAGCAGGCACGAGCTGTGCCAGGCTGCTGAGCTGCCCCACTACTGCTTGCCTGTGCTGCTCCTCCACACTTGGCACATGCAAAGACCACGTCCCACTGGGCACTGCTGGTACTTGTCCTTCTGCTTGGGAAGCTGCATCTTGCAGTCACATAAAAGGTCCCACTTTGCATTCATTGTGTTCCAATACTGTGTTTCAGGAACCTGGAGGAGAACTGCTGCGTGCGTCCTCTGTACATTGACTTCCGACAGGACCTTGGCTGGAAGTGGGTCCACGAGCCTAAGGGCTACTTTGCTAACTTTTGTTCGGGCCCTTGTCCGTACCTCCGCAGCGCAGACACCACTCACAGCACGGTACATCCAGTATATTATCCTGTCGAGGCTTGTAGCTATGTTGCCCCCTTCCTCCCTGAGTCTGATCAATATCCAGCCTCTTCAAAACAGCAAAAGCAGTTCAGGTCAATATTTGTAAAAACCATTCCAAGGAAACTGCAGAAAAAAGCCTAGGTGGTTCAGGAGGGACAATGTGCTTCCTTTGGAGTCAATACTGAGTCTGAGCTTTCAGGCAAATGTTGAGGAGAAGGATGCTGTTGTCTCTTGGGTAAGATGTGAAACAGCAGGACTGATGGTTTTAGGGTACTTATGTGGCAGTGGCCATAGTATTAACTGAACTGTTCACATCAAACATCAATTCTGCCTAAATTTCTCCTGCAGTTTGCACTGGATAGAGGATTTCTCTCTGCTGTGTGCCAGGTTGTAATGCAAAACTGTTGTGCAGTGGCTCATGCCTACCACAGGGACAGCTATAGCCCGAAAGTGAAGGGAAATCCATGTCCCTGTCTAGAAGTGAACACAGTCATTCAGTAAGATCTCCTTTCTGCACAGGTCTCCCCTTTCTGCACAGGTATCCTTTCCAGAAGGATTTATACCTGACCTACAGCAGGGAAGAACCTACTAGGCAGTGAGATTTGTGAGTGAAAAATGGTAGAAAGCAATGTCTTTAGGTAACTTACACATAACCTCTCTTCAACATGAGTAGATTGGTCAGTCTTTGGGAAGAATACAATCTGAGCCTGCCTAGAGTGGAAGAAAATAAAAGCAACAGAAAAGCACAGGCATTGGAAAAGTATCAAGAGAAGGCAGACTAAGGATCAGACAGTCCACTGCTGAAGCAGGAAAAACCAGAGGAAAATCCTGTGCTGCTGTCCACAGAAGAGAAAAGGCAGCAGTCCTGATAATGCAACAGCTCACTAGCAAGTTAGCTTCAGGTTCACTAAGTTACGGGAAAAAGCAGATTCAACTGAAGAATGGATGACTAGGTAAAGATGATATTGCAGAAAAGATGCTAACATTTTCTTGACAGCTTGAGAGTCTGCACAGCAGTAAGGTTCACTGAAGCTCAAGGACTAATATCAGTGGGAAACAGCTGATCTGTGGTAATGAAGGAGTGAACAGATGCTGGGCATTAAGCACAAGACAAAGCAAGGGAATGAACAGCTTTGAAAGGGTAATGGGCATGTAGCTTTACCATCTGGTTGTCCTGAGAAGCTCTCTTGTAGATAACTGGCCAGAATCAGTGTGAGATAAAGTGGATTTTAGGATGGTTCCTAATGTTCTGTTCTTGAGCAAGAAAGGAAACAATCAAGCATTAAGGTCAGTGAAGTGATCATAGAAACCTTTAGAACAATATAGCTGCTGACAGCTTGCCAGCACCAGCTAGGAAGAACATGGTGAAAAGAAGACTTCTCACCAGTCTGTTTAACCTGCTGTTGAGTAGAGTAGCCCCAGAGCATGTGGTACAGCCAGGGGTACTTTGCTGAGTATCCCAGAGAGTTTTTACCACAACACCTGTGATTACATGGATCTGGATGACAGAAGAGGATGTATCCTTAGCATTTCCCATCCCCAGACTGTAAAGTAGTTAAAATACAATGTGCCAGACCCTGTCATTTATACCAGATAAGCACTAAAGAGACCACAGTAGAGCAGGTGAGATCATGTTTTGGCCCCACAACTCAAGAAGCTGCTTACTGCAGAGAAGTGGTCACCTCTGGCAAGAAACATGGCAACTGTTCTGTAGTGGCTACATGGCTGCAGTGTACAGTCATCTGTGGGCTGGGGCCAGCTGGGAGGAAGAATCCAGTGGGGTTCCCACAGGACACTCTGCTGGCTCCAGCATTATAGTGTAATGACTTGGAGGATGGAGTGGAGGGGGAAAGCATCGGACAGTTCAAAGCTGGGAGGGAACTGTGGATACTTGAGAGGACTGGCATCCATCCAGCACTATCTGGAGATGTTGGTTGAAATAAGCAGCACTGATACTCTTTCTTCTGGTTTCTTTGTAGAATCCAAGACAACGTGGCCCCAGGCTGGTTACACCCAGCCTTGTTAAAAGCAAAAATTGTGACATTCTGCTGTACCAAATTAGAGATGAAAGGAGACAACTACTTATACTCCTTCAACCCTTAGGTGTCAGTCACAGAGAGCAAGGCTATTACAGTTAAAAACCAAAGCTGTAAAAGTCAGGCCAGGGCAGGTGAGACCCTTTAAGAAGCAGGCCATGATCAGGAACTGACAGGAATATTCCTCAGTTCAGGGAAATACCCTCTGATGAGCACAGTCCAAACCCCTTGGGCCTATTGACTTTGCAGCCCTGTCCTGTCCTCAACCAACTTAAACATATTCCTGACTTTGTCACCACATTTGTTTCTACAGGTGCTGGGTTTATACAACACGCTGAACCCTGAAGCATCTGCTTCGCCCTGCTGTGTGCCCCAGGACCTGGAGCCGCTCACCATCTTGTACTATGTTGGGAGGACCCCCAAAGTGGAGCAGCTCTCCAACATGGTGGTGAAATCCTGCAAGTGCAGCTGAAAGGCCCCCTGGCCCACCCAAAGCCAAGAGAAAAACTGTCAGCACCCACTCTCCTGCTCCCAGGCTAACACAAAGAGAACTGGGGGTCAGAGACTACGCATGCTGAGGGCCAGGTGCCAAACCCTGTGGCTTAAAGTCTGGCAGCCCTTGGGGATCTCTTCTGGAACACTTCTTGGTTGTCTTGGCAGTGCAACGTTCCTTCTAGGAGTTACTCTGGTGACACAAAGGCCACACTCTCCAAAATGGCTGGACAGTTGGTGCGGAAGCAAAGCATAAGGTGGAGGAACTGCTGTGTATTTGAATGCTGGGTGGTTGAGCTGGGAAAACAATGAGAAAGCAGGTGCAAGGGGGAATGGAAATGGGGAGATGTTTTCTGTTCTAGCTTTAGCTATCTTAAGACCTCAGCCCTCTCTACTGGCCTGGAGTACTAAAGGTTTTCGCTGTAGGAGGAAACCTTGAAAGTTTCTTTAGAGAAGGAAAATGCACCAAGATCGGAAGTTGCTGAGAGAAGAAATGCTCAGAGATATACTTAAGACTTTTGTTCCTCAGAGCTGTGATCAAGATTCCTGCAACTGAAACCATGTCTGCCAAACCTCTGAGTTGACAGATCCTGCCTATTGGTTTCCAAATGCAAACTGCAAGGCTCCCAGCCAGCCTACTGAGGGTGGGCAAATACAAGGAAAGAGGGTGCTGAGTCCATTTTCAGAGGGACTGGTGTCTCCATTCAGCTCTTTCACCTTCCTGGAGTTTCTAAGAGATGGTTTCAGGTCAGGGCAGGAGCAATATCTGTGGGTACCTAATATTGGGCCCATTCATTCGTGATCTAACACACCCTGAGGACCTCTTGTCTGTTGTGGTTTGTGAGGTGCTTTGGGGTATTCTGCACCTGTTCTGCATGATGACCTGAACATGACCCAGGTCTCACCTGCCAAGACTCAAAAAATAGCAATCTCAAAAACTTTGCAAAAAATAAATATTTTGGGGGGAGATGCTAATTTTTTCACAAGCAAGTTGTTTGTTGGAGAGTTAGATGATTTACTGTTTTTGAAGTGCTACCATTGTGGCATACTCAGTCTAAAATTTTTATCCTTTCCAAAATATCTCTTCAAAGGAACAGATAGAATTTAGGTTGGCAAGAGAATCCCAAAATGGAAATGCCTTGTTACTCTCAAACTGTGCCTGGTGTATATGTGCCCTGTCTCACCCTAGTCCTTCAGACATTTATATTACCTCTGGCATCTGCTCTTGATAGATTCATATAAAGCTCCCTTCAAATGTAAAACACTTTCAACAATACTGTTTAAATACCCAGGGTAGTGCAGCTGACAAATGTCCTATGCCATTTGAATATATATGGTCTGCGAGTATAGATCTGTACATACAGGTAAATAACACACCCTTCCTCCTCATTTATCATGAACATTCCAGATGCTCATAAAAATGATTACACATGTTGCCCAGGCAGGAAATCAGTGTACTCTTTTAAATGGGCTTTTTCAGGCATAGATACTCCCGGGGTAAAAATCTCTGGTACTTGCATGCCACGTGAGACTCAGAGGCTGTCTCTGATTCCCCAAACTACAGCTACACAAAGTCATGTTGTAGAGACCACAGAGGTTCCTCCCTGTCCCCTCCCAATTTCTGGTCCCCAGCAACTGAGTGTAAAATGACACCTAGCTGGTTAATTGCTTGTGGCCAGGGCTCTCCAGGGTCAGCTCAGAAATTCAGCTCTTCCATCAAGCCCTTCACAATAGCGGCTGCTTCCTCATACCTCATGCGAGGCTGCCATAACATGTAAACTCAAACGTCTTAATAAACTGTAAACAACCCTTCCTGCGCACTATCACCAGCTGGCTAGAGGTTAGCAAGGGTGGGTCAGTGGAGGGAGCCTGCCAGCCCGTGGGACGTTCTGGCTGGGGCACACATGCTCTGAATAGAGGTGCTCCCCAACACTTGGCTTTATCCCTTTCATCTCCCTGAGGCTCCCTGGCCTGTGTCATTATTGTGATGATGAAAGGTGCAACTCTGATCAGTCCAGCAGCACTACAGTATTGGCTGTGCCCTATACAGCTGTCCCTGCCCATGCTTCCCTGTCGCCCGCTGAGGAGGGGAGCAAATAAATACATTACAACTACACTGCCACGCTGATAGGCCAGCAATTTAGTGGTTGTCATGGGGGCAGGGGTGGGGAAAATCCAGATGCCTATTGGCATAGGAATTCTCTCTGATCTCCTTTTAGTAGCAGCCCCTAGGGAGGTTTTGTTTTACAAGCTGCATTTTGGTCATTGTTCCTCCTGAACCCAGGGGTGGCTCTGCTCCTCATCCACTTGAAGGGCTTCCTTGCTAGTAAAAGAGGGGGGGAAAATCCCAAACAAATGAGGGGGGGGGAGCTGCAAATGGCTGAACTAGAACACTTGCACAGCTGAAAGTCCTATATGGCACTTGGAACACATTGGAATCACCCACGGATTAAGCCTAGCAGCCCCTTGGGGTGGGTCTGTCTTAATGGCCCTTGCTTACTGCTGTTCCTCAGTGGCAGGAAGGGGTGGCAGAAGAACCAAGCCTTTTGCCTCTTGGCAAAAGAGGCAAAATGACAATCAAGGGAGAAGAGTCTTGGTGTGTCCAAGCAGTGCAGACACAAGTACGCTCATGGGTACAGTAATCTTTGAAATCAGACACATTTCAGTTGCTGCTTCTCTGTCCAGCCTTCCATTTCCCTAGCAACATTTGAGAATTAGATTTGTAAGACAAGCTCCAAAATAATTTTCTTAAAATAAAAAAGCATTTCTAGGAGTGTTCTAGCTCTAATTCAGCAACAAATTATTTTAGCAACATGGCGTTTAGTAACTGATTGAATACTCTCCTGGGTGCAGGCATACCAAAATGTTTCAGGACAATTGTGTGAGAAGGCAGAGGGCAGTTTTCTATATGCTATTACTAGCTAGCAAATTGAAGAAGACAATGGGAAAGAAAAAGTGGGATCTTCATTGCCAACACTGAATACAGCTCTCAACAGTTCCCTTTTTGTTTGCAGAAACAAACAAAAGCTGATGAAAACAAGCCCAGCACACTTTGTCTCTTTAACAAAGATCAGTGGTTAGAAAGACTGAAAAAAACCTATTCTGTAGGGCCATGAGGCAGATCCTGCACAGATGATCAAACAACCATCTGTGTAGTCCCCGTTCCTCTGTGGCAAACTCTATTATAGCATGTAGAAGGCTTACACCTTGCTTTTCAGGCTGTAGTGCATTGCAGAGCTCAGAGAAGAACACTGCTTCAGTGAGTACAGGAATGTACACTTACGCTTCAGCAAAGAATAGTCTTTGAAGACTAAATGTGTCTTTGTTCCCTGGTCTTTGGGTTGGATGATCTCCAGCTATCTCACTGTATTTACATAAAGCACAACCCTGTTGCCACTGTGCGAACTGGGATATGGTGCTTTTTGCTCCACCTTTCCATAACCAACATACATCAATACACTCAGTCAAAAAGATGGACTGTGCCCAAAAGTAATATAAGATACAGAGGACAAATATACTTGTTCACTACTCTGGCAACATCATAGCTCTGTTCTGCTCGGTCCTGTCTCACATCTCTATTGTAGCTACCAAATTTTCATTTTCTCAGATCTGTACCTTTCTGTGTTGCTCTGAAGCTTTCCTTACCTGTAACTAGTGTCCTCATCAGAGCAATATACAGGTCTCTTGGCTCAGGACTACTGTGCAAATGAAATCACTGCAGCCATCCCACGACAGAAGAGGATCCATTGCAATATTAGGAGGCAGATGTCTTCAGTATGGTCTCAGGTCCAATGCAGGGCAGGTTCAGTATCACACGGTGACCAGGATGCAGCTCTGGGGCCAGCTCCATTGTGCAGAAAAGGCTTCTTGCCCACTCCAAGTGTTTTAATGGCATACAAAACATCCTATCTATAGTATTGGCTTGTCTTCTCTAATAGGTGATTGAAAGGCAATGAAATCAACCAAGAAGATAAAGTTTTCAATACATATGGAGCCAACAGAACTCTATCTACACACTTGGAAAACTATAGTAATTTGTTGGTTTATGGGTTTCCTATAAACTACATGAATTGTGGTTTAGAGTAATGGCAGCAATTTGAATATAGCACAAGGAGGAAAATATGCCTTCTAATTCTTTAAAGATCACATCTAATAAATTTTTACTTTTACATTCAAAATCACTAGAAAATATTGCTCAAAAGCTATATAAAATTATTATGTTTAGTAAAAGAACACCTGGACTTTCAGATCTCCGCTTTACCAATATTTTCTTTTGTATACAGGAAGTCATTTAAACCCTGGTTTAGTTTTGATGCAATTCCAGAAGTGAGAGATGGAAACAACTAAGCTCAGCATCTCTTGTCCTTTTTTGAAGAGAGGCTTCAGATGCTCTGTACAAATGCAAGATCCATTATCATGCAACAAGTCAATGTAGAAGAGATGAGACACTTTACTCATTGGAAAATAGATTGTCTTAGAAATGAATTCTGGTACACCAACAAGAAATACAGCAAATTAAAACTGCTAATTAATGGTTGCCATTATCTAAATGATAGTAATGCATCTGAGATGCCACTAATGCCCATAATTTCAGAAAGAAAGTGGTACAGCACTTTAGATGTCACAGTGTGTTTCCAGGAAAAAACAGTTTCCAAGATTACAGATTTCAATTATTCATCTGCTTTTAGAACACCCTTATCTAGGGCTAGGTTGCTTTGGGAAGATGCAAAGATGGTGGTCTGAAGGCATTCAATCAAGCAGCTGGGCCCCATACTGGGCCCAGTATGATTTGAAGGAAAATACACTTAGGGATAAAGGACTTTTCTATCTAGTACAGAATAACGGTTTATTTACAGCTGTGGTTTGTGGCAAAAAAAACCCCACAACATATGATTAGTTTGCCACATTCTGCAGACTTAGTGAACAGCTTTCAGGCAGAAACTCTGTCCCCTATGGTTTATGCTGGTACTGTTGAACTATTACCCAGGAATACCAATCTTTCAAGCGGTACCTTCTGAAGACAAAGACTGATTTTTCCCCCTTTCAGGGGCATAGTGGTCTTTGTGCAGGGTGATATTCTTTGACTCTCATTCCACTTAGTTGACTAGGCAAGATCACAGAATCATAGAATGGTTTGTGTCGGAAGGGACCTTAAAGATCATTCGGTCCCATCCCCCTGCCATGGCAGGAGTCACTAGACCAGGTTCCTCAGAGCTCTATCCCGCCTGGCCTTGAACACCTCCAGGGATGGGGCATCCGCGACTTCTCTAGGCAACCTGTTCCAGTGCCTCACCACCCTCACAGTGAAGAATGTTTTCCTAATATCTAAACTTATTCTCTTTTAATTTAAATCCATTCCCTTTTATCCTGTCACTCTTGTGACATGCTCTTGTAAAAAGTCCCTCTCCGTCTTTCATGTAAGCTTCCTTCAGGTACTGGAAGGCCACAGTTCGGTCATCCCTAAGCTGTCTCTTTTCCAGGCTGACAAACCCAATTCTCTCAGCCTTTCCTCATAGGTAAGGTGCCCTATTCCTCTAATCACCTTGTTGGCACTCCTCTGGACTCGTTTGATACCCTTCTTGTGCTGAGGACCACGGAGCTGGACACAGCACTGCAGGTGGACTCTCCCCAGAGTGGAGTAGAGGGGCAAATCACCTCCCTGGACCTGCTGCTCACACTGCTTTTGACGCAGCTCAGGATATGTTTGGCATTCACAACTGCAAGTGCACATTGCTGGGTCATGTCCAGCTTCTCACCCACCAGCACCCCCAAGTCCTTCTCACCAGGGCCACTCTCAATCTATTCACCCCCCAGCCTGTATTGATACCAGGGGTTGCCCTGATCCAGGTGCAGCACTTGGGTCTTGTTAAGCCTCACAAGATTCCCACGGGCCCACTTTTCAAGCTTGTCCAGGTCCCTCTGGATGGCATCCCGTCCTTCTGCTGTCCACAGAGACCAATGCAAGAAATAATTAACAAGTAGGCACTGGGCATGCTGCAGAAAGCAAAGGTGACTTCCTTTGTCTGGTCTGCCAACAGCCAGCCATTTCTCACTACCTGTTTAGATACTCATTCATCAGATACAGAAATCGGCATGAGGCATTATAATAATGTATCATGGCTAGTGCATGTACTTCATGTGATGAAAGAAGCCAGATGGGTAATATCAAACCAGAGATTTCCTGACATTTTTCAGGAAGGATTTCTTTTTTCTTCTGAAGTTATTATCCTCTTCAGGAAGCAGACAAAACAAAGATTTGCTGTGCAGCCAGGGGCAAATCTTACAGGATTTGTGCAATGCACATGGTGTAATGACTGGGGAATGTCTTGGTAACCATGTTCTGGTCCTTCCTTGAAACAAAAAATTGGTCTTTTGAAGTGCTGAAATACTCTTGCAGGTAGGCTAGATGCTTGGGAGATATCCACTGTTTTCAAGGATTTGTAAGAAACTCCACTTGTGGAGGAAAGCAGTAGCAGACAGTCTGACTCACAAGAGTCTTTGGAAGACACCCAGCTTGCAACAAGCTGCCTTGCATGACACAATTTGACATCTGGAGACTTGCTACAGAAATTTCTTAAGTATGGTTTAGGATCTGAAGGTCTCATTTGGACACTACCATGCTAAGTGCTCTATCATGCTAATCTGAAGAACTAGAAACAAATGAACAGAACAACAAAGAGAAACAAAACATAGGGAAGTGTGGTGTGGCAACAGTTACAATGTGCTAACACATTTTAAATTGTCCTAATTTTTATCCATTTCACCTACCTTCAGGCAAGTCAACATTCAAAAGACCTAAGAAACTTGCTGGGCCACAATTTGGCAGGAAGAGTCAACAATCTTTATTCTTAGATATTTTTCAAAAGAAATTTTTAGTAAACACATGGAGACCTGAGTTTTGTAGGTCTGTGGATAAGAAAAAAAGATTCCTAGCTGGTATCATGGACAAAATGTATTCCACATTGAACTTCTGGATTAGAAATGGTGGAGAAAACACACTTTCAGGAGGGCAGAGAACCCCAATTTAAACAGGGGGAGCAACTGGAAGCAAAAGTAACTAGTGGCACCAATGGGATGCCTACAACTTCATTACCTTCCCAGCAGATTCACAGCTGTCCATCTGCACCTTGAAAAATGGCACAGATATTCTAAATGTATTAAATACATTATATTAAATGTATCTGACACAACATGACCTTTTCAGAAGATCATATAAATAAGGCAAAACGACTTGAAATCCATGAGGTGAACCCTGTGCATTAATTACTGGAAACTGTGGAAAAATCCCTTGTCATTTTTCTTCCCCAATCTCAGAAAAAAACACAATTTTATAGGAAAATTAGTGACAGTTTGGACTTGGCAGTACAGGAACTTTTCAAAGATTCCCTCCTTACTTTTGACATGACAGTAGTCAAGACATAGGGATTTATTCAATCACCCCAAAACGTACTTTGGGGAGATTTTATGACTTTTCAACATAACTACACTAAGTACAGTAACTTGTCTCCTCTTAGTGTGCAGGAAGGAGACTACACTTTTCCCCTGCTATAACTATGGTAAAATAAGATTTTCTAAAATACTCTTGCAGGGGCACCAGATTGAATTAATGTTCTGGGGTTGTCTTCTGTTGCACATCCCAGAACAGGAGCAGGCAAAAGGCTAAGCAGAGTGCTGAAATTGCTTTTAGAGATAACAGCATCTCTTTCAGCTGCCTCAAACAAATGATAAAAATTTTGTTAATAAAAAATTCATTTTTAACAACCCCTAAATTTTTAACGATTACATCAAATTTGGTTTTTTTAAGGCCAATTTGATTTGTCTGATGGGTTAGATAAACAAGCCACTTCTTTTCAAAGAATATAAAATTTCTTAAGCTCATTGTGTGTGCTGTAGACATGAACTTGTAGAGTAGAGGCCCTGTTAAGTATACTCTTCTCCCTAGGGAACCACTACGATTCACTGAATACACTGGCAAAGGCTTCACACCAGGGTTTCCATACTGATCAGTGATTCTTTAAATTGGAAACAGCAGTGAAAACTCTTTTTCAATGAGGGCCAGTAAACCCCTTTTTTGTTACGGTAATAGACAGAGCAGACTCTTCAGGGAAGACTTGGTGTCTTCTCACCTTTGGTTCAGTGGTTTGTCCTCCTGCATTACAACTATACAGGGAGACTCAGAATCCAACAATTTTGAGATCAGTCTGTGTTTCCTAACTGCCCATCTCTAAGTCAGCAGGGAAGCTTCATTCTGTGGAAAAGACAGCATGTTCTAAAGTGGGAAGAAACCAGTCACCACGTTCATTAAGATGTGTTGTGGTTGTGCATATTCACCTTGAAGGTGGCTCTGCACTCGAGCTCTCTGGAAGACAAAGATGGCAAGAAGTGAAATGTAAATGAATAAAGTAACTTAAGAGCTTCAGTAAGTGGAAATTTTCTTTTTCATATTTATGTGATTAACCATTTGCAAACATCATATTACGGATGACTTCCATATAGCAACCTAGTTTCTGCCAAAATCACAATTTGCCTACAGGTGGACCTTCGTGTCCTTTATGCTCTTTTAAAAGCTTCATCATTCTGAAAGGCTCTGCAATATATAGTGCCCAACAAGGTGAAAGTGTAGACAAGCTGCATGTGACAACTTGGCAGATGCTAGCAACAGAGACTTTTCTTAGGAAACTCAACACCACAGAGTGAATTCTGGTGGAACATGCCACTGTCATGAAAGGTAGCTTTGTCTTGGCTGTTCTAGTAGTCTACTGCAACTGTCAAAATAAAACATCCATACAAAGTCAGACTGAAGACCATCTAGCCCAGCTCTCATCAGACACTGATCAACAGCTCACACCTGACAGACGAGCCAAAAATTAGAAAAGCCCATTGTGAGACTTCCCCAGAATAGTCATTTGAAATGTCTTAGAAACTTCCTGCTTGTTTTTTTTCAGTTTTAATATTTAATATGCCCTAATAGAGTACTTTTTCATGGATTTGACTACTTTCCAGACCACATATGCCTTTTTGTATTCACATCTTGTAACAAGGAGTGCCACAGGTCAAGTACATACTGTGAAAAACAGTTGCCACTCTCCCCCACCTTTCTCTTTTTTCTTTGAAGCTTATGTCTGTTAGTTTCATTTGATCCTCTTACTTCCAGTGGACATGACTGTAAGCAGTTACTCCTTTTTCAACTCCCTTACATTCCTCCTTGCCCATCTCTTTTCCAATTAACCACTTTCTGCATGAAGAGAACTATGAATGTAAAGGTCTTGGTATAAGCAACCTCAATTCTGTAAAGCTACATTAAGGCCTCCTGATGTTTGGTGCAAACAAAGATCTAGAACCATAAGGTTCTAGAAAGAAGAAAAGAAATGCAAGTCCCATATTTAAGTAAAGCCTCAGAAGCTTCTTTTGGAAGAAACTTATGACAGATCCACAGGAATAATGCATTCAGAAAGGAAATAGTATGAAGAGGCTTAATCAGCCATTTACTGCAACCAAAAATCCAACTATTTAAACACCAGCAAATAGCCTATCCAGATTTAAATAGTGAGCCCAGGATTATTATGAGCAGCAAATGTAGGACTGACTGAGGAAAAAAGTCCTTGGCAGTTTTATCAAGTAAACCTTAACAAGAATAAGTCAGGAGCCAGACTACTTTTGTTTCCAGCAAATAATCCAAAATTACTGGAACTGTTGTATTAGTATAAGGTAAAGGCCTGAAAGTATGAGGGCTGACAATCCAAGTCTGTTCTGTAAAGTCATCTGTAAGTCAATGATCTCCTTCACAGGTAAAGAAGAAGAATGGTCTAGCACTGCCAGCCATTCAACTCCATGCATATTGAGACTCCATATTTTGGTATGAGGAAGAGGCACAGCACTGAAATTCCTACTAGTAAACAAAGGTCCCGATACCAAAACCTCCTTTCGCAGTGTGGAACCAGTATCGGACATATGTATGTCAACCTTTCAAGCATCATAATGAGGAGCATTTCCAACAAACCATGATTGTCCAAAAACATTCTATTCTCAAGACTAGATAATTTCAGTATGTCTTGCTGACATCCAAGACTAAGTGGTCTATTTAATGTCACGTGTTCTTCCACTGATGGCACTCACATGACTTGTGAGGCTGTTTTAAAGGCCAAGATAAAACATGTAAAAGGGAACTTAATACTTCATGTATTAAGTACAAGTCAGCTCTTCTGGAGATGAGAATCTAATACCCCTCCCTTAATTTTTATGTTGAAGTATGCTCAGCAGCTAAACACAGCACAAAATGCTGCATGAACTCTGCATTCCCTCAGCCTCCAGGACTCTGATGTACTCATCACTCCTTTCAAGACTAACAAGTCTGATTCTCTGTCATTAGAACAGGGTCCATAATTTAGAAGTCATGCAAACATCACAGAAGAGGAAAATCCCTCAGTTACATTATTCACTGTCACCACTGAACCAGATTCTGAATGACTGTTGGGGCATTCTACTGGTAATTTTCTTCCCCCTCAGTAAAGAAAGGCACTTGTGATTAAACTCGTTGATGCATATAGGGAAGTATATGTCAAAAAAGTAGAGAAAAAATCATCTGCACTTGAGGAATACATATATAATTCTACTCCCCTTGTGCAACTATTATAAATCCAAAATGCTTTGCTATTCTACTTTCCTCCCTTGTATGAGAAAACACTTCCTGTAAAATGCCTCCTCTCCCAAGTTGTGTGGGAAACAGTTCTATGCCTTCCTACTGAATCTCTCAACTGAAGCATGCTCTGAGAGGTTTTTGAAAAGGGACAGATGTGGAGGTAGCAGAGCTGTGAAGAGACAAAATGCGTATGTTATCTTTCAGTAACAGCATCCACCATGCGCAAAGACATATAGGAACTCCAGGCTGAGGAATACAGGGAGATGGAAAAAAATAAGCGGCTGGAATCACAAGATTCGTTCCTGATTCTCTACTGCACACGATCTCAATGTAACAGCATTTGTGCTCAGAGCTGGGATCAGCGGATGCCCAAGGCAAAGGCATACTGCTATGTCCTTTGATGCTCTGGCTGCCCTAACATATTCTGAGAATTAACAGCAGTTTAAGGTCGGGGTGTTTGGCTTCAGGTAAACAACCAGTCTTGCTACCCCTGGGTTTTTTCTGTATCTGTTGGAAACAGAAGGAAAATTTTCCAGGGGCAAAGGATGCAAGGCTTCACTCTCCTGATGCTGACAAAATTCATCCCTTCAAAATGATGGTCTTAGACTGCACTGTGCATTTTTCTGAATATTTAAAAAATCTTAGAGACAGGATGTTGATATACTGCTACTGAGTCATCACAGTTACAGGTGTGGGGTGGGCCACATCTCACATGCAATTCAAAGAAGTTCAGAAAATATGGCTATAACCAAATACAAATCATCCCAAAATGAGTGGGTGGGAGATTGGCAAAGCTGCAAAACAATTAACCTGTGTTCAGTATAACATTAGTTATAGTAGTCAGCATTAATTGATAATTTTCTTGACAAAGATGTAACAATGCTGCTTCTGCCAATGATTGTCATAAGACAATCACCTTTCCTGGGCTAACTGCATTTAAATCTCTATCCTTCAAGCATCTCCATAGTTTTCAGTGGTGATTGTGATAACCTAAAAAACCAGACTAGAGAACAAAAGCAGACATGAGAGTTCCACAAGGATGTATATCCTATAGCTACTCAATTCTGCACATGAAACCCAGTGGAATAAGGATCCTTCTGCAGAAAAAAAGGAATGGAATCATTATTTACTGAAGCTAAATCTTGTATGGAAGTAGCCCCTCCAAAATTCCCAGAATGGAGCTGGAAGCTGCAGCCAATACCACACGTAGCAGAGCAGGCTGTGAGAAGACAGACCCACAGTCTTGAAGTCCACAGCTGCTGAGGATTTGCAGAAGTCTGAAGTAACAACTTCTGCAGCCAAACTTTCATTAATCACGAGCCAACAATCTGATGCACCAGTAGAAACATCTATCTTCAAGATCCTTGAGTGGAATTCAATGATTACATTCTGAAGACAGAAGGGACACGATCTGAAAGTAAGTTCATAAGATTTTACAAATCTCTTGGTCACTGATGATATCTGATGGCAGCACAGGCAGCAGAAAAATGCTGTAGAGATTCATGACGAACACAGCTGAAAAAATGCAAAGGAAGTGAACAGGATCATGACTGTCTAATGGAAATGAAAGATAAGCCAATGAAGGCAACAGCTATATCAGAGAGCTATATTTTGGACATGTGAAGTATTCAATATGTTTCATATGTGTGAGTGGAACAGAAATAGAAAAATGCACGTTCTGTCCTATGAATTCATGCCTGAAGCAAGTGATGGTGAAACTAGTGGGGTATGAACATAATTATTTAATCTTCTCTCAATTTAGATGGTCTTGAGTGACAAAAAATATGCAGAATGCAAGAGTGGACATGAACACAATCATTTCAAGAGAAAACACTTTCCCCTTCTGACATGGTTTCTTCTGTCAGCCCTTTGAGTTGATCATTATCTACTTGCCAACACATTAGAATGATCTCTTAACACTAATTATACAGGCTATAAATGACAGGGCAGCTGTGCAATAAGAAAGGAGATCAACAGGATGTTGAATCCAATCTCAGAGGACTCTGATACAAGCAAAGGGAGATTTTGTACCCTTTGAGAATTGAAATCATACTCATTGGTGTTGGACAAGGCAGAAGTTGCAAAACACTGAGTTTTCCTTTATCCGGGCACCAACAAAGAGCCAGAGCTGAAGCTGCTTCCTGTTCATTTTAAGGATGGATGGATCTTCTCTCCAATACATTTTCCAGCTGCTGATGTTGTTTTCTAACACAGGCCAACTAATTTTCATAACGTTAGGCAAATTTTAACTGGAGTGCTTCACCAAGCCACTACTGTAACTGATAAGAGCCACCTGGACCTTAGGGTTCAAGCTTGGGTCTGAATATATCAGCCAATTAAAAAAGTTTATAAAGCCTAAACAAACAGAAATCAAAACACAAAAAAAAAGCCACACAGAACATAAGCATCCAACAGTGAAACTTAAAGACAGATTTAAAATCCTGTCCAGTATAATGACAGCAAATATTTTGGGGGTGTGAATTAATAACTGAAATTACAACCAAAACAAACAAATGAAATTACTTTATTCAAACCGATCATTTCTATGGCTCTGTGCCAAAATTCAAGATGGCAACAACCACAGATGTCTCCAGTCATATGTTCTAATATTTTTCTCTGCTGATGGTTGCCATATATGAAAGCATAGAATCTTGGCTGTTACCAGACTAGGACAGACTGAAATGGCTGAGCAAACAAGATTTTATGTTCAAACCTGGACCTTAGGAAGAACAGCCAGAGAAAAGATCTCTTGTCTTACAGAAAGATCTCACAGTTAGTGATCATGAAGAGGTGGAAGGAAGAGACCCAAAGACTCAGCAGCAGCAGCTCTCAGAGGCAATCATTCACCTCAGCTTGCAGGCGTATCACCACAATCTGCTTCCAGAGATGTTCAGGTACTCTCTTCAGTGGGTTTTCCTCTCACCAAGGCCTCCTCTTCTCTCTTTTCTGGCTGTTAGGGGAGTGTGGTGGTGGTATGAAGTCACTGCTGCTTTTTCCTTTGCCCCATGCTTGAAGCAACACTCTGGATTCTTCACCTGGTGTTGTGTGTTAATCCTTCTCTGCGAGCAGAGGCTGGAAAAAAACAAAGTTTTTTTACTCAAAGATTTTAAGTAATCATGGAGGACTGTTACGTGTGGAAAAACTGCTGTACTGCTCTGCACATCTCAGCCATTACCAAAATCTGGGCCTCCCTATCACACAACCTCTCTCTACCCTAATAGATGAGATCAAAAATCAGTATAACAACACTTAACTTCATAAGCTACTGTGTAAAAAATTAGTCTTGGTATTTCTCTTGAGCACCAGAATACCTTCTTCACTCTTTGCTTCTGACTCACATGACTCATCTATTCACATGCATCCTCCTCTAAATCCTTCTCCCGTATCAGTATGCTTTGTATTTTTTCTTTGAGTCTTTTACTCATTTCCTTGTATGGGAGTCTACTTCCCCGCTCCAACACATGCTGAGAACCTTGGTGCAGGAGAGATGGGGGTATGGGAAGGTTGATCTTTAAAAGAAACCAAATGGGGATAAAGAAAAAAAAATTTTCTTCCTGTTATTATAAAGATATATTTTTGACTTCTACATACTGCAACATTCTTCTATTTAGGCATGTTACGGGGAAAAGTGAATATCATCTTCTCTTCTTTTACTTAAACATCCTTAGACAGTCCTTTAAAAAGAAAAATCCAAAACACTTAGAAATGCACCAAGTTTATTTTGGCCAGTTTGCGTTTTGCAGCTAATCTAGTAGGTAAAGCTTGTCCTGTATATTGGCACATTGGCTTGCTCCTGAACATGAGTGACATTTGTTGAGAGCTGTTTATTAAAAATATTGCTGTATTTTAAAAAATACACTCTCCTTGAGAGTCCAGCACAGAGCCAAACATCACAGAGCACAGAGGACCTGGAAAGATGTTTAGAAAGCAGGATTGCCAGCTATGTCACTGCATAGAAAGTTTGGAAACTGAATTAGAAATCAAACTGTCAACCATGTGTATTAAGATAGGATACCAGTCCAGAAACTTATCCCTTGGCAATATGCTGAAATAAAGGAAACAAAGGCACATGAGAGGCAGCCAACTTCAACCTCATTTCCCTCTTTTGAGCTTTTGAGCTTTCCTATTCCTACAGAAATGCACAGTACAGTTTGTCTTTTCACAGAAACTGAATTAAAATCACTTTGCTTGAGCTCTTGTATGGCTATCTTGAAGATTGAGCACAGAGAGGAGAGGTCTACAAGCAAATATATAGGTTCCTAACGTGAGTACAGCTCATGGCCAATACAATAATTTCATAAATATTAATGTATATAATTCTATGAAGTTTTATAATTTCAAAGCTACTGGTGAGCATGCCACCTCCTCTTCTGGTTGAGTAAGTGGAACAGAAAAAAAGCTGATTCCTGACAGAAGTCGACATTAAGGGTTGATTCTCTCCAGTGATAAGAATCATTGCAGTGAATCACCGCATACAACAGAATGAATTTCCTTTATTCTCTGCCTGCCAGGAGGTGTTAAAATATCTGCCCATATGTCTGTCCACATGTTTACACACCATTATGTCATATATGACTACACCTCAAAAACTCAGAACAGTCACACAGTGGGAAGAAAAGGGAACCTCAATTTTATGGATATGATTCTAAGTTACAAGGAAATCACAGGAGTTGTGTAAAGTCATTTAAGAGATTTCTGCACAATAAAATTCAATGCCATATACTTCCCCAGCCTTGGTCACACACCAGCACCTAATCTACTGTGCTTCCAAGCTGCAGGAACGAGACAGAGCAGAGCACCAGGCTAGATGACAGTACGGGGTCAGGGACCCATGCTAATATTTTTTAGAGCTAGTTTGGGCTGTTTCATCATATCCACAGAAAGTTTGCAGGAGAACTGAGAAGCATGTTGAAGTCTCATGAATCCAGTGCTAAAAGCAGGAACTTTCTTTCTCCCAAAAAAGCCAGGATTCTCCTAAAAGTTCAGATTTTTTTTTATCCCAGAGCAGAGGGAATTTCTAATCCGAGTGATGCCCAGCATTCTCTTGATAATATACAGTGCAAGTAAGAAAGGCAATAAATACATGGGGTTTATTTATATCCATGACTGACTGACACTAGCAAGCCAGGACAGCTGACAACAGAAAGCCAGCCCGCCCTCCCCCATATTTTGGGCACAATTTCAACCTGCCTTGCTGGACCAGGCAGGTCAGAGAAAGCAGCAAGTCCAAGTCATGAAAATTTTCTTGGGGGCGTGGGAGGTGGGGAGGGCGGAGGTGTGGGAGTGTGTGTGGGGAGCGTGATGTATGTGTGTGACAGACAGTGCACACAGCTGTCTAAAACAGTAAAAACAGCTGTATTCCAGTGAAGTCTTCCTGCACAAAAAGAGCAGTAAGCAGACCCATTGACAAGAGAGAAACAGCAGTGGAAGTCAGCATGAGCTTTCCTGCTTCCCATTTTAAAGAGACTGTGTCTTTAACACACACACACTGACTGCTAGTGCCCTTCTGTACTTGACAGCCTTCATTCTAATATCTCTCATTCACCTCCTTACTCCCCAATTTTTTGTGGCTCTCTCTTCTCTGGCTCTTCCCCATGTTTCATTTCATAACTTCAGACACTCCTTTTACCCTATTCACACACATTTTGGCTTCTATTTTTAGTTCTCAATAAAATAATGCCAGATTAAAACAAAATCCAATTTGGATGGGCAAAATCATCCTCTCTATAGGTAGCTTAATGCCAAAGGGCCAGATGTGAGACTGAGGTAGCCAAGATATTATATAACCTCTCCCCAGTCTTTGCACACCTGGTCTTGAATGACATTTCCAACACAGCAAGAAAATACAGGCAGTTCATCACCACCTCACTCCTGAGAACAAGCAATAATCAGCCACCAGTCAGGCAAAAATGCCAATTGCCTGAAGTCATTACTTATCCTGCTTCAGAGTTTTTTTTGAGTCTGTCAGAAGTGAAGGCTCTTAAAATTCAAGCTGGGTTCTAGTTCTTAAACAGTGAAGCCAATTTCTAGAAACTGTTCTTTCCTTTTTCTCCTGCTTTCCCAGGAGAAGTCCTGACACTTGGAATGTCCTTTCAGTGGCACGAGATCAGTAGCAACAGGAAAAAGCTCCTGCCTTTCATAAAAGAAAGGCAAAAGGGTGAGTAAAGGTGTGAGAGGCAGGCTGCTCTCACAGGTTAAGGAATAGATGTAATTTCTGATCACTAGAAGTGAACACTGACCCTCAGATCTACCTGAGAGGCCATGGCTGAGTTGGGCATTTTCTTCTTAACGTCATCTGAGAAGGGTCTGGAATGCTGCTTCTGGCAGCACTTTACACTCTGCTGAGATTTAATGAGGCATATACAGATTTTCATAACTGGATAAACTCAAACATAGTCATGTCTTGTTGATGACTTGTAATTTTAGAGGTACTGATTAGAAACATCAATATTTGCTCATTGCTAGTCATAAGGTTATGTTCCCTGCCCCTTCAAAGAGTATTATGAAATGGGGTAAGGAGAAAGTCTTTCTTAACCCTAATCCTTTCCCTTCTGGTCCATCTGGTACTACAGGCTTGTGTGTCATTATCTGACCTGGGACTGATGCAACAACTAAAGCAGAGAAAGGAGCTATTTTTCCCCTTCCTCTTTGCCCCCTTTATAAAACTGAGGAAATCAGTATGAGTAAGAGAGAGATGATCAAGGATGTTTTGGTGATGCATGAAAGAACAATGGATTTAGGAAGATAATTAAAAGAACAAATGTGAAACTAAATATCCTTTCATTGTGACTGATTCTTTGCCCTCCCAAAAAGGGAGGCACAACAGTAGGATTCAACTTAAGCTCCACTGCTTTCTAAAATATGATAAAATGGACCAATTCTGTATCTCAATAATCCTTTCTCTGCATGGAGACAGCACTACAGAGAGATGCTGACAGAATGTTAACAAAAGGCTGCAGAGTGAGAGGCTGCACCGGAAAAATATGATGCAAAGTGCTGGATATGACACCGGAGTTCCCTCTTCAGTGACCCACCCAGAGCTTCTCAGCCAGACAGGTGCATCTGGAAGGATTTATGTGGAAAGGCTCATCATTACTCCATTCCTGGACTAGGGTAAGTAATGAGGTGATATCAAAAGTTGCTCTTCCGTGTCATAAGATATCTTGTGCCTGAGATGGCCAAGTAGTCTGAGGCAGAGGTTACTTGAGGTGCCCATTTGAAGGTCACCTTTTAAAGTGAAGACCACTTGTGCAGTCAGTCACAGCAACAACAGAGAGAACCAGGAGGGTGGCAAATGAAGACTGGAATTAACAGGATTAGTGAGAGGGAGGAGGCGTACCAGCAATGTGCTGTGCAGAAACCTGAGTGATTTCCCAGCTGCTCCTGATGAAGGATTTGGACAGTATGGTGAGACCAGCTGAAATCATAGCCAAGGTTCCTCTTGGAATGTGGTAACAATGTAAAAATAAATACATTGGTGTTCAACAATCTACTGCCTTCGGAGGCTGCAGGAAACCTGGCAGAAGCTGAGGAAGCCTGGACAAGGCTGGGCAGCTGGGAATTCCACCCCAGTGCAACAAATGGCTGGGAGTCTGAAACAGGCCATGCACAGTGGTAACAGTACATAGTCCATCCCATTCCTACCCTTTGTCATCCAAGAGCAGAGAGACACTGGCTGATAAAAGAATCTCCAAATTCCAGGCATTCTTTTTCTGGTTAGATCTGGCAAACAATATGAAGTGTTTGTATGTGTCTTGTTTAAATGCCTGCTGTGTTTACTTGCCCTTTTTTTTTTTTCTGGTGCAGAATTATTTTAAAGCTTGTACTTTTGCATACCTACTAAACCAATCTCTTTTTTTTCCTCAGGCTCACATAAAAGAGACTGCATTTAAGGCATAATGTTAATTCAAGCAGTGGGTAGACAACAGCCAGTCAAGGCTTAGCACAACCAATGTTAACTCCAATTTTAGATCTCCAATAACTAGACATACAATAACATGACCTTCTTTTGAAGGACCATACAGTAATCTTGGATATAAAAAAAATCTCAGAAATACACAGTCTACCTGTAGATTTTCTGTAAAATGAAAAAAAAATGGAGCATGCCAGATGGTGAGAAGAGGAAGTACAAAAGTGCTCCTTACTGTCACTAGTTTGCAAGCAGGCTCCATTCATTGCTCTGTACTGGACCACTTGTACTGGAATGTACTGCTTGTACATTCATAATATTTGGATGGCATTCAGACACTGCTCTCCACCTTAGCCTAAAGAAGAAAATCACTAGAAGACAAAGAACAGCAGCCTGCTTTCTGCATGGAGTAGATCCAAACCAGCTTATTAATCCCTGTATTCTTCAACTAGACTCCTGGCGGTTCAGGATCCAGTTTTAAGCCCTTTCAGATGATGATACACTTTATTTCAAAGAGTTGCATACTTTCAGGACTCGGCATTCATGCAGATTTGGAGGCCAAGTGAATGTCCAATATGAAAAGACAACTGTGCATCACCCTGCAACTAAACTGAGACACAGATCTAGGAATCACAGGGAATAAAATCAAGTCTATACCAACCAGCTCAAGAAGTTTCCTCCCTAGTTTCAGACTGAGTTTTGACATTCACTTGTATGACATATTCTCAAGGGAACTAAAACACAAATAAATTAGTTTTGGACTCATGTTTTAAACCAGACTAGGTAGAGATCCAAGACTTTGCATGAATTAGTGGTCTTCACTGCTGTCAAACTCAAAATGCATATTACCAATTTTTACCTCCCCTAATCGGTAATTCTAATGTTTTTTCTTTCCTCCCAGCACACACAGTGGAAAAGTTATGTGGTCACTAGGAATGTAAGCGTTAGCACAATAAAACTGCATCACTGTTAATCAGTCTGAGTATGAAAAGGTGAAAGTCCTATCAAGTTTGGAGCCAGGCATCAGTCTGGCCTAGTTTTAATCATGATTCATATTTGTTTGTTATTATTTAGGCTATTAGTGCATTATGGTTTTCCCATATCAAAACAGAATCCCAGAAGCATTCTGTGTTCTGAAGTTTTAAAATAAAAAATTCACAAACTCTCAAGAAGCTGTCAGGAAATGAAGGAGAAAAGCCTAAAGACAGAACATAAATTTCACTCATACAGCAACTCAACATTTGCTGTTACCTTTGCAAATGAGAATGAGAATCGGATTCTGAGTTGGAAGGGATCCACAGGGATCATCAAGTGAATGGCCCATACAGGGATCAAACCCTCAAACCAAATAAAATCAACTTGTGCAGCTATTCCACAACTACACTGAGAGGTTATCCATAGTTTCAGATTGTTCTTGTCTCCAGGCTCTTGCAGACAAGAGTACAGTTCAGGAACAGAGAAGCTGCTGTTATATTTTCATAAAGTGCTCTTCATGCTCTATTTTCCCTAAAACCTGCTTTGTGTTAGCATATTCAAAAAGGAAAAATAATAATTTCTAACTGTGAGGTTCTACATATAGCGACAGAACTTCCTTGATGTTACTTTCCAGTCGTTCAAAAGCTCAGTTCTGGTGGAAAAATTATCTTTTTCACCTAGACCTTCACTTTCTTGAGAAAATGAATTCACACACTATTCACCTATTGGCACTAGAGAGAAACAGAAAATAAAGCAGCATACACCTTACATTTTTAATATATAAACAAAAATATGACAAGTCTGACCATCATCTGAAATCACCATATCAAGCACAGCCTCCTAAAGACAACCTGGAACTGAACAACCCACTACAGTATTTAGCTTAGCTGTTACTCAGCAAGCTCTATGCTGAAGAATACTTGGAGAAGAGAACTGATTTCTTAGTTCATAATCATGCTATTTCAATCATACTAATTGAATTGCTAAATTCTATGAAGCAGGAAACACTCAGCTGAGGGATCCTCAAATTAACACAGAATAAAAAAAGCAATGTGATTTATGGCTGTATTTTCAGAAAGACTGACAACCCACCAGCGCCTGGATGTTCAACTTCAGTGAAAAATCAGGTTAGACGCATTTTGAATGCTCCCTAGAGCTAGTGATTCTTGGTATTTCTTTAATAGAGTAAGTCCTGTTGAACTTTCAGGAATTTTGATAAGAAACTGTCTGTTCAGACACTACAATTAATGTCCAAATGATATCTTGCAGATTTACCTTCCTGTCTGTAGATGGTCATGAGGATTTCTGCCTTCTCTGTCATTAAACTGGTGGCACATAGCTCACACAAATTCTGCCTCCCCATGAAACGTAGATGAGGCCCTAAGAATCAGAGGCTGCCATGCTGTCTTCTAGTCGTGGCTTGTTTCAGAATCCTGAGCTGCTTTGCAGAAATGCTGACTTTTACTCTCCCTTTATGTCAAAGGATCTCCTCAAGAGCCTGAGCCCACTGCACAACAGTGTCTACAACTGCTATTCTACAGTTGCAGCACTAACCATCAGTGAACTGTTTTTTGGATAATGTGGTTAAAAGTTTCCATACTGCCTGACACTCTCTTACGCTGAGCATCATCCTGACTTTTGCTTAGATGACTTGTGACACCTTTATGCTGCTTCTCCACAGAGGCCCAAACTATTCTCAGATAGGCTGTTAGAGAAGAAGGCCTATTCAAGCTTCTCAGACATTTTTGAGTATTTGTGTATGAGTTTATACAGAGGTTCTGCCTGGTTCCTATTTTATTTCTGCAACTTTTCAGAGCATTCTATCTTTAAATGCTTGCAGTTTATTCTTTATGATTTGTGTGTCCAACCTCTCTAGTTGGTATCTAGGATATTAAATACATGTGAAACTGTAACCCCAAATAAGCTGCTGCTGAGGGGGAATTGGGGCCCTAGAGTAAACAATCAATGGAGAGAGTGAAGAAGAAAAACAGCTGTTCCTGCAGCAAGGACCAGAGTAGTTTCTGAGACACATAAACTGGGCATAGAAGCCTCTGATGCATACCAGTGGTGTGGTGCAAAGCTGAAGAAAATACCATTCCCCAGTTTCCAAGAACAAACATTCTGCTCTAGTTAGTTTAATCATCGAAATACTTAGCACTGTTTGTGGAGCTATATACCTCTTCTAGCAACAAGGAAGCTTTGAGTGACCCACTCATCATGGTTCTGCTAGACTACCCCTAGCCAAACTAGGCCTTTATCTAAGCTCTGACACTCTTAGCTACATGGCAGGGTAAACCCTTTGTTTGAGCTTCAGAGAAGATAAGTTTAGTACAGTGCAGCCAGTCTAGTCCTACAGCAGGAAACATGAGCTGAAGTTCTCAGGTCTCACTGGATTACAAGTATTCACAGAGAAGGTGACTACCCTGAACTTTGTAGTTGTTATCTAGACTATATTCTTTGTCCAGCTCTGGCTGTTGCCTTCCAGCATTAATACAATCAACAATCCTCATGCATGCACTGAATAAATATTCACAGAAATGGGGAAGGACAGCAAAATGCTACCTACAGTTATCATGGACACACATAACAACAATGGTACCCAGAGGAGATGTAAAGATTCTCTTGCAAAAGTTAAAATTACAGGGGGACAACTGTGACAATGCCCTTCAAAGTGTGAAAAATAAGGTAGAATTCAGCACACAAACACTTTCCTGTAAGTCCACTAAACAAACAAGTTTCTTCAATATATCGAGAACTCCATTTTTCCATTTACTTGCAAATTTGTCTGTGACCTTACTTAATATACTGTACTAAAAACTTAACTTGAGCTATATAGTAGACCAGAACTTCTGCCTCAGCTATACATATACTAAAGGGTTGACATAATATCCTTTATTTTGATAATCCCATCATATGCCAGAATACATTGTCACGTTCCAATGTGCCATAGGGTCTTTTTTATTGACTATGGCTATTCACCCTATAAAAATTTCTGGTAGGAGTTTTTGGCAGGTGGTAAAGTGTGGGAGGCAGTCTGGAACTGTACATTAAGTGCATTAGCTAAAGGGTCAGCAATAAAATCACCAACATTAATAATGAAAGTCATCTTTAAATTTCAGAGATAAATATCCAAGAGATGAACTGGGTAGTTCACCCCTACACAAACTTTTCTTTCAGCCTATGAAAATACACAGATCACCGCATTAGTGATACTCAAATCATGTTTTCAGGGTTTCACAGCAAAACAACAGGTCAGAAATACAATTTTTCAAAGCATTCTAGAACGTAATTTGTCCATATATTCCATTACAGCACTATCACAAATTACTGTGGGCCATGGATAATATAGGTTCCT
Organism: Oxyruncus cristatus; assembly: GCA_013399855.1. Taxonomy (NCBI): domain Eukaryota; kingdom Metazoa; phylum Chordata; class Aves; order Passeriformes; family Cotingidae; genus Oxyruncus; species Oxyruncus cristatus. The sequence continues at coordinate 1,896,076 of VXAY01007648.1, forward strand.
GAAGACTACACTTGACCTGCCAACAGGTCTGCATCAATGAAAAATGGATTTGGGTCCTCATTTGCTGAGAATTTAACAGCATATAAACCTGTTTAAACTAATTAGGGAACAATTAAGATTTGATTGAGTAAGTCTCTGATTTTCCTTTGGGAACTTTCACCTCTACTGATTGACTTCACTATGCAGCTGACTCACAAGTCTCAGCTATGTCTTTCTGAACTCAGGGGCTTTTCTGCAAGACTGAAGAAAAATGTAAAGAATGTTCCAGCCCTATATTACAGGCCAAGCTTAAACAACAGAGCATCTTGAGCCAAAGCCTAGAGAAAAGAGGAGCCATTTTAGCCAAGGTGCTTTTTTTTCCCCAGCCACATTTTAAGGAATCCTCCTCTTCCAACTCTATGAAACTCAGCCTTTGCTCCCTTCTGTTTAGCCTTTTTTAAACCCAGGAAGAATAAATTCCCTGCACAGCTGAACCCAGACTGTTACTTAGGAACCACTACATGCAGAGGAGGCAGCTGTGTTTCTTCTTGCTGAGAAAGTTTTTTCCCCGCCAGTTCTTGAAAAAGATTAAAGCATCTCAGCATGCCCACCCCCACTTTCCTGGTCTTTGGCACTGGCACTCACCTGTGGAATTTGTCCCTGGCTCACAGGATGTAGAACTGTGAAGGCTCTTCTGGAATCCGTTCAGTTTCTTTTCAGTGGAGGTCACCCTAAGAGGTAAAAGCATCAAATTAGACAGTGATAAGAAGTGATATACCAAGGAAGAATGAAACTCTCAAACAAAAAATTGAGAATTCTCCCAATTTACACAATCTCACTGGGACTGAAACTATGAAGCTGTGCCTGAACATGGTATGAAAAAGGCAGTGACAGCAACTGAATCCAGAAAGGCAGAGCAAGACAGATGAGAACTCAAGCCACTAGCAAGACTTCCATGTAATTAAAACACTTAATTGCCTCACGTGCCTTGGAAGCTGATTCTGGAGAATAAAGAACATAGTAAAAGTATTGCACCACCAAAGTACTACTTGTAATTACAACAAGTAATGCTGTGGTCATCTTATTCCAGTGATTTGAACTAAAGTGATAAAGCAACCTTTAAACAGAAATGCATATGCTGTCAAAAACACGCTAAATTCAGTCTTTGCATCTTGCCTCAGCAGAGAGAGCTCATCTAGGCAAGGTTTCTCACTTATCTTGGAAACTGGGACCCCTGGGATGCATACAATTTCCAGTAGTTCAGTGCCATTCCTCAAGCATTCCTCAATGCAAATCCTCCTGCACTGATCTCAGCATTTGACTTAGAGCAAAAGTATATTCTGTTGACTACAACTGTACTTATTTTAACTTACAAAGATTCATTACCAAACTGAGACCCCATCTTCTTACATAAAAATTGGGTCTACTCAAAAGGGAAGGACAAGCTATATAGCTGCAAGGATCTATTCCGTCCTTATAATCTATACAATTATCCATCTATTTCCGGTTTTTCCTCTCCTCCCTTATTCCTTCTTGCCTTTCTTTCTTCCTGCCCAACTCAGTTCTGATCACTGCAGACTTCTGCACGTACACTCATCTCTACCAGAGTCCTTCTCCTTCAGTTCTGCAGTGTTACAGTTACTGTCAGCTCTTCTGAAAAAAAGCACTGTAATCTCCAATCCCCATGTGATGCCCTGACAACTAACAGATCCAGACACACATGTGCAGTTTCTATGGTTTTATCTGAAACCTTCTGTTTTCAGATTTCAAGGTCAGCAAGTAATCCAGGTGTTCCTGACAGCTAAAAGGCCAGTGAGGGACTCCTGTATTTTATCTCAGCAGGATTTAAGTGAAATAAACTGGAGTCCATACAGGAAGGGGGAGGATGCAGATACACTTGTGTAACAGAACCCTTTACTTCAGTCAGCCTTAATTGCAAATGCTATTGTCAAATGAAGGGCCTGTTCCTATGTTTATTGTCCCTTGGAGAGAATTCTGGATCTGTATTTATGGCGTCTTTTGCACTGATACTGCATGGTCTTTCTGGAAGCTAAGAATCCAGATGGATCTTTATGCTTCTTACATAGAGATTCCATGCTCATAATTAGCGAGTCCACTTTGTTAACACAGCACAATTTGACAGTCAAATTCATCTCACCCTTCTGTAGGTAGAATGCAAGACTAGTGGTTGAAAATGTCATCAAGAATGCCAGCAAGTATAGCAACAACATAAAAGCAAAACAGAGAACAGTCACACTTCTGCCTTAAAGTGTGGCTTCTCTTCCCTCTACAGACTTGCCCGTCTTCTATGCCTACCCACAATGTACCTTGATTCTTGCAGTTTCAACTGTCACCTCCAGACAGCTCACTCTCAGCATTGCTCCTGGGATCTCACCCCTCACATTCTCTATTGTGACCTGATAGAAGCTTCAGTGCCAGAACATATTCACCACTTAAACTGACTTAATCCCTTTCCACTTTCTTCCTCCTTGGGTTGGCTGAAATCCAACTGCCTTTCTCAGTTTCCTGCTTTTTAATGTCCGTGTTGTTTTTGCTTCCAGTTCTCCAATTGCTATATTCTCCATTTCTCCTTCTTCAGTACTAACAAAATCACTGTCCCCATTGTCCTCTCCATTTAAATATCTGTCACTGCCCTTTCCTCTCTCATACAGCTAACCCCTCCTTGATACTCATAAAGTTCCTTCATTTAGGCACTAGACCAGCCCTAAGCTGCTCAGCCTTGGACTGCAAATTTGTTCCACAAGTGACAGAGAAATACTTTCTTGCCTAAATTTTGAACACCTTTGTTTTAACAAGCTATTCCTGGGATGTTCTGAATGCATTTAAAGGTCCAGTGGAACCAGACAGAATTGACACTAACATATTCATATCATGAAAAGCCCAGGTTTAACAAGAGGACAGCAACAGAATTAAAGTTCCAGCACCAGAGAGGCTTGTTCCTCTTTGTTGTTCTTGGACAGGGTATCCCTGCATGTGTATCTGTATGTATGATCTGAGGCTAGCCAAGGGCTATGAGCTACAGGTCTAGTAAGCCCAGCTGTGTCAGGGTGTTAAATCAAAGCATGTCTCTCAGATGCACTGCTTTTGCTGCCAAAAATGTCTAAGGGTCAGGCAGCCTCATTAACCCAGCTACTCAGGAGCTGAAAAAACAAGCGTGCTGCAGTACAACAGTAGCAAAAGGTAAAAAGGTTCCAGTAACAGTTACATGCTTGTTCTCCTGCTGCCTGTCCTCTTTTCAGTGGGCACTCAGTTTACACATGTGATGTACCTGGCTCACTTCAGACACTTCATGCATGCCTGTGAATGAGCACACATATGCAAGACAGGATATAAACTAGAACCATAGTGTTTTGCAGGGCTTACTCTGTGTCCATCATCTACTTCTGGCACATTTGCCAGGCTTGGCCAGCCTGTCCTAGAAAAGCTGGCTACTACAATGTCCAATTGCAATGAGGACTCTTCCCTGCTCTGGGATGGATTTCTTGAACCCTGGAGAAATGCTTCCCCTCTACCCTATTTCTGTACTAGTTACAATAGAGAAGAACTTTGGCTATTCTACTGCTGGTGCCGTGCAAACCAATTATACAAGGGAGAACAAGGCAGAAAGATTTTTGTGCTGTGGTGTTGGGAATTGAAGTGAGTATTTGTTTCAAAAGGCTTCCTGAATAGTTACGAATGACATTTAGAGCGATGTTCACTACAAGAAATTATGCCATGCTAATCAATATCCCCAACAGTTTGTGATGTTTCAGCCTACTGCTGATAAACTCGTGACCTTCTTGGTGTCTCTTTCCCTGACAACATCTTGAACTATATGCTCCTTTTCTCTACCTAGCATTTCCTCTCTTTGACAGATGAAATTTTATGAGATCTTTTCTTTGACTGATAGTTCTGTTCATAGGTTCCTCAATGCCTCGCTCTACTTGATGCTGTCACAGAGAGCAGGTTTCTGAAAAGTTACTAGTGCAGAAATTTGTATTTAATATGACTTAGTCAATCCTAAAAGGAGAGAGATTTTTCTTCTACAATCTGTACCAGTTCACTCCGGGTTCTGACAGTTGAGTTTTCTATTTTGCATGCTGTCATTAGTAATGTGAAGATTCCATATATCAAATGCTGCTTCCAGGGACATCTGCTTCATTCCATGGCTTATGAATACTATATCTGTGATCTGTCCCAAAATATTGCTCTCAGCTATCAGCAGTCTCTTCATGGTTCACAGACCTGCCAATAGTAGTGGCAACTAGAGCAGTGGGGAAAGGTCACAGTCTGACTCTTGGAAAGAAAGAAGAGCTTGTTGTGCTAGCTGTCCAAAAACCGTCTTTCTACTTGTGATATAAGGACATTTAATCAAAACTATGGAGCCCCATGAGACTATTTTATGGGACTACATTTCAGCACAGAGCTGCATATTAAACTATTTCTCCCAGTTAGTCCTTTTTCTGCACCTTAATATGGGCCCCAGTTTTCCACTCTCTTAGTTTAAGCAAGAAGTCTGCTTTGGACATAATCCATTATAAAGTCAACCTACCACCTTTTACAAGTTGAGAGACTAAGAAAACAAGAGAGGCCAGGAACTAAAAAGACAAGACTGAATTGTCTGGCTCTTCCATTACTTTTTTCCTTTATGTTTCAACCAGGGAAGTGTCCAAGTTACTAGATAGTTTTTGAATTAGTCAGTAATGTTCATCTTCAGCATCTCATTCTGTTTCTAGTTGAGTTTTCTACTTCTTATGTCTTCCTTTTCTGGAAGCCATGTGTGCTGGCTGGGAGAGAATTGATAACGCATGCAAGGAGGAGATAGGTCAAAGAGACAAAGTAGATTTTAGTTTGTCTTCACAGTCCAGACTCTGGAGAAATTCTACAAACAACTTTAAAAAGGTGATCTTTATTAAGATGTTAAACAAAAGGCAGGCAGTGAGAGAGCAGACAAAAATAAGGTTTAACTTACTGAAATATATGGGGGGGAAAAGAAAAGATGCGAGAGCTTTAACAACAGAATGGGAATATTTTCAGTGAGTCTTGTGGAAATAATACATAGCACTAAGATCCTCTTTCAGGAAAGAGGTCAGGAAAACAGCCAAGAAGTATCAGGGAGTGAGAGAGGGCAGCAAATCAAAAGTGACCAGACAGACAAATGAAGAAGCCAAAAAGATGTTACGGAGAGGGATATTTGCCATGTCATAACCTAAGGATATGGTAGTCCCACACTGGAAAAGTACAATTCTGAGTGCCACAATGCAAACACTCTGATAAACTGAAGAAAATATAGTACATTCAAGACAACTAAGGACTGGACAGGTGGAACTACTATCTGAGGTGAATAAAACCTCAACAAGTCTAAGCAACATTAGGTTACTCCAAGAAGTAGAAGGATATTCAAAAGATGGAAAGTATTCATAAGGGAAAGCGTTCAGGGTGGTTCAGAAAGGAGGAACAAGGTACAACAGGATGAAACAAAGGAAAAATTCAGATAGCACATCAGGAGAAACTAGCTGATAATAAACGTGTCTAGATTCTTAAATAGACTGTTACACACAGTGGAGTTTCTACCACTGGACTTTTTTTGAAAGCAGACTACACATGGCGTCTGAGAATACTTTGTACAAAATAATCAGGGACTGTAGAAAACAGGCTCGAGCATGCAAGACATCTTTTTCTTCTCTAATCTATATTCCTTTGACACAGAGGCTTCTCTCCATTCACCCCCCCTGTCGATGCATATCTGGTCTTTTCCTGACAACAATGAATGGATTAAATTAGACTGAGACATAGCAGCTTTTAAATGATCAGCTGGAAATCTATGCTAGAAATATAGCCGGGCACTGCTGTTTTCCATGTAAGTGAAAAAAATGTTACTGCAAGATCCCATGAATGGCAAGAATGGGTTTGGAGCCTTGTGTTGGAGACTGAAAGGCAACTTGGAAAGTATTTCCGGAGTGGCTCCTTGCAGCCTTCGATACTTGGATTAGTTTTCTGAAATTCTGAAGGAATCTTTTGCTTTTTTTCTCCCTTCTGTGCATTTTTGGTGCTGAACTTTTTCCGGTTTTCCCACACTCCTGCCTGTCACAGAGCAGAAACCACAAAAATGCAGCAAAGTAAAGTCTGTCCAAGGAGCTGCAATTCCATCTCACAAGGATAAACATTTCCTCTGCCAAGGAGTGAGCACAGCACACCGGCATCTTCAAACACACATCCCTGCTGCCCAGCAGAGAAACCCACTGACATAGCCTGTCACCTGTACTAACATGAGCTACCCAACATAAAAGAAATCAGATAGCAAACCTACTGGCATATACCTGCCAGACCTGATGATCACATCATTTGCTGAGTTGACAAAGTCCATTAACACTTTATTTTCTTTTTAAATAGATTTGGGGGATTAATTCAGTGTGCTATCTCTTAACATGGCAAGAGTACAGGCAGGAAATACATGAACTTCCCCAAAGCAGTTCTGTTCAAGTTCCTTAAATATGCCTTGCTGTTCCAAATTTGATCCACACACACTGACTGTGCCCTAGCATTTTCATAAGGTGTCTTTCATTAGTAATCTTTTACTAAGTAAAACTTCTCTCTTTAAACAGGAGGGGAACTGAGATTCAGGAAACCTCACAGGAACTTGCTCTGAAAGCTTTACAACTCTGCTGGCTGTAGAGTAAGTATAAGGGAGGAAGTTATGAATGCAATTTTTTAGCATGAAATAAATCTGAGGATAGATGAGGAAGAACCTAATGAAGGATTTAGTCTAAAGCAATTCTGTCATTTAAGAGGAGATAAACAGAGTTGAGGAAGCTGAGAACCCAGAAGTCTTGCTCACATTTTCTCATAATGCACGTAAGAGAAGACACACATAGAAATGGACTGGAAGAAAACTTACAATCAATTAGCAATATTTCATGGTGAATATTTTTGTTTGTTTTTAAAGATAACACATGCCAAATTCATCCATCTAACTTAGAATAGCAAGCAGTATATAACTAAAAGCTTACTAAAAGTTAAAAGAAGGATTTCTACAGATAATGAGGAAAGCTATCATTACATCAGGCACAATATAAACACTTTAAATGAAATAAACAGTTGTGCTTGAAGACCTAAGTCAAACATTGTATGTTACATTATGGGAAAACCTGGTTCAAGGACAGATTAGCTTGTTAAAGATATTGGGTTTTTTTGGTACCCTCTTCTGACCCAGCAAATTCTAGCCTCCATCAAAGATTAAGCATGGAGCGACTCAAGTGCCTAAACACAGATGTCTAATACCATTCTTCATACTCTAAAGTTATTTGAGACATCTGCATGGGACTGGCAGACACAACACAAGATCTACAGAAGTAGATCTGTACTCATCTCGAACAGGAGCTGGAGGTCAGGTGGAATAGCCCCGGCCATCTAGAATGTCACTAGCGACCTGTATTTAGGTTACTGAGTCCCACCCTGGAATCAATCTGGCAGTTCCTATGTTCGTATGTTTGTATTACAGTTTTACCTTCCTTACCGTTGTGAAACACAAAACTGCAACATAATGTGCACTGATTTCAGTACACACACCTCAGATTCTGAGATCTATCTTGGACAGCACAGCAGACATCAGTCATAGTCAGATGCAGACAGGTTCTTGTCCGATATTTATTTTTGGGGAAACCAGTGCCAACTCCGTGTTGTGGATGGAAGAGATAAAACTTACTTGGAAATCCTCTGGACTGCAGCCTTTCTGATCACTGCCTGTCTGTGGTTTGTTGGAGGCTTTGGAATGAGCTGAGGAGGTGTACTCTGGGATGGCATCACTTTGTGCAAACTGGTTGCCTTTTGGATACTACAAGTGGCACTTGATGTCTTGTGGGCATCAGAGCCAGCTGGCATAGATATATGGCTGGTGCTGGATTGTGAGTAGTTGGCAAAGAGAGCCTGGGTAGAAAACAAAACAAAACATAGTAATTAGTGATTACCTCTGTGAACATTGCTGAGAATGCTGATGGAGGTGGGTGACATTTTTGTGAGGGATAACATCTGTCTGGTGAAGGCATGGGACTCTCCCAGGGCTCCAGGGAGAGTCCCATGCATAAAAAGAAGAGTTAAGTGGTCAAATCTGTAAAGTAGTTTTTAGACCTGAATTTTATGCCTTTGGAAGCTGCAACTATCTTCTAGGAAGGCAGACAACCTCATTACTGCCACAGAATTCTACTATTCTGGATTAAAAAACATGAGGTCCAATCCTCAATCTAACCTTGCAGTGGCCTTCCATCCAAAAAGAAGTAAAGCTTTCATTGCGTTGACTTTCTGCATTTATCTTGCTAAATTACTCTTTATGTGGGAGGTGGGATTGAGATACAATTCTAGGAAAGAAAAAGGTTATAAAGTAGATGTTACAATGTCAGTTTTTTGGTCTAATCCTGTACTTGGAACAAGGGAAAGGCTCTAGAGTACTTTCTTCTGGAAAAGGGACTTTAGGTCCACCTCTGACAAAAAAAGAAATCTCCAGTAATATCAGGGAACAAAAAATATTTCTATTCTATAGCACGTGGGAGAGTAATGTTGGAGATTTGACACAGGGAACAAAAGAACCTGCATGTTATGACACACTGGAGAACTGAGCTGTGGACTGGCAAAGCAGGGAGTGGAGAATGTTGCCCTATGGGAGCTCTGCAGACTGCTAAACTCTCTTCAGATAGAAGCAACCTGCTGGGAGTTCTGCCTTGTCTTTCCTTGAAGTCAAGTCAGATTCCCAGCACAGAGGCAATACCATAACCTTGTAGTTTGGCAGCTAGAGGTCAGTGATAGGAGATGAGGGGAATAGCTGAGCCCTCGCCAGTTACCTCGGTGTGACCCTGGGAGCAGTGCCCTTCACTGAGTTTGTGCTCCTTTTCTTCTCTGGTGGAAAATACACAAAGCCACAGCGAGTGGGCTCCAGGCTCCAGAGAAAACCACAGTCTGAGAGCTGGCTGAGTCTCAGCACACAGACAGGAAAAGCCCCTCTCCCCCGCAATTCTCTGGCAAATGGCAGGGCAGTGGTGTGTGGGAAGGCGTTTCTGACAGGCAGAGCTCTAGGGAGAAAAGGAAGTGCAGAAGCCAAAACAGGCCTGTTTCCTAACTAGAGCTCACTGACAAGATGCCCTTGGGTTCTCAACCCTCCTTAACCTCTCCCTTCCCTGAAGCTCTACCTTGATTGCAGCTTTCAGATTTTGAATTAAGTAGCTAGTACAAGTGCAAAAGTCTGGAAAATAGCAGTCACAGCCCACTTCCTCCTAGCAAAATGAACTAAAATGGAACTTGGTTTAATCTCTTGCATTTTAGAGCCTGACACATCATGGGGTTGGGATGGAGACTCTCAAGTCACTGTTCCCACTTCTTCCTCAGGGGTGACATCTCACTGTGCTGTTTGGTTAAAATCATTAAGATCTTGGAGTCAACAAAGCATACAGTCATAACCTCTTCCCTGTGTTAATATGCAGTGGCAAGGCGATCCATGACTCTGAAGAAACAGCAAGCATGGATGCTCTAACAAAGTCTGATCAGCAAAAGCTGGGGTCAAATTCGCCTTAAGGAAAGTCATGGATGTTTTTCATGGGGTAACGGACTTCCGAAAAGGCCTTTGTCTCTACACTGTGCTGAGATTCTGGCTGTCTTCCAGGCAAGGATGGGGAGACTGGAAGCTGACACAGATCACGGCTTCTGGATTCAGCTACAAAGTATACTGCCCTGCTGTGAACTCCATGGGGACAGGACAGGAAATCAGGAGAAGCTACTGTGCAAATAAAGAGGGCAGCTGGGGAGAGCAGAGCCCGGCCACACAAAGGAAGGGTTGGGAAGAGAATTCAGCGCATCCAAAAAATAGGAGACAAACCTCTCAGGATTCTGAAGGCTAAGGGTTTAGGGAGAGCGGAAGCCTAGCCTAGCTCTGACAGATGCAGTCCTGAAGCAGGCAGCACTCCACAGCTATTACTGCTGCAAGTAAAACCTTTCAATCACACTTTGCAGGCTGGCAGATTTAACTTGATGTCGAGGACATATTTACTACCCTAACAAGTTCTTGAGGCTGCAAACCTGAAAAATAGTAAGAAAGCCATGAGACTTTTTAGCTAAAAATCCTCTAAAGCATTAGTGAGTTAATTCTCTTGCACAATTCTTTGGGGAGGTAGGACAGCATTAACCTTGTCTTGCCCATGAAGAATGTTAGCACTGACAGAGAAAGTGCTTTTCCCTAACCCACAGATTGAGCAACACGAAAAGCTAGGCTGAAATGTCTGAAAAGCTGTGAAAAGATCCAAACTTCCAATACCATATTCACCTCATTAGACTATACCTCTCCTTCCTTCCACATCTACACATGGATACCATACACAAAGTGTTAGCTGTACAAAAAAGAGTAGTTTCTAATTAGCAAATCTCAACATGTAGAGCTTGTCAGTAAGGACAACACACATTTAAGAGTATTAGCCAGCAGCAGCTAAGCTTGGGCTGTTAGTAATTAAAAGCAGAAAGGTACTGTAGTACTTTGAAGAAAAGCAGATATATTAATGATCTTCAAAAACAGAAAGAATGTTCCTGGCACTTACCATCCCTGTATCTAATACCCATCCCTAGCACAGTAATGGAACAAATGTTGCAAGCAAAAACATGTTCATTGTGTGACCAGAGGAGGTAATGAAGCTCATTTCCTGTGAATCTGTCTTACAGTATCTAATACAAAGCATACCCCAAATTATGCCTCCCTTCATGGGTCTGGGGCACTCTTGTGTTGATTTTGTGCTGTCTAATTAGGAATGGTCTCAGGCTGCAGCCTTTGCCGTAATGGGAACAGTAGTTAAATCCCCTTCCCAGATATACAGCTCTTTATTTTAATGAAATTTGTATGAAACATAGCTTTGAGATTTCTGTCCCAGAGTCATTCACTTTCAATTGGATCAGCAAGTCTCAAAAAGATGAGACTCAGCAGTGTATGAGAACTGACAGACAGATGCACACACACATGGACTGCATAAAGATCCATGCAGCTAGTTCGAAATCACTGGTGCTGGAAACTGAGAAGTTTATAAGCAATAAACAATAACAAGGATTTAAGTTAAAAAAAGAAAAATAAAGTAAACCCAACAAAATTAAGCCCACCACCTTTAGAAAAGCAATTGTGTTGCAGATAACATTGCAAAAATACAGAGAATTAATAGGCTTGGAAAACCTTTCCAGTCATAAAAATGGTTTAGCGAAAATTCTTTTGAATACATATTAATGCATTCAGTTAAATCAGTTTGAATGGAACAATCAGAGGAGTTGAAAATTCACAGAGTGGCGATAAAGAACAGACTTGAAATGTACTATTAACTACCATTGTGTTAAACTGCAATAAGAGAAGCATCTTGGGGTCATTAGGAAATTTAAAGAAGAGCAAACTCATGGTATGTACAGACTGTCCTGAGGCATGTCCTCCTTAGTAAATTCTTCAGAGCAAGGATAAAATACACTAAAATCAATTGACTTGGTGCCTTCTCCTTTATCTCTCTCTTGGTACTGATAGCTCTCTGGGGCAAGGATTGGGCTATATCGTTGTATTGGAAAGACAGTTAATACATCTGGGCATTATCATAAATTCTAATAATAGTGACAGGATCAGAAACATGGGGACAAAATTTCAGCTGGTATAAATCAGCACAGACTACTGCTTTCAGGGTGGTTGTTCTGTTTTACTTAGACTGAGACTTTGACTCATCAGCATCACAAGACTCAAATAGGAAAAATGGCAGTTAGCATATTTGGTGGGTAAACAATCTAAGGGAGAAAGCTGCAAAACAAGAATGAACAAGAAACTGAAGGGAAAGAGATACTGCAAATCTGACAGCAGTTAAATATATAACAGTTTAGAAAACAGTTTAATGATGTTTAAGGTAGCATTCAAAGAGGCCCTGTGTCCTCAAACAGGAATAATGTAGTTCTAGGAATACTAGGAATATTATTCTGAGTACTCAACATTCCCAGTCAGATCTAAATAAACTCTGAGGATTTCAGAAGAGAGTCACAAACATCGAAAGAAAAAAAAATTGCTGAACTCCATAAAATGAGGAATATCTCAGAGAACATACTATTTTTAAATGACTGAGAGCAGAATTATTTAAGATTAATTTAGCCCAATGTTCTACAGCATAAAATCTGCTTAAACTTCTCATTGAAAATGTAATCACATAACTGCCCACACAACTCACTAACATGATTCATGTCTTGTTTAGCATAAGCCTTTTTGATGTAAGCAGGACTGATGGGGATCATTCCGCCATTTGATTGTACTTTTCTTGTTTTAATTTAGCTTTTTTCCCATGTGAAAAGTTTGGCATAAAATCCTAAACCCAGTAGATGCTAGGCTAAGCAGACAGAACACAGCCACACAGAGAAAAAGGAACCTCCCTCACAGCTAATGGCATCTTTCCAATACAGGAAACAATTAGAGAGTAAACAATGAGGGTGTATTAACTGTCTTGCCAACTGCAGCAGTGATACTAACATCTAGGTCATAACATGTCACATAAAGTCTCCTTGAAACATTAAAAATACTGCTATAAGCCTGTTTTTCTTGTCTTTTGGTTTGATTTTGTAATTCTTGTTCCTTGATTTTATTGATATCCAATTTAAGCTTCTTATCTGCACTTTCAAACTTTTCTCCTTTCTGTTTTCTTCTCTTTTCTCAGAGTGTGTGCTGTCTCTGTTCCTGGTCCATGTCACTCTACCCATTTGTCAAGATTCTCCTCCGGTCAGTTTGGTGTTTTTCTTTTTGTCCAGTGAATGAAGTACCTATTCTGTCATCAAAGGTCCATTTCTACCACACTACACTTCATGAACTAATTTTCCCATACAATGAGTGAAAACTGTTGGTTATTATTCCTCTTCCTCCACCTACACAGTATCTACTACTCTGCAAATTGTTAAATGCCTGGAGAAATCATCATCATTCTTAACTGTCTGGAAAGTGGTCAACGAAGAGGTGGTGCTGCTCAAAGAAGCACACAACAAGCCTTCATGATAAGATACATCCACTGCATGGTAGATGGGGCTATTCCTATTACACAAATACTTGACTAGAAAAGCCTGTGCTTTCTAATGCATCCATCCCATCTCCAGCATATTGAATTGGTTAATGTACAAGAGGAAGCATTTGCCTGTGTTACTAATCATGGTGCTTCTGTTATTTGTTCACATATATATACAGTCATACATATGACTAGTCCCTTTGTCACAGACAGAGGGAAAGACTGGCATCTAGTCATGTTGCATGGTCATGTCCCACTCAGGGTGTGCCTCAAGATACATTAATTAATAGATGTACTTCAGCTACTGACAAATGGCTACCCTGCCTTCTAGCTGTAACAAGAACTTCAACAGATGAAACAGGCTCAGAGGTATCTTGGATGCATTCCCCAAAGCAGAGAGATCATGACGCCCTTTCAAGTGATTGGCCTTTCCATCTTGGGGGATATATTTCTTCTGTTGAGAGGAGGCTAATGAACTTGAATACAGCAGGCAAGACAACAAAGGATGGAGTAGATCTCAATACATGGCAAAGAACAGAAGGGAAACAGCAGGCAATGGGAGGTGGGTAGCTTAGGTGACACTGACTAGGAAATGTGTAAATCCATGCAGGCTAGGATAAGCTACATCAACTGTGGCTAAAAAGAGAGGACCAGCATGAAAGGTGGGGCAGAAGTCAAAGCAGTGTGAGTGGGAAGATGTAGGGCAGGGAACATGTAAGCAGCAGAAAAGAGGAGGTAGTTCTTGGAAAGGCCAAGTCAAAGGACTGAAATCTGAGAACCTAAGTTGACAAAGTAAGAGGTCAGTGACAGGAAGATAGAGAGGGTGCAGGTGATAGACAGATGAAGATGAGGATATTGCCATGACTGGCAGGGGCATCAGAGGATCAATGCAACTGTGACTGGAAGAGGACGGCTGGCTGGCTCCAAACAATGTCGACTGGGAGAGGAAGTGTCCAAGGGACAATCATTTTATTAAGATGTGGTTTTCACGACCGAAAGTCTGAAAGCCCCCAAGTTTAGCAAATATCTTTTTTCATTAATGGCAAATTCAGTGCAGCCCGAGCCCTTGAGCATAGCAATGGCCTCTCCAAACTGCTTGGCTCTGAAGGAGAAGGGAGGGAGAGAAAGGAGGGGAACGTTGTGGGTGTAAGAGGAGGTTTAACAAAGAATTACTTTAACAGAAACTCCTGAGTAATGGCTCTGCCCAGGCCAAGAATAACATCAGCTCAATGTCAGCAATTAGAAGAGGGCTCAGCCAGCCCCATGGTCAGCTCCAGCCTCTTCACAGGCACAAGCCAGTTTATAGCCCTTTCCTGAGCTCAGGAGATGCCAGAAGTGCCCACCTGTGGATTAAGATAAAAGGAAGACCTCCTAATTGGAGGAGGAACAAGAAGACTGTAGGTTAGGAAAGTTGAGGATGGAAACTGCATGGCTAATTAAGGGCCTTTAAGGAATGCAAGCAGCAAAAACATAAGGGCTTCTCCTTCAAGATGCTCCCAGGAAAGGATGAGGGCAATTTGCCTATAACCTTTCTCAAAGACCCTGACTAATGACTCACCTGCTTCACAGGAGGGAGAGTGGGTGTTTGGACCTTCACGTGTTAACTCTGTTCACAGGAGCCCAGTCATACCAGACTGCCCAGCAAACAGCTTCATACTAAAGGAGACCAATCACCCAAAGACTTCCTTCACTTTAGCAGGGAAGCCTTTTGGACATCACTCTGAATACATCTCTCTCTCCATAATAACAAAGGTAACAAGTGTATCAATGAAGTCACTGTAACCTTGGAAGATTCCACAAGAAGGATAGAAATGCTGTTCCAAACACAGTGGTCCACCTTTGGCACCTAGGTGTCATCCAGAACATCATTAATACAAGCCCTTTTTCATATTTCCTCTAGCTCTTAAGATGCCAATGCAGTGGAAGAAGCTATTGGGAACTACAGCATCAAAATGCTATTAAAATCACTGCAGGTAATATTAATTTCTTTGAAATACACTTTTAAAGCTACTTTCTTCACAGAAGTTGTGCCACAGGTATCGTCTCTGGATTTGTTCTGCACATTTAAGACTCAGCCAGCACTGCTACATCCCAGGCAGGATTTCTTCTTAGTTACCTGTTGCCGTGCTTGGTTTTGCTCTAACAATTGTCGTGACTGAAGTTTCTGCTGCTGAAGTTGCTGCACAGCAAAATGAAGCTGATAGTTGGGATGTGCCAGTGGACTCTCTGTCACCTTGTTGTAGACACTGTTCTCCATCTCTCCGTCACAGGCAAAATGATGATTCTCTGGAGCCCTGAGGAAAGAAGAGCCATCATGTTTTCACCACTCCCGCCTACAAGGCACTGCTGCTTCAAAAAAATCCCCTAATACTTAGCCAGCTATGAATTTGCAGTAAGTGGCTTTAGCAAGCACAACACCTGCTAGAGGTGCCAAGTGCAGTCTTGCTAAACACTTTAATGAATTCCAGTCCGGGACTATCTTACTGGACGCTCTCTTGAAGAGAACGAAGAAAAGGAGAGTACGAACACTAAACTGGAACATTTCTGTGGCTGATTAGCATTAATGAGAGGCAGTTGCAGCAGAAAAAGAGCTAAAGATTCCCATCACTAATGAGATATTTATTTGGATATGTAGGTATTTTAATACACTAACACAAGGCTTACACTAAGCACACACATGCTGCAGTGAGAGTGGAACAGAAGAAAGACACGCAGTACAATATCCAGAGAGGATAAACAACTGGCTGGGTGAGGTTGCAACTAGAGTACGTATTGACTCCATACAGTTACAATCCAAAAGACCTGGGATGAGTGAAGATAGGTTCATTTCTTTCATCATCAGAGTAATGCAAGCCTTTCCCAGAGGACAAAAGGTCTCCTGCAAAGAGACAGGAGCTCTTACAACCCAGGCTTACACGATGGGAGTTCAGCTGTGGCCTGCAACATGATAAGTACCAAAAGGAGCTCACTGGCTTGCTTTGAAGTTTGTAAGCCTTGGTGAAAAGGCAGCAGCAACACACAAGGCCAAGGGGTTTTGCAGAGAGCAGGTGGCCGACTGACAGGACCACAAGGTGTCCTGAAGAGGCTACTATGGCCCAGCAACTCACACATTCTGTGCTCACAAGACAGGATGCCATATGACCTACTGAATCCTGACACTGGCTAATAAACCCCTCAATCCTCAATGCCTGAGCTTCCCAAATTTCTGTTATCCCTGTCATTTATCTCTCAGCCACTTCTTCCAAGTATTTCCTTTGGATTCTCAGGGCAGACTTCTCTTATATTTCCTATCCTCATCATAAATAACTAAGATGTAAAAGATAATTGGTGTCTTTTATGCCACGATTTGGAGTGTAGGTCATGCTTTTGGCAATCGCTGTGCTTCAGGATCCTATTAAAACTTACAACCTACATTCTTTGAAAATGTCACAGCTTCCCTTGAATGTGTTGCTCCTTCCTCCACAATTTTTTTCATCATTGCAAATGCTTAAAATATTCAAAAGAATGTTTCAAACAAGACCAGAGACAACTGCCAGCCCTATTTCCTCTCCCTCAAAAATAACCTTTCAAAGTAAACTGAGGACAAGGACTCCAAACACTGAAGGGTCACTCTCCATACTCAGCTCCTCAGCAACAGAAGAGTATGATAATCCAGGAGAAAATGAGTTCAGCAGCATCTTCACCTTCCACCCTCTGGGCCTCCCCTGCTTGGAGCACCACTACTACTTTTGCTCTTATGGGCCATGGGCTGTAGGTAGCTTTCTCTAGACTTGCCTGTTCAAGGGATCCCACCTATATTTCTTCATTCCTTTGCTTCCACTGTACCCCAGTGCAGCACAGGATAAACAACTCTTGCTACCTGCTACCTTTCACTAGAAGATTCTCAGCCTTTCAGTTCTTTTCCTTTCACCAGTACTCAGAAAACTGACAACTGTAATGTTGCTGACAGTACTGAGGACTTGAAACTCAAGGTCTGAAGCTGGCTTTGTGGTTAACCTTGGAAGAGCTGCTTCCCTCTTCTGAACCCACCTACCCCTCTTCTGCCCCAGTAATGAAGTCCTGATCCTCTCTCTACTACTGTGGTTTTACCTGCAGTTGGTCAGCTCTGGATCCATGGATGAGTGTGTGGTGCTGGCACCCCAACACTGTTGCCTGCTAGGCACAGGATGCCACAAAATGCACAACTTTAAAGGAGGACAGGACAAGGAACAGAGAATCTTTGAAATGATCCCCAGCTGTCTCTCCCTAATCCCACCAGCTGACCTGCTGGGTTATCAGCAGGTTGCTGTCACCTGGACTCAACCCTCATCCCAAGGGTCATATCTGTTCCTTCCAATGCATAGATACAGACTCCACAATTCACCCTGATGTTAAAGCTCATTGGACTTTTCCCTTATGTGAAGCAGCTGGACTCTCTGTTATCCTTCCAGTAAAGCCAGGTCATGCTGACAGGTGAAATGCACAAAGGACTGTGCTCAGACTGGGATGCAGTCTTTGGGAGATGGCTGGGGATTATTGCAGACCAGCCTTTGAAAGAAACATTGCACCAGATACAAAGCTGAAAAGCATTCAGGAGGTCCATCAAAGTCATGTTAGTGCTCAGTAAACAGCCTGATTAATTCCTCATCAGAACTTATGAGAGACTATGATCTTCAATACCTCTGTTTTGAACTAAATAACAACTGTATTTATCTATTTGCCTAGAATAACTTTCATACCAGCTTTTCTCAGTTGAGAAAATTAGGTTCAATTCAGTTAAAATGCTCCTAAATAAAGTAAGCCAACATAGGATAAAGGGGGAATTCTTCTGGATTTTGTAACTAGGTAAAACACATTAAATCAGAGCTAGAATAAACGGACAGTTTCCACAATAGAAGGCAATTACCACTGAGGTCCCAATAAGAACCTGTGCAATGATCTTTACTTTTCAAACATTTCTAAGTGATGTGGGGGGGAAAAAGAGTAAAATAATAATAAAAAAAAAGTCTGCTGGTGAAAAACTGAAAGTCACTGAGAAGTGTGAAAAAAATCACGTTACACAATAATCAGAGATTAAACAGGTAGATGGCATTCATTTTGATAACTACGAAGTCATGTACTCAGGGAAACACAATCCTAGTTTTATACGATGACGGACTTTGAACTAGTGTATTGGGTTTCTGTGGCCAGGTTTTGGTAGCAGGGGGCTATAGGGGTGGCTTCTGTGAGAAGCTGCTGGAAGCTTCCCCCATGTCCCGCAGAGCCAATGTCAGATGGCTCCAGGATGGACCCACTGCTGGCCAAGGCTGAACCAGTCAGGAATGATAGTAACACCTCTGGGATAACATATTTAAGAAGAAGAAAAAAGTTACTGCGCAGACAAAGATTGCAGCTAGAGAAGAGTGGAGTGAGAACATGTGAACAACAATGCGGACACCAAGGTCAGTGGAGAAGGAGGGGGAGGGAGTGCTCCAGGCACCACAGCTGAGGTTCCCCTGCAGCCTGTGGTGCAGACCATGGCGAAGCAGCTGTGCCCCTGCGGCCCATGGAGGATCATGGAGGTGCAGAGATTGCCCTGCAGCCCATGCAGGAGACCCACGCTGGAACAGGGACCTGGCAGGGACCTGCTGACCTGTGGAGAGAGGAGCCCATGCTGGAGCGGGTTTTCCTGGCAGGACCTGTGGCTTTGTGGGGGACCCACACTGGAGCAGCCTGTGCCTGAAGGACTGCACCCCATGGAAAAGTGACCCATGTTGCAGCAGTTTGTGAAGAACTGTTGCCTGTGGGATGGACTTACATTGGAGAAGTTCATGAAGGACTGTCTCCCTGGGAGGGACCCCATGGGGAGCAGGGGAAGGACTCCTCTCCCTGAGCAGTGCCAGAAACAACAACTGCCCCTCATTCCCTGTCTCCCTGCACCACTGGGGGAGGGGAGACAGAACTTGGGAAGAAGGGAGGGGGGGAGGGAAGGTGTTTATAAGACTTATTTTACTTCTCACTATCCTGTTCTGATTCTGCTAGTAATAAATTTAATTAATATCCCCACTTTGAGTCTGTTCTGCCCATGACAGTAATTGGTGAGTGATCTCTCCTGGTCCTTAAGGCCTGAAACCTTTGGTATATTTTCTCTCCCCTGTCAAGTTTCAGAGGGAAGTGAAAGAGTGGCTTTGGTGATACCTGGTGTCTAGCCAGGGTCAACCCACTACAACTAGTTATTTTATTCAGGATGGAGACCTTATAACTATAGCTGTAATAGATTTTTTTCTATGAAAACTTCACTAAAATCCTCTCAAAAAGCAAATTCAGTGTTAGGAATTACAAGGAAAGGCATAGAGAACAAAAACACTAACACTGCTATAAACCAACATTGCACACATCTCTTGCATATTGAGGATGGTTCTAACCCCTGCACCTCCTCCCTTCTCAAAAAGCACACAGCAGAACTGGAAAAAGTACACAGAAATGCTGTAATCAAAGGTAAGGAACAACTTATTTATTGAGGAGTCACTAAATAAATAGGGACTCTTCAGCTTGGAAAAATGACAACTGAAAGAAAATAGGAAATACATCTATAAAATCACAAGCTTCAGGAAGAAGGAGAAGAGGGAACAATTACTTACCTCTCCTGCTATAAAACATAGGAAAAAATGAATTAAGTCATCAGGTGGGCAGGTTAAAACAAACAAAAGGAGGTAGTTTTTCTCATAACACATAAGTAAACTATGGATGCCTTCTTACTATGGGAAGTTAAGGATGCCAAAAATTTAAAGGGTTTCAAAAATGATTAGACAACTCATAGAAGCAAGAGCCACTAACACTATTTATATATAAAGATATCATTTCCTGGCCAGAAAATCACTGATTATCAAGTCCCAGATAATCTTGGGGGAAGTGTGACCATTCCACGGCATCACCCAGTGCTCTTCCCACAGAATCTTCCATGGGCCCTGTCTGAGCAGGACATCAAACCAGATAGTCCATCTGCTCTGTAAAAATGCAGCCAGTGTTGTTTATGCATCAGGGGTCTGAAACTAAACCTGTTTCAGATCTAAGAAAGAAGTTAGAGAATTCAGTCAAGCACTCTTTATGGGATTCATTCAAATTACATGATTAATTCTAGAAGCTAATGTCTGTTCCTACTGCTCTCACACCTACCTCCAGCTCAGAAACTGCAACACATGAAGTTCATCCTGTGATCCAAAAGAATGCTTGGGAAGCTAAAGACTGAATGATTATCTCTAAAATGTAAAAGTCAAGACAAAACAGAGGAGGCAAAACTGATGTAAATGAAACTCCACTAAAATCGGACCTGCTCATAACCAAACTGGCTTTGTGCCACACGTACGACATACTGCGATTGCAATGTGAGGGCCACCACCTAAATGGCAAAACTGTATTAACATTTCCTTGATCCTCATTTCTTTTGTTTTTAGATATCTTGCAAAGGACGAACTGTATGCAATTACAAAAACCTGAAGACTGCTTTTTAAAAATGCACCAACATTCCTACTTTTCTCCAACCTTCGTCCTTTGTTCAATGACTCTCAAATGTTTTCATTTGCTTTCTAACCTGTTTTAACCAATATATGATCTATATAGCCCAAAATAAATTCTTTAAGACATAATATTGCCCAGATAAGCTTATCTTAAATTACTGAGGAAAGCACTGTTGAAACTACATTATTAAATCTTCAGGAAGAATTACATTTTAAATGACCAAATACCACAATTACTTTGGCTAACATATTCTTGCAGCACAGCCTTGTACACAACTCCCTGCAGTTCCAATATCTTCTCTCCACATGACACAACACAAGAGAACTTACTTTTTTTCTAGATACTATATTGAAAATGCTGTTGCTTGCCTAAATAGATTTTGCCCTCATGGCCGTCAGAAGCCTTCTGGATTAAAAATGCTTCTGTTGGCTTCTAGGGGTTTTGCTTCTTTATAGACAGAAATCAACATAAACACACTATGTTGCATTTATGCATTATGTTGCAAAACATAACTTCAACCTTCTGTAATATAAACATTCAATACTCGACAATAGAAGGCCAGTGTATTTGCCAGTCACTTTTGTAAAGAAATGTTTCATCTGCAGTTTTGGGAAGTCCTCACATAATGTGTTATCAAATGCTGATATTACACCTAAGGCAAATATTTGCCCTAGTAGTGAACAGGGCTTAGGATCTGAGACTCAATACACTGCTGCCAGAAACATGCTCCAGCTCTCAGTATATTTCCCATGCTCACAGGAATGCATCATGGAGCATCTCCTATTCTCTGTCTCTGCCTGTCGGATGATTTATTGAAGCATGACAACACCTTTGCACCCCTAAGGAGAAGTCTGCTCTTCTGCCAACTGGCTCAGCACCATAATGAAGGCTGGAAAAAAGCTGTAGAGGACCTTACATTTTAACAGATACTAAAGAGTGCATGTTAGGGAGAGTAAATAAATACCTCAAACTGAATTAAGAGCTTTTTCACAATTCACGCTCTTTTAGGCAAAGTCAAAAATAGCCAAAAAAACTCCCCACGCCCCCAATGGAAATAAGAGTCAATAATTCAGGATTATTGCTTGAACACTAATGATTGACTGATTACTCAGTTCGTCACATGTACAGACAACAGAGCTAGGCAGAGATGCACACACACGCAAATGGGAAATGGAAACTCCTGCCTGTGCCACCAGAAAAGATTTGGTTTCATTCTGTCAGCCAGGCTGGTTGTGAGCAATCTTCTCACAGCTTGCTCAGGATTATTTTTGAGTTGCTTAGTTTAGAGACTTGGCCACGATTCAGGCCTTCACTGTGTACCGGAAATCTCAGCTTTTGGCATTATGGCCCATCCTTTGTAAGCAAGATTCTGTCCTTCCAGCAGCTCTTCAGGCTACTCAGTGTTTTTGGCAAGAAACCCACTGTGTTCCTTTCTTTCAACAGTAGTTTTCAGAAAGGCTGGGCCAGCATTCCTTCTTCCTCTTCACTTACAGCAAAACCTCCCTGCTGCAGTTTTTTGCATCACAAAACATACAGGTTTGCTTCTGAAACCATTTTCATGGAGATGTCAACACATCTCCATGCAATTATGACTGGAACCCAATCTAAAAGTGTTAGAATGCCATACATTCATTTCTAGATTTTCTGGTTCCAAATTACGTTTCTGTTCTAGTTCCCTTTCCCACTTCATTAGTTCTATTCTGATGCAAGCGACTCTTATGCAATCAACTACTTACACCAGTAGTAGGAACTAATGCCAGTGTACTAAAATACTACATACTAACAAAATACTAATAGGTTTATTCACTGACTACAGAAAAAAAAAGTCTCTGTGAAATCCAGTCTCCACACAGAAGGGATGTGGTTATCAGCTCTTACAAGAAAGGAGAGAGCTGGCTTCTGTTTCCAATTCAAAAAGATTTGAAGGGAATTCCAAGGACTGAAGTTGTAGACAAGACTAGAGCCCAGAACACCAGTTACTGAGAATCTCATAGTTGCAAAGAACTATATGACATACAGCAAATCTGTACTAAAAGAATGACACTGGTACTAGCAACGATAACCCACACTTCCACCACCCACCACTCCCAAGGAACTTATTCAAACATCTAAGCAGGATTTACTATAACACAAGCACTGCTGGGATGAGTAATACCAGATATTAAAAGACAACAGTAGAGAACAGCACAAAGAAAAATATTTACTAAAGTGAAACTATGAGAAAATAATCAGGAGAGTGGATAGCAGTGCAAAAATGGAAGGGTTTAGAATGTAACTTTTAATGTGCAATTTACCTTCAAATTGGGTTTAAAGCTTCCTATTGTCCCCCCCAAAATTAAGGATTTTTAAGTCTCATAAATACTATGCATCAGGCTTCCATTTATATTTTGAGTGAAGCCTTCTTCCAATGGCATAGCTGGGCACTTGTTTGATACCAGCTCCTGTGTGGCAGGCAACAATACCAATTCCTAAAGTACACTCATGTTCCCCATATATCACTCACTAAGCAGGCACTTTTGAAGTATTTGGAAAGTGCCTACATCCCATTGAAAGGCAGTGCAAACTAGGCCTAAATTACTTGTGTAAATGAAGCTTCAGCATTCTTGAGGAATATTCCTCTGTTTAACCCTGCTTTCTTTCATCATTTCTTTCTTTTCATCATTTGCAGATGACACCAAGCTGGGGGTGAATGTCGATCAGCTGGAAGGCGGAAGAGCTCTGCAGAGGGACCTGGACAGACTGGAGAGCTGGGCTGATTCCAACGGGATGAGGTTCAACAAGGCCAAGGGCCGGGTCCTGCACTTTGGCCACAACAACCCCCTGCAGCGCTACAGGCTGGGCACAGAGTGGCTGGAGAGCAGCCAGGCAGGAAGGGATCTGGGGGTGCTGATTGACAGGAAGCTGAACATGAGCCAGCAGTGAGACCAGGTGGCCAAGAAGGCCAAGGGCATCCTGGCCTGTATCAGGAACAGTGTGGCCAGCAGGAACAGGGAGGTGATTCTGCCCCTGTACTCGGCGCTGGTGAGGCCACGCCTGGAGTGCTGTGTCCAGTTCTGGGCCCCTCAGTTCAAGAAGGATATTGAGGTGCTGGAGCAGGTCCAGAGAAGAGCAACCAGACTGGTGAAGGGACTTGAGCACAAGTCCTATGAGGAGAGGCTGAAGGAGCGGGGGTTGTTTAGCCTGGAGAAGAGGAGGCTCAGGGGAGACCTCATCGCTCTCTACAACTATCTGAAAGGAGGTTGTAGCCAGGCGGGGGTTGGTCTCTTCTCCCAGGCAACCAGCCCTAAGACAAGTGGGCATGGCCTTAAGCTGTGCCAGGGGAGGTTTAGGTTAGATATCAGAAAGAAACTCTTTACAGAGAGAGTAATCAGTCATTGGAATGGGCTGCCCAGGGAAGTGGTGGATTCTCCATCCCTGGAGGTTTTCAAGATGAGGCTGGATGTGGCACTTAGTGCCATAGTCTATTAACCGCAGTGGGGTTGGATCAAGGGTTGGACTTGATGATCTCCGAGGTCCTTTCCAACCTGTCTGATTCTATGATTCTATTCTATGATTCTGTGAACAGATAGGATCACAGCAGGAATCAGTACAGCTGCAGGTCTAGCAAACTCAGAAAAGAATTATTGTTGGTTTCAACAAGGAAACAAGCTGACAACAAAAGTCTTTTGCATCTTCTCCTGTAAAGGCTGGAGCTTAGGATGAACAAGGACCATTGCGGGCAGTAAGGGAATCCAGTGCATTTATAAATCACTGCTCCCACCTTGCCATGGAATGTCAGACAATCTTGGGCAGCAGTTTCTTTCCCACAGGACATTCAGGTGGCATCACAAGTGTAGAAAGCTTTCAGTACAAATCCTCTGTGAGCACCAGCTGCTAGAAAGTAGTTGGCATAGTAACTAATGATTCTGTCTAGTGTGGCAGCTCCCAGGATCCTGCTGACTTATGCTCAGGCACTCAGAAAAACACAGAACATTTTCTTTGGCACACCACATGCTTCTTCCATCCCTAACAATAGGCCCTAGATTGGGGCTGGCTATGGAGCAATGATAAACAGAGTGGGATAGAGCCCAGGATGCTGGGGGTCTGGCTGGGATGCAGGACTGTTGGGCCTCTCATAGGGCCACTTGCCTCCAGGCCCTTCTTTGTCTTTCTCCCTCTTTCCCTCCCCTCAGCTTCAAAAGCAATAAATTAAAAATTGAAAAACAGTGCAACAAGTCTTTGAGAATGGTTTGCTCCTGGCCTCTACTGTTATCAGGAGTGTCCATAAAAGAGTGACTTTGGTGCAGTTTAGTTAGCAAGAGTCTGTATTTTAGCATGGGCTGTAGCTCTGATTCCTGCAAGATGCAAGCCTCTAAAAGGCCCCTGCTTTGTAACATAGCAGGAGCTATGCTACAAAGGTAAAGAAAAATGGCTTCCCAAAACTCCAGGGTCAAACAAAGCATTTTGAATATTCCTACAAGAGCTCAGCCTGGGACTTCAGAGATCTGAGGCACAGGGAGCTGTCGAGAACGTGCCATGGTGAAGGTCCTTAGAGACAGGGAAGGGGCAGGAGGCAGCTGGCCTGTATAAAATGAGGATGCCAGCACCTGACCTGCAATCTGCTTTTGTGCTCTGCAAGAGAAGCCAAGAAAAGCTTTTGAAGTTAATGAGCAGCCTTTTAAGGCTGCATTGGCACTATAAACTCGTGGAACTGCATTCTGGGTTCAAATCCAGTTCAAAGTGACAAGTACTGTCTCCCATGGTAGAAGAGTTACAGAGATGTAGGAGAGTTTCTGCCCCACACCATCAATTAAACTTTCCCTTCTTAGTGATGAGGCATCTTGAAATAGTTTCAGCCTTACTTTTTCAGCTCCCCACTTTCCCAGCAGCTCAATCTACTTTTACCTACACCACGGGCTTATCATCAGTAGCTTTGTGCCATGAGACAACAGAAGATGCACAAGGTCCATGTGAAAAGCCTTGGGACTGAGTTGGTTCAGGCAAAGAACATGAGAAGTTTTGTGGATTTAACTAAAATTTCCAGTTCCATTCACAGGTTAACTGTAATAGCCACCAGAGGCACAATTCAAGCATCCCAGCACATTTTAATATGCATAATATCTAGCAAATGTCAGGAGTCCCCCTCTGCTATTCTTACAATTCCCCCTTTCAGCTGAGAGAATTGATGATGTTACAAGAATTTTATTCAGAAACAAAGATGTGAGCAAAAGCATCCAACTCATCTCCTTGTGGTGCAGGATTAGCACATATTTCAGTGGCTGTAGGAGTCCATGTGTCACACTCAGCTGCACAACTCCATGGGCAGGTACGCATTCAGCGTCAAGAATTTTCCCTCAGATTCCCAATCAAACTTTTATTTTCTCTGTTTCATTGTGTGACATTCCTCTTATTTCAGGACTAAACCTTCACTACCAGAGCTATGCCTCCTTTGAGCTCAGCCAGCCTTGGCACACTTAACTCCCTTCTTTTTCCTCAGCTCAGTCTCTTCTGGCCTTGATTGCCTATTGCTTTTCTGTGAACTTTTTCCACTTTATTATTCCAGATGTGCATGCACAATAGCTATACAAGGAAAGCCTACTGCCTTCTTGCTCATTCACTTTATTCTATGACTACTATCAAAGTCCACGGGTTTCCTTCTTTTCTAGTATATGTTGCTGTATAATTTATTTCTTGCTCCCTGGCTTCTGAAAATGACCCTTGCTGTTTTCCTGCCATTGAAAAACCTGGGTTTTGGAACAAAAGTATTTTCTTATAACCAAGACAATGCAGATCAGGAATATAGTGCATTTTACATCTTAGGTCTCCATATACAGACAAGGTTATGAATGTTTGTGTCTAACCTGCTAGGTTAGACATGAGGTGCATCAGAACAGCCTTGTGACAGTCTAGCAGGGGAGGGGCAGGGTGAGAAATTACAGAGCACTGAAAAACCTCTGCAGGCAAGGCCTAACCTATCTCTACTATTCCTGGATTTTGTTGGCATTGTCAACCTACTACTTTCAGAAGCACTAAATTTGCCAGTCTCAGCAAATTAAATGAAATATTTACACTTCAGTGGAGCCAATTTCTGTCAGGCCCACCATCCTTGGCAACATGCCAGTTACAAAATACAGTCAGTCTTTGTAATCTGAGGAATACTTGGCAGGTAAGTAACATTGTATTTCTTTTCTTCTCTTTCCACATGGCAGCTTTGAAATTCACTAGCAGAAAGGCAAAATCAAGAAGATAAATAAGAGCCAGTTGGCTGCAAACTTCAGTGTCTTCTTCCTATTGTGGCTCATCAGGTCAGTGGAGAAGCAATGAAGGCAACTGAGCATATCTCTGCCAAGTGATCTAAACAAAATCACATATCCTTTCTACCGTCAATTAGTGCAAACACAGGGGCGAGATTTACTGATTGGAAGGTGGTTTTAACTTTGTGTTTCTTGCATGTATTTCCACACCTGCAAATATAGTCAGAGCCTGCAAAAATATTTTAACAAGACATATACACAATAAGACTAAAACAGAGTTCTGGTATCATTTTGCTCTCATAAGGAAGTTTTGGAGAAGATTACCTGCTTAACTCTGACACGCACACCCCACTCCATCCCCAATTTTAAAGTATTAATTAATTAATGACGTTCAGACAAAGAAGTTGGACTCAATGAATTTACCTCACTGTATTGTCTAGATCCTTTTTGACTACGGTAAGTCATTCAGACTTAGAACGTTTTAAGTGCCATCTTAAATTTGATCACTTGTCCTAGCCCAGGCAGACTTTCTGGGGTGAATATACACACACCACGGAATTCAAAATAACAGAAACGTAACTGCACCACTTAAGAGATGGGAAAGGTATTCCTCACTGAAGAAGTTCCACTGTAAAATTCTAGCATGAATCAAGTGGATCAACTTGATGAACATGATTTGTAATTATGTTCTCCTACTTTTCCTCTTTCACTGTAGAAAAGTATAATGAAAACCAAACTGTAATAGACTTATGTGCTCTATTTCTAGCCATAATGCCTTTTTTAGTGCTTTATGCAAGGAGACTTTGCTTTTTACGGGTGGATAGCAGCAGTAGCATATGAGCATGAAAACAGTAAATGATCACTGCTATCTGTCTAGAATATGCTCATGACTAGGTCTGTAATTAAAATCACTAATCTCTCCTGCAAACCCATATTCTTTACCTCTCCCTAGAGAAGCAGGGGTTAATTCAGGACCACTCAATTAGCCCTGCACCCTGTAATGACTCTTTTGAAAAGCCACTCATGAAGTTTACAGGGAAAGAGTGAGAGCGTAGCTGCTGTCCCAGCCAACATTTGGTTTCTATTACAGTGAATAAATCTCCCCCTCCTCCTTTTATTCTCTTTTTTTTCACCCTTTTTATATTAAAAGACCATCAAACACATTTTTTCTCTTTCATATTTTCCATTAAGTTTCCTCCAGCACAGGCTTTCCCAGAGTGTGGTGCTCCTTGCTATCTGTGCTCAAGCAGCAGCTGCAAGATGCCAATGAACAAGAAAATGGGGAACGAAGAAAATAGCTCAGGCTCCTCCAAGTCCCGAGAGGCAAGTGAAAAGTTACAATTGGGCTAAACTGGTGAAATCTAGGGCACTTGAGAAGAATAAACAAACAAACAAAAAACAGGCTGTTGAGTTTTGCAGGGTTAGGATTCATGAGATGGAGGAAAGTATATAAAGCACTGTCCCTGCCCAGAGCTAGATACCCCTGCCAACCATCAGCCTCCAGAAAGACATACCACAGGGCCTTAAGGACACCCCCAGGGTCGTGCTGTCCACATCTCACACCACTGGGGGCCCAAATGAATTTTTTGTGCCATATGACCACGCAGTAGAGACATCTCATGCACCTAACTCTGGGTGTTTGGTGCCTAAATATTAAATATGAGTACACAGAGAAACCTCTAAAGAACATGTCAAACCTCTAGATTACACAAACTTTGCACTGAAATCCATGAAAGCAACCAACTTTGCTTGACATCCAGTAGACCTATCACCTTCTTATGTGGTAGATGAAGACCCTCTTATGAGAGTCTCTTAGAGAAGACTCTATAAATCTGGCAGCTTAGATGGTCTGTCTACGGGAGCAATTCATGCTGAATATACAGTTCCCTGACACTGTGTCTGTACATTTCAAGCCCCAGAATTATAGCCAGATATCAGAACTTCAGAAAAGAAGCAACAGCTCTACATTGATAATACATATACCTAAAGAAAAGCCTAGAATCCGTTCAGCACTTCCAGAGAAAGCATCTACAAATTGACCTAATCATAGATTGTGGAAAGAGTCACCTGAGAGCTAGCTGGACACAGTCATATTAAGATAAATGTTCCAGGTAAAGGAGGTAGAGTAGCAGCATGATACTGATAAGATGCATGTGCTGCATTACCATTCAATAACACAATTAAAGCTGTATAACATCTAGCTGCTAAAATAAAACAAGACAAAAATACAAAGCAGGAACTGACGGTTACTTGCTGTGAGCCTGTATACTTGTGGTTAACAGTCTCTTGTTTTTGAACAATTCCCCAAGCACTGATAAAAGGGCAGAGTAAAGGTCCTCAAGAGACCTCTTCCCTCAAACAATGAAATTTATCAACCTAGCTCCAATGCAATGAAGCTAAACTAGTTTTCCAATAAAAAGATAGACTTACACAGTCCTTTAGGTCCGATGGCACTTATATGCTGAATAAGGAGGTGCCTCTAGCATTCTTATCTTCCCCATTTTATAACTCAATACTGTATGTATAGGTAGTTTCTGCTTTCCTTGTCCCTCAAGTGGATTTATAAGGTAACAACTTATAACATGAAATAGACTGTATATGAGTGTGATCTCCTACCTGTTAAACTGGAATTTTTTCCTCCTCAGGTTCCTTTTACAGTTCTGTTATGCTGGAGTTAAGCAAAAAATTCCTTTACTTTCTCCTCCTGTAAAAAGATCCACTCACCTGCTGTGGCTCCCTGAACATTTAATAGTGGGTTAGAGAAAGAAGGGGAAGAAATGACTGTGTCTATGTCAGCACACACTTCCTAAAGTCTGTAACAAAATGATTACATAAAGTATAATCGGGGAGTGTTGATGGAATATGCTCAGCTACTCTGAGAGAGGACAATACTAGCATGAGTTGTTACCTATTGAAGAAGCTGTCCCAGTAACTGCATATATGCTGCATAAGCGAGACCATCCTATCATACACATGGGAGGAAACTAGAAAAAAAATAACAAAAAAAAAAAAGGAAAAAAAAAAAAGGCTACTTATACAGAGACTGCAGATAGATACTACAGAAAAAGCATGATATACAGACTTTCAGCCATCCAAAGAGCAGCATGGTACACTGACACCAAAGCAATATCAGGGTTGTGGTGCTAGCTGATTTTCTTAAAATCCCTGCAATCCTCATTGATGATCACAAAGCATTGTATTTGTAGTGCAAAAGGTAAGTGCTATTTTTCCCTCATTCCACCCAACTTCCTTAGAGGTAACAGACGATACTTCATGGAAGTACTCATTATTTTGACCAAGGTAACACAAATTACTAGCAATGCTTTTCTCAAGTTAGAACTGCCAGAAGTTTTTCAGGTCTGTAGTGTTCCTTCTAAGAATCTTCCACAGATACCCTACTTGCAGAAAACTACTCTTCAGAAAAGAACAAATATGCTGTATTTTGTTGATAGCTAAAATCTAGCATAAAAAATAACTTCAGAGCTGAATGGCAGGCTCAATTTTGATTTAGATGTTACGGCTTTTTAATATGGAAAGATAAAATATTTTAGAAATTCTGTAGCCAGTACTGGTACAAAAAAGGAAAACAAACAGTGCCATCTCCTTCCCAAAACTTCCTATGCATCTGTCTCCCTCTACTGCTTCCAGAAATGGGTGTGACATACCAGATCTTCAATTATAAAGAACTGCAAGGAAAGAGTGGAAAGACTTCTATTTTCATAAAGCCTTACCTGGAAAAGCTAGTACTGCAGAGCAAGAATCTCCGCATTTTTTGACACTTTGTCCTCCAAGGATTAATACCACAGAAGTGTACTGCCTTGCTAGAAGAGACCATTCCTGCTTACAATGATTTTGGCCTCCTTGCTGGTCTTTTGTTTTAAGCTATACAGATATAGTCCCCATTGCACTCCTACTATTGGGATCTATCTACCTCTATACCTGAAAACAAAGCTCAGTTTCCAGCATTTCCAGTAATCCAGTGTTTCAACAAGAAAAATCACAGAGAAGTTCATATTATCATAAAGAAATTCAATATTAGTGAAAAAAACTGAGTTACAGCATCTTATTTCTGGCAGAGAAGAGTTAAGTGAATAAAGGGGAAGGTCCCAGCTATCTGCCTCCAGGAGATATAGCAGAGTGGTGTCTGTTCCTGCTTTAACAGAGACTTTATATGAAGCCTTATTTAGCCACCACATTTCTCTGTCTCTCTCAATCCCCATTGGAAAGATGATCCAGTCTCTCTAGACTCAGCAAGGATTCTAGGGCACCATAGATGTAAATCTCTGCCATTTTATGTGGCCACTACAGAACAAAATATTAAAATTACTATGATTATTTTGGGAGCAGACAAAGCAGAAGAGGTAAGAAAACAGCAATTAGAAAGCCAAAAAAAAAAAAAGAAGTGAAATAAATGTATTACTCTAATAGGCCCAAGCAAGTGCAAGGTGCTTCACTGACATGTGGCACAAGGCACTACAACTCAAAGAGTAAAATATAACAAAACAACACTATTGCTAATGCCCACAGTCTTGGCTTAATTAAATTTATTTTATTTCCTTCTCTCCATTCGGGTAGTGTAAAGAAGAATACACTGCATGAAGGCTGGGGGTACAAGTGCTGCACAGGGCTGAATGCAGCATACCTGGCAGCTGCTAAAACGGAACATCAAAGTCTCTGCTCCCTTTGAACACCCATCAGGCAATAATCACTCCTCCCCTTCAGCTTCTTTAGGAGCTGGTACACTTAACCACTTCAGCATGTTTGGCAGTTCTGCAGGCACTTCCAAGGCAGGTGGTGCAGTGGAAAATTGTGGGAAAGTCCCAAATCACTCAGTTGTCTCCTCTTTCCCCATCAGGCAGCAACACAGGTGCTGACCAAGCAGACCAGTTGACAGAACACAATTAAACACAGAGAACAGGAAATTTGTGATTAAACCTCTGAAACAACAGAAAAGGCTCAGGCTTACCTCAGTAAACTGGGACAAGAAAATCTTTCTCCAGGAAACTGAAAAATCTGATGACAGACAAAGTCTATCATTAGAGGAAGATGAGTAAAAGGATGTTCCCATAATTATATTTTATAGTACCAAGAGATGAGACAGCATACTCTAAAAGGCAGTTCCCAAACTTGCCTAGTATTCGTTAAAAGATCCCTCTGTCAGACCTTGTCTGCAGAAGATGTTCAAGTTGCACAAAACTTCCTTGGATCACCCAGTGCCTGAAGTCTTTTACACGACATTTCTATCTGCCTAAAACTGCAGGCTAGGAGGCAGAGACTATAAGCACTAGTTTTATTTGCAGCACCTAGAAAAAAGCTTTTAGATTCTCTCCATTTGAACAGACACCCTTATCTACCATGTTTCCTCCTCCAGCATGGGCAGAAGAGTCTATGATGCAGTTGTGCCAGCCTGGCTGGTCATCCCAACTGCATACTATATCCATCTTTTCTCCTTGAGGTTTGAGAAGAATATGAATCTAGGGATGATCCTGTTTCCTTAGGGATTCAACTTTGCTGGATTCCTTAATGACTGATTTTGGGTAAGCCTTTCAATTGCTAGGTCTTTTGGACTGTATATGGGTGTTGAATATTTCTGACTCCAGAAACCAAAAGCCAAGAGTAGGTACCTTCAGAGGAAGTGCAATAGCTTTCACAGGAATTTGTGGTTAAACATGAAAAAAAGTTATGCAATCCTATATTCCTGTCCAACCCAATCCCTTTTTCTAGAGCCAAAATGGAATTGTTTCCTATGAGTACAGAGAAAATTGTATAATTAGTCAGAAACTCCCAGACTCAGGAACACAGATGGGAACCATGGAATCACCACCTCAGGAATTTCATCAAGTGATCGCATGTAATTCTGAGCATGAGCACATCAAAGATGCAGACGCTAAACCCTTAAAAGGACAGACTAAAATGTTCCAGCCACTTGTGGAATAATGTCCTTTCAAGACTCCCCTCCTAGCATAGATAAGGCACATCAAGAGAGGACAATAACAACTGTGTCCAGCGAGAAATCTACATTATACACTGCACTTGATGCCTTTCATATTTCAGCAAATGTTCTAAATAGAGTAGACTTTTCTCGAAGGCCACAACTGGTACATTTCACAGAAAAATTGATCTGTAGCACAGAAAACAGAATCCAAACATGGCCTCCAGAAGGCTCGAGGTGAACACAGTAACATTTGCTAAGAGGTTAACCTTCATCTTGTATCCTGTATTTAAGGCTCTTGAGACTAGTTGGAGTATAAGACAGTAAGCAAGCTCTCATATAAAAGTCATAGTGTTAGAAAAAACCTGAAACTAAATGACAGGGGTAGTTGTCACCTAGTTTTGCTACATAACAATAGATACCATAAACACCAGAGTCAGACTTTGACAAACAATACCCAAACAACTATGCATTTTGTAGCAACAAGCAGGACAATTCACAATTGAACTTACATGATATCAAGTGTTTAGGTAATTTCAGAGGCAGACATGCAAACAGCAAAATACCTAGCACCACATTTCTTCTCCCTTTCACAGAAATGCTCCTCAGGAGCACAATGTTTACACTCATATTCAGGTTCTGCAATGCTTTAACTTTTTTTTTCTATTTAGAAAAATATCAATAAAGAAAACCATTGCACTACATGGATCACATTCTGTCTCTTGCACCTTAAAACAACCCAGAAATTGGTGCATACATTTTGTTCTCTTTACACAGATAGTAGAGGATACTTTCATATTTAAATCATTCGGGTTACTATCAGCAGCAGGAAAGTGGAATTTAAGAAACAAATGAAAACATGACTCTGACCTTTGAAAAAAACAAAATCAGTTATGCAAACATGTCCTGAACAGAAAAACAAAACATTTAAATGGCTAGAAATGGATTGGATCCAAGTTTCTTGAACTATAGTAGAATAATCCAATTATTAAAATTGGGTTTTCAAAATTATTTTACTAGAACCTATTACTTTATTTAATACTTTAAAATGTATTATATGTGTTTATTTACAAAAATTAAAATTTTAAAAATAAAATATTTGTGAACTTTGATAACAGACAAAGTTATTATTCCCGTGGATTTTTAATGGAACTAGTTCTACATTAAAACATAGCTCCTTCTTGAGGCTTTTCAACTTTGAAGATAGATAAGTAATTTGTCAATATTCAAAATCAAACTCTATAAAAGGCAGCTTTTCCAAAATATCTTAATAGACAGCCTTTTATGGAACTGTTCATGAGGGATAACTCTAAGCTTCCTTGATTTTTTGGTAAGGAATTTTGAAAACAGAAGGTTAGTGGGATCACTGTTAGTAGAAACCAAAATCTCATTCTCTTGGAAAATATTCTGGACATCATATGAAGTTCTTTATTGGAAAGAGACGTGTTTATCAAGGCACCACATTTTAAGAGCAGTGGAGTCTATGAAGAATCACTTTTAGAGCTGAGGGTTTCAAGAGCCTGTGCTTAGATGTTCCACATACACTGTTTTCTTTGTTGATTTCTTCACAAAAGATGAGATGGTGTTCTCTTTGCCCTGCTGACTGCCTGAATTGGAAAGCCTTTCATTGCTGTTCAAATTATCATTCACCAGGAGATATTTACAGAGAAGTCAAAATCTTTAGCATCATGAGACTGTCAAAGAATCTTACACCCAAGAGTCTAGTGGAGCCAAGATCAGAATTTTATCACACAGAACACTTTCTAACAAGTTATTTCAAGTTTTTTCTAACACCACAGTTCGAGAGCTTTCAAAGAACAGCCATGGGAGGTAGAAGTCACTACACTAAGGAGTACGTTGTCTTTAATGAGTAACGAAAAATTCTCATTTAAAATTCAGAATATGAATGTGAAAAGTTTTTCTGATCTAAGTACCAGTAGCAAGAAACAAAATTCCTAAACTTACTCATTTTTAAGTCTCAGCACCTCCAACTTTTCAAAATGCTAAGAGGTATCAGCTTATCTTCATCTTACTCGTCAGGATCTTTATTCCGGTATCAAAAAAGAAATAGATGGTCCAAGACTTGAGGTTTCCTCCTCCTTTTCACATAGTCTACCAAACATGAAAGTTTTCTGAGCTGAATTTTGAAGAAATCTCATATTTTCAACACTGAAGACAGAAGATTCTAATTTTTTTTTCCAACAACAAGCAAATAAAGAATTCTTTATGCATACAAAAGGTTTGGACCACATAAGTCACAGCCCTTTTGCTCCAAAGGATGACTCCTGCCCAGGCTAAGCACCCTTGACAGACAGCTGCCAACAGCATGTGCAGCACTGCCAGATCTTCTTTGACTAACTTTCCAGTTAAGTCCCACAAGCCAGAGAGCAGAAAGATAGAAAGGGTAGTGAAAGACATTTACTGAACAAGATGCAACCTAAAAATCAAGCAAAGAAGTCAAGCAACATAGAATCATATAATGTCCTAATTTGGAAGGGACCCACAAGGATCATCAAGTCCAATTCCTAGCCCTGCACAGGACGGTCCCAAGAATCTCACCATTTGCCTGAGAGTGTTGTCCAAATGCTTCTGGCAGGCTTGGTGCTGTGACCACTTCCATGGGGAGCCTGTTCCAGTGCCCAGCCACCCAGCAGCTGGAACATAAAAAATGTCTTTGATAACGTTCTCTTACTTTGAAACTCCTTTTACTATAGGTTGTTGTCTCAGTGCCAGTTTTAAGTAGATCTGGATTAGCCAGGCTGACTTGGCGTCTCCCCACCTGGTTTGCTGTGAACAGTACTTGGATAAGAAATGTTAATAAAAATGCAATGTGTGCAATACGAGCATATCTGGAAACTGGCATCACAAAGCACTATCTATTTTTTTTTTTGCTCCTTCTCCCCTCCCTTTTTTTTTTTTAAAGATACCTTTCAACTCTTGCTACAGAATGAAATCCTAGAAGTAAGTTTCCTGCTTTTGCTAAAGGATTCTTGGTATTTCCATCCTGACATTGCATAGCCTAGCTTTAACAGTGCACTTAAAAATCTTCGTAATTGGCACTGGTTCAGGACAATCCAATAACAAGCTTTTCTGAGTGACCGAAATGCTTTCTTGCTTATTACCAACCACAGATCTCTTACTCAGAGCATTTTGGTCAAACTACTCAATGGCTGACAGTATCCAGTGTTGGGTAAAGACTCAGAAAGTGCTACTAACCACAAGTGGTACTCATCATTATAAGTCATGCTATTCCCTAAACAAAAAGTTGGTGTTCCACAGTAGAGTTCTGGTTGACCCATCTTCTTCAGGTTACACAATATACATAATCTATGAGATAGTAAAAAGGATCACCAAGCAAAGCTGTCACCAAATACATAGGGAAACTGAAATAACCCTGACTTTTTTACATTTTCCCCTCCCCCTTTTTTAAGAGTGGTTTTTGTTAAACAGCGTATGGTTCACAAACAGCTGCTGCTTGGTACCTGCAGGCCAGAGAAACTCTGGAGAATAACAGGCTGACATGGAGCCAACAGAATGCAATTCAGAAACCCTGGTGTCAGCTACAAAACTTCACCAGCCTGAAAGCTGGGGGAAATTGGGTAAAAGCAGGATCTTTGCAGGAAAG
The DNA here is from genome assembly GCA_013399855.1 of Oxyruncus cristatus. Taxonomy (NCBI): domain Eukaryota; kingdom Metazoa; phylum Chordata; class Aves; order Passeriformes; family Cotingidae; genus Oxyruncus; species Oxyruncus cristatus. The sequence goes on from VXAY01007648.1 coordinate 1,932,352, forward strand.
GCCCACTAATACTTTCAGAGATAGGAAAGGGGTTTCTTTGTGCTTTTACAGGGAATTCCCATTTATATCACGGTATAAAAGATCAAAAAGAATGCCATGCTCATCCTGAGCAAGCCAAGCTAAAGCACGACCTCAGCCTGGATGGAAAATATGAATGTGCATTGGTGGTGGAAACTCCACTGTACAATGGAAGGTAGCTCTAAACCAAATCCTAGCAGGAAGGAAAAACCTTTGGCCCTTTTTGCTACCTCCTGCTGTGGTATTTGTACTTGGTCACTGAAACCCTTAACTCAGCTGAGTTTGATTCCAGGCCCTTTGGCTGCTGACTTCAGAGGGTTGTCCAGGAACTGCCCCACGTGAGGGCTGCCTTCTGGACAGGCTTTCTACATGGACCTCAGATCACACCCAACTTCCAGCATCTCACAGGCTTACTGAGACAGAGAAACCAAATCAGGATTATGTTGCTTTCTCCATGTCTTCAACACAGCTGTTCAAGACCTTTGCTGTCACCAGTAATCAAACTTCCCTGTAACACTACCCTATAGACACCTCAATTTTCTTGAGGTGAAAAGGTACAGGGCAGACCTGCAAACCTCCAAAATACTGACAATAACTTCAACTTCAGTACAGTGCTGGAGAGCATGAGGCAAATGAGGAAGAGTTGCTAACCCCATCTTGTCTTTCATAAGCCTGGCTTACAAAGGGGACTTCCATTTTTATAAAGCAGCATTCTGTAGGTCTGGTAGTGAGGATACGGAACACGCAGCTCCAAGATTTCGACGTGTGACCCACAGGAATAGCACAGTTCAAAGATGGGCCCATTCAATCCCTCTGTTCTTAGGCCAGATGGACCTGCCCTAAAATCAATGCCAGAAAGGACACTCTTCTGGGAAACTTCCCAGTGCCCTTCTCAGCTGCACAATGTGAACTAATTCCAACAGCTATGACTTGGTAGCACAGCTTTCATTTATACCTCACTACCTGCAGGGCCAATCAACGTATAAAACTTGAGATCCTTGTGTGGAGAAGAGTCACAGATGGGTAAAAATATTATTAAAAAAAGATTTAAAAAAGGGGAAAAACCAGACATTCGTGGGATTCCCTGACAGCTCTGTGCAGAAGGAAGGGCTGGGCTGGAAAAAACAGGGCCCCAGGTTCCTGCCAAGCTGTCTGAGGCCCGTCCTTTCCAAATAGCGCAAAGAAACAGCCAAGGTTCCCTTGTAACCCTTTCAGAACTCCTCTAGAGAGGAAGGCTGCTGAAACCAGAGCCACTCCCACAGAGCACCAGACTACAGGGTCCCCTCATTCCTAGAAGGTCATAAGCAGCAGACTAGATCTCCCCCATGACAGCTACAGGCACATTAACTCTCTGAATACCACTCTGGAAAAAAAATATTTTAATGGTGAATGGGAGGTTTAAATAAATGCAGAGGAAAAGCAGATCTGCTGTTCACTTTGCAACATGAATACCTACACCCTACACAGCACATTTCAAAGACATCCGAAATCAGGGATAACAAGGGGAGATTATGAGTCAAGTAGTGCAAGACACTAAAAGATTTCAACTTGTACTATATTGAATTAGGTATTTAATAGGACAGAAAACAGCAAGTAACTTCCATCACAGCCAACAAAATCCACCCGTGGCAGCTGGAAGCAGGAAAAGAAAAGTTCACTACTGAAGAAATGGAAAAAAAGAAAAAGCAAAAAATAACTGAAAAAAATGAACTGCCTATACCTGTTGCTCAGTTTGACATTTACTGCAATAATCAAAGAAAAACAAGTGTACATTAATAAAAATTTTAGTGTTTAGCATGGTCAGAAGCCAACAAGATATTGGTATGTGTAAGTTGAGTTAGAAAATAAAGATACACTAGGATTACTTACTTGAAACTAATGTTTTACTCCTACTTCATGTACTGTTTTCATTTCTTGTCATCTCTTATAAAGATAGCCAGACAATTATTAGAGAGCCGGGAAGATTTCCACTTAGAATTTGAAAAGAATGGGACTGTTTAGTTTAGGAGAGACAAACAAAAAGGCAGATGATAGAAAGATAGAGGGTAAATAGTGCAGAAAATAAATCAACCCTTTCTGTTTGCCTTCATGTAATCTTATTACATGTACAGAGACTTTCAGCAAATTTTGGAAAAAAAACTAAAAATGGAAACTTTTGCATAATATGAAATTCACCTGTGGAACTCACTGCTACAGCTCAACGGGACTATATTTTTCGCAGAAAGTAAAAATATATGATTAACAATAATATCCACACTAGACTACATACAACAAAGTACTGTGAGAACTACAAGCCAGCTGCTAGCTGTTGGAGGGCAAAATCAAGTTTTTCCCCAGACAGAGAATCTCCCTGCTGCCGATCAGAACGTTCTCTGTGCTTCTACTGAAGATGTTGGTGATAGTTGCTCTGAAGCACAGCCTATGAGAGCTAGAGAGTCTAGCAGTTCAGTCCAGGATGGCAAATTCTATGTTTACATTAGAATAAGGTCAATTTGTGCAGGCAGCTGTAATGAGAAAACCCAAAACCATTATGCAGTACTGGCTTGGGGGAAGGTACAAGACCCCCATCGCTCCCATCCACCTGTCAATATGGGCTGTTTGCTTGGAACAGCAGGAGATATCCTCATCTCTTCTCTGAAAGGAAGTCACGCAGTCAAAAAAAGAAAGTGGCCCCCCTCCAATTTTTATTTGCAAAAATTGTAATTGTCCAAGGCCAGCAGATACAGGTAATGCAGATGCTGTGGTGCCTGTGCTCAGCCACAGCCCATCCAAGGGAGGCACCAGGCTGCAGCAAAGCCTCCCAGAAGCAGCTGAGCAGAGAGTCCACACTCACACAACTCCACTGGTGCCCTGTTCTGCCCTGCTGCAAGGCCCCAGTTCTCGCCTCCGGCTCACAGCCCCAGCACTGGCTCCTACAGTCTCCCTCTAGGCAGCACAAACCCCCTTTGCCTCTGGAAAGGGTCCTGTGATTAATCTCACTTATTACCTCGGAAAAGTAACAGTGCAGCGGCTGCCAGCCAAGTCCGACTCAACAGTGTCTGGGGAGCTGAGGCTGCAGGGCCAGGCCTCAGACTGTCTGGGCAAGTCACGAGCTTTCTGCCTTTCCTCTCCTGGAGGCTCCAGACAGTCAGAGCCAAGGCCTAGCTGTGGGAAGCAGGGATCCTGCAGAACTGTGCCAACCCATGGTGCTGAGGCTCAGAGTGATTTCCAAGCAGGATGGAGAGCAATTGGCCCTGACATCACAAGTTTCCTTAGTGTGACCAAAATATATATAGCAAAAATAAATACAAGGCAAGCCATGTATTTCTAAAGTTTAAGTCAGCCAATTCACTTCCACAGTTAACAAGTTGTCACTGGTGACCGTGGAATTCATGGCTGGGCTTCGTGAACGAAGATTGGGAAGGGCTCTACCCATGTTTGTTGCAAGCGCGTTGGTGGCTAAAGAGGCCAATATGAGATAGGCAAGTCCGGTTGCAAAAGGAACAGCAGAAAGACTCCTTAGATGGTATATTCTGCAAGAACCGTGGAATACATGTGTGGAAATAAAATTTAAAAAAAGATTAAAGGTTTTTGGGGCAGGAGAAGGCTGTTACAGGCACAAATATTCATGACTGCATGAGTAGAGGAAGAACATGGACAAACTAGAAACAGGATGAGTTGCAAGAACATACAGGTACCCAGGCAGTAGTTCTATTTTTCGCCTGCCCTCCTCAAACCTTCTCTGAGTAGAAGGTAATAACAGAAAACTCCAAATTCAGAGCTCTCAGAAGTGCTGCCTCTCAAGGACCGCAGACAGAATCAACATGACAGAGCTGCCGAGACAATGCAGACAGAGGTCACAGAAAAATCACTTTACCCACCCTCAATTACTCCTCTGCCACAAATAAAGAAATTGAATTACTTTAGGCATTAAGGTAAGAGAAAAGGTAAGAGAACAAGCACTATGGGGAGAAAGGAACAGACATGTGGCTATGCTAGCAGAGGGCTGAACTCAGTGCTGTTGCACTGCTGCTGCTCTGGCACTTTTGTACTGCTTAGTCAGGTAGGCGTTAGGGTCAACGCAGTTTGCTCTACCTGAACTGAGCTTACTGTGTACCCCTCAGTGCTTGCTGCTTTCCCCCTTCATTTCCTACAGAGGCATCAGTGCGGCACAGCCTCTAAGTTACCTTACACCTAGATGCTGTGCAAACAAACAGGCTCTGAACACTTGGCAAATGCAGCACAGGACAGCAGTCAGGCAGCCTCGCCTTTGCAAGAAACTGCAGGGAGCTCAAAACAAATGATCTGGAAGAGAATAAAAGTCACTATCAACCCAGAACTACAAGACAACACACACGTAACACAATTAGCCTGTGATTGCTGTCTGGGGTCTTTCTGGCAAAACTCAAAGATTCAGTGAAACTAGAGAAGCCAAATACACCATTGCAGAAAAAACTCTCAAAAGACATCTGGGATTCTTCCTTTTAAGTCCAAAGGATATGTACTTAGTATGATCAGAACAGAACATCTGAAACCTAGAATGTGTAGTACATGTACCCCTAGCAGTAAATGAAGTAGTTCTTGGAGAAGAAATCCACTGTCTCTTTCAAAAAAACAAATGGCATAGCAGCTGCAAATTCCAGTGCCAGAAGCTTCTAGTAACCTCTGTCCGCTGTCCCCACTACTAGGGGTTATGCAGCAATTTGCCAACAGGTACTTGAAAGTTAGTTTATGTTCTGAATCAACAAGCTTCACTCTGTTAAACAGCTGATTTTTTACCTTTATTACGCACTCAAGAGAATGCTTTATCAAGAGCAGTTCTAATATGGTCTTGGCTTCAGTGACTGGTAGTTTCACTGGATAATGAGGAACCACTTTTATATTTGTGGTCCTTAGATTACATTATTAAAATTGTGATAAAAATAATATACGGCAACCTTAAATACTTCTACTACAAAACATGTAATCACGTTTAGTGCCTTTACAACACAATGTGAAGGGGTGACAACCCTACCCAAATAATTGAGTGAGAACTCAACTGAGACAGAACTGAAACAGGGCACTGAGACAAGACTAGGATGGAGAGAGAGAAAACAGATTTGGCATAACTTCAGCGGTGTACACAGGGCAACAAAGGCAGGTCTGCAGTAAATGTGGCGGATGCTGACAGCCATGTTACAGAAGTCAAAAGTAAGCCCACATACAACTTGGAACATCTCACCTCCCGTGGAGCTCTGCAGGCTTCTTCGTTTGAGGTGCAGTAAAAGGCTAAGACATCATTTAAGTGGGAATAGCGCCAATGCTTATAGAAAGTGACAAAAAAAAAAATCTCAAAATGTACAGCAGTGCAGATTTATAAAATAAGATTTTAATGTATCCAGAACTGTCCTCTGTCTCCATATTACAAACCCAAGATCTCCTTTGCCTTTCGGCAAGTGGACTACTAATTTGGCACCTCACTTCAAACAGTCAAAAGAATTCAATAAAAGGAGGAGTCCTTCTTAGAAACATTTAGATAAGTCAGTACTGGGAGAGTGGGAATTCAAGGGGGGAAAGATTTGTCAACAAAAATAGTCCAAATCCTATAGATTGCAAACATCAACGCAAAATTTTCAAACAAACCTCAGCAGCACTAAAACGGCTTACATTTACCACAGAGCCATACAAAACCTCTAAGGACTGCATTTCAGAGGCAGATATTTGAACTGGAGCCAAGTGCAAGGCAGATAAGAGACCCCTTTACAAAACATTTTCATCCTTGCTGAATTCTGCAACTGATAGACCAGAACCTTAATGGAACAAACCAGAAAGCTTTTCTTCAGTTATCCAGCACTGAGCACAGGCTGACACCCATCAGATGACCCTCTGTGAACTGCTTACTCCAATGTAACTAATCAAGTAGCAAAAAAGGCATTTACAATACAAGATAGCAATCTCCATATACCATGACCTTGATATTCCTTTTGGAATTCTCTTATAAAATAAAAGTTCACAGACCAAGTAATCCATCACTGCCTCAAGAATCCTTTTTTTTTTTCCATTTCCAGATTTACATAAAACTTTTAACTCCCAGTATTCTGGCCATTCAATAAAAGCATCCATAAAGATAAAATAATTCAATAAAAAGTCTTTAAACATCTTTCTGTCACTTTCTCTGAGGATAAAAAACAGAGCAACTGAAGTACTGAAAGACTAAATGATTCATAAAAGGTTTGAAGATGGAATTTTTTATCAGTTGTGACTGGAAAATTCTGAAGCATTTTCAGACTGCTGTAGAAAATAAAACAGAAATTTTAACTAAAGGCATTAAACTATGCACACAATGCTAGATGAGGCACAGCCCTGGAAGTCATTCAGAGCAGAGTTCTGGGCATTAAATGGTGGGGTTTGCAGCTATGTCTGTGAGCCCATGAAAAAGTGCAAGCAGAGTCAAAAAAAAGAACAGAAGCTCTAGCACAGCCTACATGCTGCTGCTGTCCCAAGTTGTTTAAGAAGAAAATGCAGTTTACACCTACTGGATAGGTTCTTTATTTGGATTAGGTAATAGCTTGCCTGGCTGGGCTCCAAGAGTAGAATCACTACCACCTCTCTCAATAACTTTGAACCCCAGAGGCAAACATTGTCCTGGAACAGAAACAGGCCAGGAATTCATTTCTCACATTCTTCTTCTTTAGGCAGGGTGAAAAGCAGTGACTGATGAAATAAGAACAATTTTACTTGAGCTTTCCAAATCCTATTACAATTCTCCTATTGAAGGACCCATTTGGGAACGGATGACCACTCAGGTCACATGCCTTCTGCACCGTGTGTCTCCCTTTCTCACCTCCCTCCATTTTCCAGTATCATTCAGATGCCAATGACAAGAACCAGTGTTTTCATGTGTACAGTGCTTTCCAGTCCTCAACTCATGTGCTGGAGAAGCTCTGCTTCATTATTCTGTTTTAAAAGACAAAAATGAAAGCTTAGGCAAAGGAATAAATAATATTTACAGGAGTGGCAAAGAAAGAACTCAAATCTCCAGCAGTTCTGGGCTTGTTCTGAGCCTAGTTACCACAGCAAGCTTGACTTGCTCCTGGTCTACAGATCCAGACTTCTATGAGTAAATCTTACTGCTCTTTCGATCCCAGGAAGAACGGTTTTACTGCAGAATCACAGCCCTCTGCCCTGATTCCCATGAGCATATCAGCTATAAATATAAATTCCAAAGTCCAAAATTAATATAGAGTGTAAAGAAGCCATCTGGAAAAGAAAATCTAATAGAACAGCATAGAGAGAGCAGTGTTTATCTTTGAACAATCTAAATCTGATATTCACAGAAAAAGCATGAAGATGAGGACATAGTGGAGACTTTTGCAGCATCAAATCTAGGTTTGCATTCTGCATATATGTCTCAACACCAGCAAACCTGAACTTACAGATGCAGAGAAATCAAAGACAGACATTTCCCTCTCATCCTACATGTTCATCTAGGCCCCTATTTCACCCTGAGCCTGACAGCTCTGGGAACATAACTATTTTCATAGGCCTAGTTTCCAGACCTGAGAAGATTCATTACTAACTTCTTAGATAGAATCATGGAATTGTTTTTGCTGGAAAATACCTTTAAGATCCTCAAATCCAACTGTTGACCTTAACACTACCAAGTCCACCACTAAACCATGTCCATAAGTGCCACATCTACACATTTTTTAAATACTTGCAGGTGACTCCACCATCTCCTGGGCAGCCTGTTCCAACACTTGACAACCCTTTTGGTGAAGAAATTTTTTCTAATATCTAATCTAAACTTCTCCTGGTGGAACTTGAAGCCATTCCTCTTGTCCTATTGCTTGTTATTTGGGAGAAGAGACCAACACACACCTCACTACAACCTCTTTGCAGACAGTTGTACAGAGCAATATTGTGTTCCCCCCACGACTCCTTTTTTCCAGGCTAAACAACTCCAGCTCCCTCAGCCACTCCTCAAACTTGTGCTCTAGACCCCTTCATCAGCTCCACTGCTCTTCTCTGGACACACTCTAGCATCCAAGCAAGAAACCNGCAGGTGACTCCACCATCTCCTGGGCAGCCTGTTCCAACACTTGACAACCCTTTTGGTGAAGAAATTTTTTCTAATATCTAATCTAAACTTCTCCTGGTGGAACTTGAAGCCATTCCTCTTGTCCTATTGCTTGTTATTTGGGAGAAGAGACCAACACACACCTCACTACAACCTCTTTGCAGACAGTTGTACAGAGCAATATTGTGTTCCCCCCACGACTCCTTTTTTCCAGGCTAAACAACTCCAGCTCCCTCAGCCACTCCTCAAACTTGTGCTCTAGACCCCTTCATCAGCTCCACTGCTCTTCTCTGGACACACTCTAGCATCCAAGCAAGAAACCAAACAAATTACAAATGAGCTCCTGAGCGCATTGCATTCTTCTTAAAAAGCTAGAGCAGCAATTTTAACTTACCTGACTGCTGAAGAGACAGATCTTTTGTCAGCTCTATGAGTGTCTGAGTGAACAGCCCACAGTGACCCTCTTCTGTTGAGTGGTGACCGGTAGCTCTGGGGGGCAGCTGCATTCCCCTTGCTTATAGCTCCACTTGCCAAGTTCAGGTTTGTTAACTACAGAGGCAAAAGAAAACAAAACAAAAACAAACCCAAACAAACTATCAGAAACAATTAAAAGCCAAGAAAAGAGCAAGAAATATCACTGTGTAAATGGGATAGAGCATGTACTAAGAAAAGTGAAACTGCTAGGAAAGGGAAATCTTCAGATGCAAAAAAACTGTGCTAGTTGCATAAAACATGGAAGAGATGACACCAACAGCCACTGCGCTTGAGATGAATTCAAATGCCAGCATGAAAATTACAACCCTTCCATTCACAGAAGAACAAAGAGGGGGCAAAAATCCCAAAGTAAGAAAGCAACATCATGTTCCTGCCATGTGCAAAATCAAATCCACGTGCACCAATCAAAAGCTAGAAGCTCATATTACATTGAGTGGAGAGCAGAGTATCTCTCCACTCATCATGAGCTGTATAACTAAGGCAACCACATGTACCTGTCCTCCCCCTACGTCTCTCTATACATACATACAGGCACAACACAAAAGCATATGTACCTTGGACATGAAATTCAAAAATCAAACAACCACATGCAAAAGAAACTTCTCACACAACCACCTGCAAACTGTTCACACAAGTAAACACACTAAAATCATGTTAGGTGTATGTTTGCTAGATCAAGCTCTAAAGAACTTATCTGTGAGTTTTTAACCACATAATATGTATTTGTTTCTTTCTCTGAGCATTCATCTTGAGTTACTTATCTTCTTGAAAGATCAAACTGGAGGCAGATGCTATCTGTTGATGTATTGAAGAAAACCTAAATATATAACACAGTGGATCTACTATAGCAGTGTAATGGTCTATATTTGGGGGCAAAAAAAAAAGGTCACAAAACGCTACAAACGTTGAAAAGCTAACTTTGCAAAGCCTCCTAGTCAAGCCCTGCCAGAATTAAGTTTATGACTCCCTTTAATTACATGATCACATGTTACTTTTTAGCAGTGAAAACACCCAGTTCTGCACCAATACTAGGGTCAAACAGCAAACAAAACTTACCTGTGTTGGCCCTCCTCAAGTTGGTGGCAACAGGAAGGCATATAGCCAATGAAACATCAGACACAAATAGAAGAGTCTAACAATTAGCCCTGCATCTGCTCCAGATCTCAAAGGTGATGGTTATTAAGTCACTTAAAGGTGTAACTTAAGCATAGCTTAACAGTGCTCTTTTACCAGAATTTGCGCACAATTACTTGAACGAGTACAAACCAGCTTCATTACAATAACTACACCCATACTTAAAATGGACTTGTTCAGGATTACAGACCTCATATCCTGTCACTGAACTCCGGAACATGAACTAACATTGCAACTGAAGTAGATTGTCACTCCTTTTGTGGTTTAGTAGTACAAGGCACTTAAGCATTTTGTAAGTTCAGAAATCTTTAATGCTTACTTCAAGTTCTGGACAGAATTAAATTCTAGTGGTTATGCACTAGGCTTTTGCCCACTTCTCCAAAAGCAGCCAGCCACTTCCGTCTTATCCCTTCTCAGCTCTATCCTTTCCCATTCTTGCTTCTCATCTATGTGTCATTATTCTCACCTAGTCAGTTCCAGCTTCTGCATTTCAGGTGTCATTCTCCTTGTTTTTCTCAGTACAGTTTCATTCTAACAGACTTGCAGCACTGGCCTCCCTACCAGTTCTGGCCTACAAGACACACCATTTCAGGCCTGAAACTTTCCACAGGAGTAGTTACTTGATCTGTTTTTCCACACTTCCGTTCTTAACTCCTCATATATCCTATTATCCAAGTGGTTCTAGTTCTATTCCCCTCCCTAGTCCATTCCTCTTGCCAACTGTCCTTCCATCTGAATGGTTCTCAGTGTCTTCTCCCAAATTATGTCCAGGTACAAATTTCACAGCCTCGGTGTCCTAGCTGTTCTCCACACCTTGGTGGAATTCCCACCCCTTCTGAATTGAAGTCAGACAGCTCCCCAACCCATCAAGGACCAGGTCACTGAGAACACAGGAGAAAGGGAGTACACTTGGGGTACAAATACAAAGAAATTCAGTTTAGCATGCTCAGTAGGGAGGGAACCTTCAGGAAGTTGAGAAGGTCTAGCAGGTATTGCTGAGTATATTTCACTTGAAGTTTTTCAAACTATTACTGTGCAATCAAGCTTGGACAAATTTTAAATTCCAAATTGCTATTTCAAAGCATGGGAGATCCACAGATTTAAACTAAAAGTTCTGCACATATTAAAATACACAAAATATTTTTTTTTTTAATCCAGCCTTGGTTTTGTCTGGAATACTTCACCTTGCCTGAAGTGTTCTGAACACTGAACAATAAACACGGAAAACATGAATCCAAATAGATGAAGTTTCAGAGCGCTACAATTAATTTCAGACAAGATCCTACAGTGGGACACATCAGGCAAGCTTAGTAATGGGCAGTGCTATCCACCCTATATGGAAAACAGCATTAGGTGTCATTTTGGTGCCCCTACCTCACCCTTAAATGTTGTTGTGTTCTGTAGAATTTAATTAAAATTTAAAGTTTCTTCATTGCAATAACAGAAAGCTTCAATTTAGGTTTAGTTCTGATTGTGCCAGGCACTATACAAATACCTAACAATGACAGCTGCTGGCCACAAAGAGCTTATTGTCTGAAAAGAAGCAAGAATGGTAATGATGCAAACACAGAGGGCAACGTGGTAAATGAAATAGGTTATATACAATTCTTAGCTTGTCAGCAACAGCGATCACAACTTTGCTAACACATCTGCTCATCATCCTGATACTAAGAACCATTTAGTCCAATGAATTACCGCCTCAATCCTGCTCTATTATTGTGACATGCTTACATGCTTTCCTCTCTAATACTGTATCATTGTTTATTTGAAAGCTGTCTAAGCAAAGCATGTGAGCAAATAGCTTAGCACGGGTAGTAGGGACGTTTCACACATTCCAGATAGACAGGTGTTTAAAGTATAGCAGGTTAAACACAGGCAAGGGATTCAGAATGAGAGAACACCAGCAATGTTTAGCTGCAGCCAGTTCAGCCAGATGGGTGTTACCGCTTGTTACTGTGCCATGCACTGAGACAGTTCAGCTGCTATAATTAGTTTGCCAGGATGTTGCATTGGAGGATTGCTGAGACACCCCCAACACTTCTGTGCTCAGCAGGGGCTTCACTTTCTAGTCTTCCTGTGCACCTGATGCAACTGCATTCTTCTTTTCATGGAGGCAAATACTTAGCAACACTTCAGTTGGTATTTTGGTGTAAAAGAAGGAAATATATAGCACCTGGACCAAAAAAATCCATAAGAAGAGCTGTAGCTTCAGAAATTGTAATAGTGGAGAAAAAAAAAAAATTAAAAAAATACCCCCAAACCCTAGAAAGTCAGGCTAACAGGCTCACCAGAGAAGGTGGTCATTAGTATGGATCTACAGGAATAAAGTTATTTTTCACACTGAGTTGCAACAAGATGGGTTCAAACTCTCCTGCTTGCTAAGACTCGTGTTCTTCATTAGCAGCAATGGACTTGAAAGTATTTTCCCTGACACTGACAGTATGACAGAAGACCTGTGCGTGCTGCAATGCACACTTCAAGCATTCCTATTTTCAAACATCTCTCCTCACAGGAATGCATTCTTCATAGAGTCTGTAAAGGGCAAGACAATACACAGCTAACACCTCTCAAGACAGACATTCATAAAGTTTTGCCACAATTTTTAAACTGAGACAGCAAAAACATCAGAAGCTGAAAGGAACGTGCTGACAAAAGAACACCATGGGATAGTAAATACTAAAGAGCTCTACCAGAAGGAGAAAAGCCCACTTGATGTACTTCTGTTTAACATATAACACGAAGAAATAGGGGAGAGAAGAATATGTGGGTTGTCACACCCATACTGATAAACAGAGCCCTGTGTTAGAAACAGGACATATATGCACTGTTATACTTACTTCAATACAATGCTAATAAGCCAAAAGACAAACTACTGCATAATGCTAAAATACTTCTTCTGCTGGGTTACACAAAAATTCTGGTATCCACCTTTTCTTTCCTTTTTCCTCCAAATATGCCTTTTTGGTGTTTTGCCTTCTTTAAAGAGACTGAACTGCTACTGATTCACTCACTCACTCACTCAAACATTCGACCACCTGCAGTAACCCCGCAGATGCTGTAAGAGACTGGACTAGCAGGGCTCTTTGCTCAATCAGCAGTGTGCTTTGATAACAAGGTGCAGAGTGGCCACCCAGGCCAGGGGCTGAAGGCGTGCACATCCAACACCTCTGCCTACAAGCTGGGTGTTAAACAAGATAAGGAAAGAGGCAAACCCTAAGAGGTGGGTAGTTTCTTTTCCCTTACATAGATGACTCAGCCCTGATAACTCCCCCGAACATTAACACCTAGCCTGAAGGTATTCATCTCTTTTTGATGAGCCATAAGGGACTCAGCTGCAAAATCTTAGGTGTCAAAGACTCCCTAGTATCCCATGACTCACAGTATTACATCACCCAGAGCAAAACTTCCCGCTCTAGGGGAGGTATTGGAGGCATTCCCACCTGAACCTGAGCATATATAACATTTTGAGGCTTCCACCATCACCTTGACAGATCCAGACTGCAACTACCATTTCGACCAATAACATCGAAATTGCAACAACCCAGTCTTGTCACGGATCCAAGAGGTGTCTTGCAGGTCCTTCCAGTCACCTGGGGGGCCCACAGTCCTGCCTCACTACAGTGCCACACAAGTGTCTGCCAGTATCAAATCCCACTATCCACCATTTCCTGCCAGGTTTTCCAGGTGTGGGGGAGGCAAACCACACGGAAGGGCAGCCATCTTGTCTCTGTCCTGTGGCTGGCCGTGGCTTTCTTCTGGGCGGAGGAGGCCGGCCACCATCTTGATTTGGTCTGGTGGGTGGGACTCGGGAAGTTGCTCCTCATCAGTTGGTTTAACCCAGTTTTATGAGCATTGTTATTAGCATTCATCTTGGTACAGAGTTATTTTTTCCACATACATTCGGGCATATTTGGTATCTCTCTCTGTATTGGAGAAACCAGGGGTATTGAATCTGAGGGAGGAGACTTCTGTCCAAGGTCTCTGCCCCTCCAAACTGTCTCAAACCAAAACACTTTTTTACATTTAAGTGTTACAAGGTAAGTTAATGACTTCAATCACAGGGAGGAGTCAGAAGAAGAGCTTAATATCTTTAGCTTTTCTGATCTACCATCCTTCCAGAGTTTCCATTATCATATTCAATCATCTTGTTTCTATAATAAAGTTAGTGTTTTCTTTTTCATCTTCTCTAATGGTTCAAAGAAGCTAAATCAGTGAATTATAACAATGACAAAAAAAAAGTCCAAAACCAACCAATAACCAGTGCTATAGAACAGCCTCCACAGATTCAGGAAAACCCTCCTGAATGCCTGGGTGTTTCTCTTGCTAGTTTACAGGAGTCAACCAGGGTGAACAGGTTCACACATCATCCCTAGAAGTTGTTACTCTGCCCCTCTTGGCAGGCAGTGAAAGAGTGACCTAAATTTTCATTACCAACATCCTGAACAGCAGATCCTGAGTTTCACTGGACTATGCATTACAACACTGAACAAGCAGAACATACAAAAATTGCCTGCTTGACCATCCCCAGTTGGCAGTTTTAGCATTTTTCTAGCAGAAGCCAGTCATATCCTGTTGCCTATAAAGTGCTGGGGATTGGAGATCTACGAAGTCTAAAGATCATTTCTCTTACTTGGAGCCACACTTGCATCCCCTCCAGTTCACACATCTCACATTTCCATTTGGATCTTTCTGATTGGTGAGGAGGAAAAGATTTCCAGAGTTCAAACCATATCTCAAAAATCAAGGCTAAGAGGTATGCCAAAAGAATGCAGTAATAGTAGGCCTACTTTGTCTCTTCCAAAAAAACCTTCAAAATAATAAAAAGTTCACAGTCAGAAACAGGAGAAGACAAAAGTTTTCAGCACAATCCAACCTATCAACAAGTTTCAAAGGCATATATATATGAACAGTTTATTAAGAAACTTTTTTGTTTAAAGAAAGATTGGACAAGGATCATGGTAAGATGCACATAAGATCACTCCTACTCTACCTTATGATCAGACCAGAATCTCTTAAGTTTTGATGTGTCAGAAAGGACAAGATGGCACTGTATCATAAGCTCAAAGAGGGAACCATTCCACCTGAAAACTGAAAATGTGCAAAATGTCTCATCATTTAAAATGTGTTCTCCTTAGCCCTTTGATCTATTTTTACCCACATGCTCTCTCTGCACTGTATCCATATGTTTACCCAGTCTGATTCCCTCAAGAACCCTTCAGTCAATGCCTAATTCTCCATTTTATTACTTATTGTTCATCCAGCAATGCCATCTTTATCCAATAGCTTGTAAATGAAATGTGTTTTTTCTTTCATTACCTGGCTTCCTTATCACTATAGTTGATAGTCACTTCCTTATCACTACAGTCAAACGTTCCTCAGACAGATACTTCTTAGGCTTTCAAGATCAGTACAATTTTGAACAAAGGGTAAGAGCTAAGAACTTGCCATTTAGAAAAAAGGAGAAAAAAAAAAAGAAAGAAAAGGAATTTTGCTGTATTCTTTCAGTTATATTTTTCTTCCTTCAGCCTTCAGAGATGACTATGACTAGATGCTGACAGTATAAATACTCACTGTTAATCTCACCTCTCCCCACTGTATTTTGCATTTTCTTGGCTTTACCACAGAGCTCCCATGTACATCTGTGATCTAGCACAGGCTAGCATGACCTGGTCTAACACAGCACACACGTCTGCCAGTGCTACTGGAAACAGTCCAGCTGCCTTGCCTTCCTTAATGCAACAAGATACTGAAGGCCATCCCAGTATGAGAAAAAAAACACCACTCTCTCTTAAGAGGCAAAGGAAACCCCAAACCATAAATAAAACACACACGCAATCACTGTTTGAATAGTGACACAAGATAAACCCCTACGAATTCTGTGAGGAAACCATGCAATACAGATCTTTCTAGAACCACATTTTTGTTACCCACCTGCTGACTGTACCCCTTACTAAAGCACCCTCATTTTATGTACAGACTTAAATTTGCAGGAGGAACCAGCCAGAAGAGAAGAACTGGAGCTAGCAGGCTAGGAAGTGAGAAATCTGTGTGTGTACCGAGGCTGATCTGGCCAAAGGCCTGTAACATTCCTTCTCTGCTCTCTGAGCCTACCAGCTTACAGGATATACATATGCATACAGAGCACAAGTGTTACAGTCTCCAGAAAATGTTCCAGACAAAGACCTGCCAGAGACATTCCTGGGAAACCTGACAAACTTGCAAATTCCTTTGTAGTGTCTCCAGCATATGCATCCATTTAACATTGAAAAAAGAAAACCCAAGTTAGTGCTGCTGCTGTGAATGGCTGAACTCTTCCTTCTCCTGAAACAGTGGGACTTTCATTTAGACACTCTCTGCCTCAAAACTTCCCAGTGGGAGTGATTTTCATAAGGCACAATCCTGCCAGAATTTTGATGATCAGGGTGTAATCTTTCCCAACATGAGTTCTAGCTGCTCAGCCTGGCCTGTTTAGTGACTATCTGCAGATGTTGCTGCATCATAACAAAATCCTCTCTTCCTATTCCCTTTGGACCCTCAGAGCAAAAGGGGTTCAATTTGAGCACTGCAGAAACTACATTGATATTTTCACTTTCTACAGCCTCTGCTGAGACCTACCAATTATATTACTGCTGATGCTACAAATCAGTAGCAGTAACAGTAATCCAGCTTCTTTGTGAACAGCCCGGGTGAGAGGAGGATGGGGCTCTACACTAGTACAGAGGTGTGTGAATGAGAAGAATGCCTCTCAGACTTGATCTCCTGCTACTTGCTCCTCTTCCTACAGTAAGCTGCCTTTTTTCTTTACACTTCCCTTCCTCTCCATCAGTGGAAAGGTAAAAAACAATGAAATGGTTACATAAGGAAAGTAATCTGATTAAGGCTCAGATAAAGTGGGTTGAGTCAACACAAGAGCTTATCACTGAAAAAAACCCCAAAACATACCAACTCAGTGGAAAAGCATCCCCACCAAATTTCTGCAAGCATTTGCTGCACCCTGAGTTTATTGGTCTTGTTGCAGTTGCCATGTTGTGCTGTTCAGCTCTAGACATGAAAGGGCTGATGCCCACTGGGTCCTGTACAGCATGTTTTGGCACACTGGCAGTTTCCTTTGTGGCACTTTTCTTCTGTTGAGGACAAGGCAGGCCAGGGTACCACACCGTGCAAAGACAGGTAAATGAGAAGTGGTGTGGCTTCCAATATTGTTGTAGCTGATGTTAAGATGAAGCTTGATATTTTGGGATTGCTGTGGCACATTTCCACAACATCCCTCTGGGACACTGTAAAGTGTTCCTTTCAATTCTTCCTCACTTCCTCTCCCTGGTCCTAAGGTTTAGTAAACTCATCTGCTTCTTACTAATTTCACCTTCTGTCCAAATAAAAACCGCAGCATAAGAAGTGTCCCATCCTCCTATGGATCTGTCAGTATGTTTGCAGGAATCCTGGCTGCTGGATCTTGGGTACTGACTGTTTGCATAGCAGAGACGGAGGCAGCCCTTGCGTGGGTGGTCTGATGTTATCCCTCTGATTAAACTCAACTGTAAGAATTGGAGCTATTCCTGATGATAGCTGGGACCTGAAATCTCTCACTCTCCCTCACAGAGAGGGTCAGAGCTCCCACCACATTTCCCCTCCTTCTCTTCCTCCTCCTCCTCCTCCTGGTGAAGCTGGCCAATTCAACACATTCTTCAGTTCACTAGCATTAATAACTACAAAATACTACAGCCTAGTAGATATCAACAGTAGCCCTCCCCACCAGGAAGTGATAGGGACCTCACACAGATAGAGCATTGCAGAAGAAAACCTTCTTTTTACCTTACAGCATACTTCAAAGAGAAGTAGCACGCTATTCACAAAGAAAAAACCCGTATGTATCCAGGATCCAGCCGCCTGGCTCTAGACCTACACACATGCTGAGCATTTTAACGTCCTCTCTGTAGAAAGTCCTGCAATTCAAGCACATTGAAGTATTTTATGCTAAACACATGACATTTAAAATTTAGACTTTGGAATTAATGCTTGGAAAGAAACACAGCAGAGAGAAAAGCAGCCTGTATTATTTTGGTCACAGTCTTCATCCATCCATCTGTCATGAAAGGCCAGGAGCTAACAGTAGTGCAACCAAAAAAAACCTCTCTTAGTTCAGCTGTCCAGAAGTCACATAGAGGCCAGTAAGATCCCTAGATCACAAATCAAGGCAAGAAAGGCAACTAAGTCCCTATCCAATGAAAGTGGCTTACAAAACTGTATCTTCAGGTCTCATTCCCCAGCTCAACACCAATGTACCTGACTTGATTCTCCAATTGTACTGTCGCCATCTTAGGCTCATGCAGGGCAATGGGCAAACTGAGCAACAAAATTTCAGGACAATGGAAAAATTGTATTGTTAACATGCTGGCAACACTGTGGGCGAACCACTACACTATACATACTGACAAACACATCAGCACTCTGCAAACATAATTAGCAACCATTTGATTGACACAACTGGGGAAATCACTAATTTCAGATACTGATTTCCTCACAAGTGTCTCAGTAACCCACTTCCCATAAAGAAAATATTTAGTTTGACTACACTAAAGCAACGTCACAAAGAAAATCTCAAATATGAAAGCAGCAGCATAGCCCGTGTTCTTCAGCGTAAAAGATAAAAGGTCAGTTCAGACCAACAGCCCAGCAAATTCGTTATCCCATCTGACATATCTCAGAAGATGGAAGAAATTTAAGCTTCCATGCATCTAACCGAAACATTGATAAGGAAAATGAATTTGTTGTTTCTGTATGTTAAAACCTAGGGATCTGTCACTTGCAAAATGCTCATTATTCTGTTTGAGGTAACTACAGCCTGTTCTCACAGGAGAGGTGCTTGTATCCTGCTGCAGGGAGTTTCAGAAGGTAAGTATATTCTGTGACAATAACTATTCACTTTTATTATCATTTTTTATTCCAGTATCTTCCTAGTAAACTGAATATCCCCTTCTTATTATGAGAAACATGAATAAAATCAACTTTATTTACTTTGTCTTCCACTGCTCTGTATAAGTAAGTCCTTCATGCCCATCTCCTCCCTAAACAAACTTAATATTTTCACTTCCTCATTAAAATTTCATTTTGCAGTTGATTGTTGCAGTCATTCATCTGTGAATCCCAGTTATTTTTCCCCAAATTCACTTAAGGAATGGCAACCAGAATTGAAAACAATTTTTCAAGGGAGGTTATATAATTTATGCTTACATAATTACATCCTATTTCCTATCCTGTTCCTTAAACAATTAAGAACTTTTGTTTGCTGCCTTTACTGCTTGACTTAGAACAGGTATCTCCACTGAGCTTTCCAAATTAAAATTCATTTTTTCTTTTCTAAAGAAAAAATCTTTAGTCATTTAAGTGGTTAAAATTATTGACTGTCATATTATTTGTAAACAATGAACTTCATCTGCCAGTGTCTTGTTAAATTATCAAAGCTATTAAATTTCTCTTAGTTTTACTAATAATAATTAAAAAAAACCCCACAGATGTACTGACAAATTACCAGGAGGTAGGCTCAAGTCTGAGTTTACAGCACACCCCTAACTTCACAGTCATTGAACACAGGACTCTTGAAGCCCACATTATAATGAAGGACAACAAGTTATCTCATGAAGTAAACATGAGCTTCACAAGCATGTGTTCACATGGATGAACACTATAGAGTAGTTAATCTACTGTAAATTCACACTCCATATTACCTTGCAACAACCTGTTTTTATTTTCATTCTTTAGGTAATAAAATGCCAGTCCTTGTGAACCTCCTCTTTCAAACATTTAATTTTACACTCCAAGTACATTCTGTATTCTGTATCTTCAGTTATTCACTTGCAGTGTAGCAAACTGACTAGTTACTCTTTTGTTTGTTTTCTGGGGTTTTTTTGATCTATTAATAAAACTTTCCAGACACCTTGCTGGCTTTAGTCCTTCCTAAAAACTTATGAAAAACTTTTTAAAAGTTGAACAATCCCAACTCTCAGCCTCACAGGAGAGGTGCTTCAGCCCTCTGACCATCTTGGTGGCCTTCTTCTGAACTCCCTCCAACAGATCAATGTCCTTCCTGTGCTGGGGACCCCAGAGCTGGACACACTACTCCAGGTGGGATTTACAGAGCAGAGTAGAGGGGCAGAATCACCTCCCTGGATCTGCTGTCCACAATTTTTTTGATGCAGCCCAGGACACAATTGGCTTTCTTGGCTGCAAGTGCACATTGCTGGGTCATGCCCAGCCTCTCACCCACCAGCAGCCCCAAGTCCTTCTCAGCAGGGCTGCTCTCCATCTGTTCATCCCTCAGCCTGTATTGATACTGGAGGCTGCCCTGACCCAGGTGCAGCACTTCATATTTAGTCTTGTTAAGTCTCACGAGATTCCCATAGGCCCACTCCTCGAGCTTTTCCAGGTCCCTCTGGATGGCCATTCTGCTGAAGATGCACCTGATGCCACTATGTCACTGATGAAGACACTGAATAGCACTGGTCCTGATACAGACCATATCCTTCATAGCATAACTGAAGATTGTCATACTCAAATGTGTTCTTAAGGCAACATCTTTCCTGCTCTTACCATTAAAGACAGCTACAGAAGTTACCCAAACAAATTCTCCTTTTCTATTCTAAGATAGAATAATAGTGCTCCACTTTTCTCTCTATTCATCTCTCATTCATTCCTGCAACTGCGCAGTAAGGCATTGTACAGCAATGCAATGGAATTAAGTAATGATTCTTAAGGATTCTAGATCAATTCTTCTGTTGTATATCACTGTGAAGGTACTCTTGTTTTCTCCAGGTTGCAAGAATGAGGATGCACTAATGACATTTTATACAATATAATGGAAAATATTTTTTAAAAACACAAATTAATGAAAGGCAAAATATTCTCACTTTGTGAGACAATTTGTGAGGACTGAAAACTGAATACAATGGAACAAAACCACACATCAGTAAAGCTTTACCCTCCTACCATCTCCATCTCCCATATATTAAGAATTGCACACTGAGTATGAGTGTGAAGTTCCCATCTGTTTTTTCTGAATTGAATGGAGAAGGCTGTCAAGACAGAAAGCTGATGTAATCATAAAAACCTTGTTTTCTTAAGAAGACAGATTTTAAACATCTTATTCAGTCCATCAGATATTTACACTTAAAATTTTGCCTTTGAACATCAACATTTCAGCAGTCAATAATAATATAAATAATATTAATAAAATTATATCAATAAAAACAAATCAATAATAGACTAATTTAATATAGAGGTTAGAAAACAAGAGTGTAAGAGAGGAAATGTAAAACAGGTGCTTTGGACATGGGAAGGAAACCGTGAAGAACAGCAGGGATTGGAGAGGGACAGAGGTGTACACCCAGCCAGAATGACAACATCATTCCAAGTACAACTGCTGAGGTTACATTCCTGGGAACCCCAGAGCATGGTACCAGAAGCAATTCTCACAAAAATGGGAATAGAAAACAAGTGTCCGTGCTGCTCTTGGAAGGAGGTATGCATTCAGAGCACTTCAGCACCCAAAATACATCTGGGCACAACAGAGGGAACCAAGGCACAGACAAGGACATTCAACTCTCACATAGTTCTTGCCCTCTGAAAAGAAACAGCCTACAGCAACAGTAGTACTTTCAAAAGTCACCATTTCATATACCCCTTCAAATAAATGATCCTAATCTTATCATGAAGCATAACCAAATTGAAATATCTGGTCCCTTTCATACAGGTACTTACAAACAAAGCAGACTAACTCCAAGTTTCTGGAATGGTTTTAAACAGTCATACTAGTTTTATTATTTAGGTAAGTAATGTTCTCTTCCAGGGATCACCTTCACACCAATTTATTTTAGAATGCTTTTTTAAAAATACTATCATATTTCATGTGGTGTAAACAGAGGACTGAAAAGGGGAAAATCAACAATTCAGAATCTTCTGTCTAGAAACACATAGGACAGTAGTGCCCTATTTAACTAAATCACCCTGTTACGAGTCCTATCTCTAACCTTCTCTCAGTTTTCAATCCCTTAATTGTCTTGTCCCAAAGCCATCAGAGTGTCATGACCCAGAATCCCCAAACACTCCCATCTCAAGCCTTTCCCCCTTTCAGCCCAGACCAAGAGTCTTTTGACTTCCCTGTTCTCTCTCGCTGTTTACTAAATCCTTTATCACATCTTTCTGTCTTTTCTGCCTCCATCTTCCCCTTCCTGGTTTAGACCAAATCCTGGTCTGCCCAAATCCATGGCATCTATCATTCTGCAAATCACTTTCCAAACTGCCAGCCTACTCTGCAATGCCTGCATTTTTATTTATTCAATCCCTCTGCTTCAAATCCACATCCATGACTACTGGCTCAAAACCAGATGTCCTGGTTCCAGGTCCCTCAACAATTTCTGTAGAGGCACTTGCTGTCATACTATCATGCTTTTATTGTATGCTGATATCTCTTATTGCCCTTCGTTGTCATGGCAGCCCTGTCTTCTCACAAAACCCCTTGGTCCTTGTTGCAAAACAGGCTTTAAAAGTCAGGCTGGATAAAAAAAATAATCAGAATGACTCTTTGATGACAGAAGGGTAGAATGCATCTAGGGTAAAAAAAATAAAAATCACGAGTAGTAACTTGTATGCGTTAGCTTTGTCAGGCTTTGCAGCTACATCTGAACTTCCTAAAACATTGCTTTTTAAAGTGTGATTAAAATAATGGTCTCATCTGAGAATTACTATGTGCCATAAATTCAGTACTGAAGAACCAGATTGCCTTAAAAACTGTCCTCAAATAAATCTGAATTTTCATACATTTCATAAACAAGCTTCAGATTTCATTTCTCCAAAGGGATCATTTAAAAAACACGGCCAGGAGAACCACAGTAGAGAGCAGATGTGTAGAACTGAAAGGACGCAGGCTCAGGAAGGAAAATCATGGTCAGATAGAACTTCAGCTCTAAACTTATCATTGACTCGTGAATTCCTTTCTGCATGGATCTTTTTCATCATGACAGAAGATGACAGATGCAACGCAAGACATGTTTCTATATTTCACTACTGAAGCAAAGCCTGTGAAAACACTGCATAGCCAAATACAAAATATATCAGTCAGAAAACCTGCAGTGTCTAGTAGAAGCTGAGGTGTCTACTGTTTGCTTGTCGCAAAGAAGGGAATTAGCACCTCCATTCTCCTATACGCACTTCCCACCTCTTCTGTGGTGAAGTATCTTGGAAGAACCCAGAAGCAAAAAGCAATGCAGACACATTTACTATGACCAGCATATTTCCAGAGCTATCTCTGTACAAGCCTGTTTCAGACTAGAGTATACCTACACTGATTGACTGATGGCTAAACAGGTTTCTGTTGCCACCAGAATATGCTCCTTTGTCACCCAAAACAATTGTGCCCAGAAGCTTCACTGCCCTTCCCATGCAGATCTTTGTGAATTCCTCTCTGAATTCCCCCTTCTACTCTTTCTAATTTAACTAGCAGTAATTAGCCATAGTAGGAATACATAAGTTTAAAAATCATTTAATAGCTACACAAATGGCTGCAAGAAGACACCTTGGTTTCTCCAGATAGGGCTAAGAAACCAAAGCAGTAAGAGCAGAATGGGTAATGAATGTTTTCAGGGGAAAAGTCTATGAATTTATTTTTAAAAGTTCCTTTCTGAAAATACTGAAATGAAATAGACAAATTTCATTTTTTTCCCCAAATATTTGTTTAGATACTAACTTTTATCCAAGGAGGCAGTTTCCATCATATATTTAGCTTTCAACAAATGAGCATTTCCCGAATTAAAATGTTTCACTACCAAGTTTTTTTGAACAGTTTTACTGACAAAGTTTAACTTAAAACCAGCTGAGAAACAGACTGACAGCTCCCAGTATTACTGGGCCAGTGAACAAGAACAATTTGCCTAAATAGGATCTGGCCTGATACAAGATCAGTCCTCAACATCACTAGTATATTCAGTGCTCACATTCTCTGCTGAGTCCATCAACATGAAGGGGCTGGGCTTTGTGACTTATCCATTAAAAGGTGAAGACCTATCTGCAAAGAAAAAGCATTCAGCTTCCTAGAGTTATAAATGCATCCCACATTCTGAAATAAAGATACTGCCCATCAGGTAACCAGATATTAAAAATCCAAACATATATCAATAAAACTGAAAGAAGCAAAAGAAAGCAAATAGCAGCAGCTGTTGCAACTATTAAACATGCCTCAGAAAACTTAGCAGAACATAAATTTAAAACAATACTTCCAAACCCAAAGAATTAGAATGAAGACATTCAAATTGTTTGTCTCTAGCAGATAAACAGAAAAAAACTCCAAGTTATTTTCCAAGGCAAAATGCCTATTCTGGAGAATCTCCAGCTGGCAGCTTAATTAACTAAGAAATGTCCAACTTGAACACCTTTAATGAGCACAACTATAGCATATTATGAAGAAAAAAAAAAATCTATGCGTGTAGCTATTTAGGACATAACTCAAAAAGAAATACGAAACTAAGTTGAATTCTACCAGAACTCAATATAAGTTTGATATATATCACCATGTTTAACAAAAGGATTATCATTTCCAGTGTTAGTAAGTACTTCATTATGTCTTTATAATGTTATTAGAATATAGAATTTACATCACAACCCATTCTGCAGTCTTTCATTCCCAGCACTGTGATGACACACTGGAGCAATGAGGAAGCAAACTGCATGGAAGCACAAATCTGAAAATACTTGGTTTTATTGTTTCACAAGACAAAGCATGGATTTCATTTTTATAACATTTTCTAATCCTCTGCCCAGTCTCACTTTCTCCTATAAAAGGACTTCAGCAACATTCTCATCATCTCACAGAAAATCAAAATTTTTGTTACTCTAAACACTTCAAAACAACAAGATGACAGAATCAATTTTCATGAGATTTACTCCTTACAGCATGTCTCAGCCCAGCCCAGTGCTGATACAGAAGCCTATAACAAACTTCTCTCTTGCACAGGGACTCCCAGCTTCAGTGCTTACATACCTGCTGTGTAAGGAGACTGATGTGGCTTGGCGGGGAATACTGACAGGGGGCTTGCTTTTCTGCCAACTGCTGCAGTTCTGCTGCTGCCATACCAGGGCCATGACATTTGCCCTGGGAAGAAGTATATTCGGCTTCTTTTTGCATCCTGGCTGAGCCCACACGCTGCCCACTTGAACTGCGATGGCACAAACCTATCAAAAAAACATTGTGATATGCTTAGCCAGCAGTATGTCAAACTCTTTCACAAAAAAGCAGATACGCCACTAGGAAGAATACAGAAGAATACGGAATACCTCTATTCTTCATGGGTATTGCCTCCATGAGCAATTATCAACTCCAGACCCATATTGTCTTTATAATAATGCATTATAGTGGCACCCAATTCCAGAAAACATTGGCTGCTGTTACCCAAGTTAAATCTATAATGTTTTTCCCTAAAGGCAAATGGATCTGTTCAACTAAGCTATTCAGTTGGGAAGTAAGATTTATTTTAATGCCAGAAAGCTCATAGTCTTCAACTTCCTCCTGAGGGGAAGAGGAGGGGCAGGCACTGATCTCTTCTCTCTGGTGATCAGTGACAGAATCCAAGGGAATGGCCTGAAATTGTGTCAAGGGAGGTTTAGGTTGGATAATAGAAAAAGGTTCTTCACCCAGAGGGTGGTTGGACACTGGAACAGGCTCCCCAGGGAAGTGGTCACAACACCAAGCCTGACAGAGGTCAAGAAGCGTTTGGATGATGCTCTCGGGCACATGGTGTGACTCTTGGGGATGGTCCTGTGCAGGGCCAAGAGCTGGACTCAACTGATCCTTTTGGGTCCCTCCTAATTCACCGTAATCTGTGATTCTGTTGTCAGTATATACATAGCAACCCTAGTGAACATGTGCTGACCCTGACACACAACCTAAAACAAATACATGCCATCATTCAAAATACAAAAAAATTAAGTATTATCAGGACCACAGCTCTTAGCCTATGTGTGGTTCCCAAAACTTTCCGAATAGATTATAGTCTGTATCCAAATTTCTACAGTTTCTCTAACCTTCAGATTCCTTACACTCTAAATTTGCATTGCTCAACTGTGTTCTACCCCAGCATGATAGATGAGAGGTCTCTAAACCTTGGGTTTAGGATATTCTTGGATATGGCAGTGCTGAAACACCCTAGAGAATGAGATACAGTAATGAGTCATTTAGATCTTTCTTTTCTGGAGGTCTCAACACACCTTTAAGTATTCAACACCTACAAGGTTTCATTACAAGATTTCTACACTCGACAGACAGCCAGAGAACTGAGGACAGGACTTCTGCTAATAAAAACTATATTAAAATCACTAAAATCACTTAAAATCACTGAAGTGAAAATATTTCAGTAATATAATAAAGAAAACATACAATATGTAATTTCCCAGCTCTTTTTGGAACAACTTCAAAGGCTGAGTTCAAAGCACAAGACTGAGAGGAGACCTCATGACTCTCTACAACTACCTGAAAGGAGGCTGAAGCAAGGTGGGGGTTGGCCTGTTCTGCCAAATAACAGAAGAGGAAATGGCCTCAAGTTACACTGGGCAAGGTTTAGACTGGATATTAGGAAAAATTTCTTCACCAAAAGGGTTGTCAAGTACTGGAACAAGCTGCACAGGTTTAGTGGGGGACTTGATAGGACTTGATGAAGGAATTGTTGGACTTAATGAACTTAAAGGTCTCTTCCAACCTAAATGACTGCCTGATCATCTGGTCAATAAAACGGCATCTCTGGCAAACAAGGGCTGCATCCTGCACTCCTACTTCCCGTGAGAAGTTTAGCACCATTCAACAAGATTAAACTGTGGAAACATAAAATTTTTACCTACTCCAGAACAGAGATTGCACCATCTCTGTATTCAACTAGCAGGTTATACATCCCAGAACACTCACCTACTTTTGCAGACGATGGTCGGGACAATCTTTGGCTGTAGATCTGAGCAGCTCTCTGAAAAGATGAGAATGGGCCAATGGTGTAGCTACCAGGACGACAACGATGTAACCCTGCAAGGCTACAACTCTCACTGGACACTGCATTTGTGAAGACAGAAGAGCTGTCAGGAGCCGTGCTCTGCAAAGAGGGTAGTGGGGGTGGGGACTGAATCAGCCTGGGAGGAACTGGAGGAGCCGGCAATGAATGGTGACCATCCACCTGCGAATTTTCAGAGGCTGCAGACTGAGACAGTACCCAGGAACTGGTACTTCTCTGGAACGTGGCACCAGAAACAGAGGAAGAAGCACTAGAACGGCTGCATCGAGGTAATTTCACTTCGGCATTTAAAGAGAAGGTGGGTCCATCTGGAACTACAGAAAGATAATGAACGCACTATATGAGAAAAAGCTGCTTTTTAAGTCCTTCAATAATATCAACACACATATGCCTCTCCTCAGACATACTGAAGCCAAAATAACCTTATCTACCAGCAAAGACAAGAAAAGGCTCTACATGATAAATATCCTCTTTCAAGCCTGCCATATCTAGATCTTCCCCCCACAGAGCGGCAACTAACTCTTTCCTAGAGCCCACTTTACAGTATCTTCTACTGTGTTTAAAAGTAAAACCTGAAGAATCTTCCCCAAAATTGGGCGTTTGAATCTCTCAGTTTGAACCCAAAAGGTTCCAACCTTTGTCTAAAACTGTATTAAAACAGTATATGCCTTTGATTTTTTTGTCTTCATGATGACTTAAGCCAGTTCACTTACAAGTTGATTTAACTTCTTTGGGTTTATGGCCTTTTAGTGGTCCTTCTGCAGGCAGATCTGCAACTGAACTTCTGGGATGATCACCTTTTATTTTTTCCACTACTTCAGGATGCTCTATAACAAAATCTAGGAGTTAGGAAGTAGAATATTGCAAACTGTGGTATCAGCAGAACAAGACTACAGCATTAACCTTGCCATAATAGACTTTCTTGCTAATATTTCCTGTAGACCATGCAGCTTTATTGATGACAACTGAGCTTTCATGTACAGTACAATGGACTACTGGATATATGTCTGGCACAGCTCTTGCTTCCATGAAATGCCTGATGAGGCTCAAATATACGGTTTCTGCCCTCCAGTCAGTACGCTCACTGTAGGCAGCACAATTCAGCCCTTGATTTCTTCCATCCCTTTCTTTGATTTCAGGATTCTCTGTTCATTTTAATTCTTACTGGCTTCAGTTTGCACATTCTCATTTCAGTCACGAGCCACCTTGTCTAGTTCCTTATAAATGCCAGTCCAGATTCATTCCATTTCACTTCAGGTAACAAAGTTAGGAGTGCAGTTACTCTAGTCTTACGTAACAGTGAGTTAAAAAGATATGCAACCTCAAAACTGAATAACATTATGGAGGGGTTGTTCTCTTTTCACAGACTGAAGTTAAGCTGGATTTGTCTCGGCAACATCATCTCAGAATTGCCTGCAAAACTTACCACCTTGGGGCTGCTTCTCTGACTGGCGACTGCTGTTGCTGTGTTTTGTGCTTGTGGATTTCGCTCCTAGGAAGATACTTGCTGATTTGTTTTTGTGTGTGTAAAAGGTCAGTACTTCCTCCAGGTCACTTTCACTACAATAAAGAGAGAAGAATGGATGTAGAGTGAGGATGCTCAGGTTTTTTGCATTCATGTGAAAAACAAGAAGTGATAAGGAGACCAAAGAGGCAAGAGGAAAAAAAAGGTGAGACCAGATAACCTAATGCCTTACTCAGTTCTGCAGGGTAAGAGCAGAAGGAAAGCAACATGCCCTGGTTAAACCTGAGAATCCCACAGAAATGCCATATTCTTATGCAGTTAAAATTCAAGCCTTCCCAGGATAAATAAAGAGCACGTGAACACTCCAAACACATTTGGGGAGATCAGCTCAACAGGGGAGATTCCATTCACAGCTAAATTTGTGAATCTTCCCCAGGTGCTCTTTAGAACAAGCAGCTATCTTTTCACAAGAGAACTCAGCTCAGCCTCTGTTTTATAGTCATCATTAGTAGTTCCTACTCAGCAGTGGGATGAGAAGAGGAAAGAGAAGGGAAAAGCTTGATAATAAGCCAAAACTGCAGGACAAATAGAGCAGGCAATATTTTTGTGAAACTTTGAAAACTTGCATATGTTTCTCATTTTCTTTACAAGAAGAAAGCACAACTCTCCCAGTATCCTAAACATCTATTGGTCCCAAACCAGGATCATTTACTTGGCCATTCTTATTAGAGCTTATGCAAGCTGTAATTTTAATTGTTTTGATTTGCTTTCCTTTTGTTTTATAGTGTTGCCTCAGCACTAGTGAATGGCTATATGGCAGAGCAAACATCAAAAGCACAAAGTATAGTGCCAGTACCACTACAAGAAAACATAACATAGGAATATAAATTAGAATAGCAGCAGTTGTAATACTTCAAAATATCCTCTGCATATCACATGTATAACTAGTCTTAGCTAGCCTGAGCTTTGGTAAAAGCAATGTCTAAACCTGATACACTGGAGTTTGGACCTCCAGGGCATGCTGCAAAGTTCACCTTTTTTCCCAAACGAATGAGAACAGAGGTGAAAAGGAAATGTAAGAACGAGAAATTGTTGGTGAAAAGGTGCTGTAAGCATATGCTTTTACAACACACTAAGGACATTTAGAATCCATGGTCATAGCATACATGTAACTAAACACAATGCCATCCATGTGGTATCAAAGTTAGAGAGTCAATGAGACAATCTCAATTAAGAAGCAACATTTTTCACCTATTTTCTCCACTGCACTGAAGAACAAACACTCAAAGTGGAAATCTATTCCCTCTGCTTTGCTCCAAATGACTACCTCACTGATTTAAGCTTCAAGCACAGTGCCAAGTAGTGTCAGACACCAGAGTTTTCAAACATACCTGATACTTAATAAGAAAGATCATTACTAGAAATTGTCTGATCATTGGCAAAGCATTATTTATCGCTTAGGCAAATGATCCAGCAAAAATCTCCAGCCCCAGCCTAGACTGTGTGTCAGGCCACAATGGCATGATAGGCAGTAACATGGAAACAGAAGAGTATGCAGTTCTGTCCCATACAGCCACCTCTTAGCTTTCCTGACAAAAAGGAAAATGACCTGCACTAGGACACAGACATTTTAGTGCCCAGAAAGGTCAGAGAACCAAATGCATGCCACAGGCCTAGGTAATATGCATTTCTAGCTAGAGGAGTAGATCTGGTGGTGTATGGCAGTCAGACATCTTTATCTGAAAAGCAACAAGATTTTTCTGGGAGCCTATAAATCTGTTGCAGTAATGACTCCATCAATTATATTAGCAAAAGGTAAAATTACTTGTTTTCATGAGAATGTATCATCAAGAGAGACTGTGAAACCTCCTGAACTTAAAGATGTCTCAGATATCCCCCACTTCTAATCATTCACCGAAAGTGCTATCCAAACAGAGAAAAAGAAAGAATGGTTTCATAACTGGTCATGAAAAAGCAGCAGTGACCATCAGAGAAACAGATGGGCATTAAAAAAGGCAGGTAAACTCTACCTGTCCAGATATTGACAGGGGTCATTGCCCATATAAGCACGTAATATATGGGTCAAATAATGGAGTCAAGAGGAATTGCTTTTTGTGCTCAAGAATCGGAGACTTGGAAAAAGTAATTCCAGTTCACCGAACAATTTCAGACCTCTCCATAGTCAGATAGCTATAATAGCCCTTGGTTTTTATGCAGTTCTACAGGCCTTAAGGAATGCTTCACAGAATCACAGATTATGCTGACTTAGGAGGAACTCAAAAGGATCAGTGAGTCCAGCTCTTGGCCCTGCACAGGACCATCCCCAAGAGTCACACCATGTGCCCGAGAGCATCATCCAAACGCTTCTTGACCTCTGTCAGGCTTGGTGCTGTGACCACTTCCCTGGGGAGCCTGTTCCAGTGCCCAGCCACCCTCGGGGTGAAGAACCTTTTTCTAATATCCAACTTCCCCTGACACAACTTCAGGCCATTCCCTCAGATTCTGTCACTAGTCACCAGAGAGAAGAGATCAGTGCCTGCCCCTCCTCTTCCCATCATGAGAAAGTTGTACACTGCAACAAAGTGTCCCCTCAGTCTCTTCTCCAATGCTTAACTATTTTCAAAATACGCTTCCTACCAGACTCTTAAGGCAGATAAAGTTCAGAGACAGAAAATGCTGCTTTTTCATTGTGAAAGTAACTGCTTGCACTGAACTGCCTTAGCAGGCGAAATAAGAGGCCTAACTCCCATCTGTGCTCATCTCAAAGTCCAGACCTGGAGACTTCCTGAAGAAAGGTAGCAAGCATGAGAGCAGAACCTTAAGCATCAGAGTCACAACTACTGTTCGGCCACAGCAGTTCAAAAGTATTGCCAAATTCCAAAGTATTGCCATATTTACTCCAGCATCACAGAAAAGGAGACCATTAGTTCACCAGCATCCGTTTGAAACTTACACAGATCAGGGCAACCACTGCTGTCCTTTGGGAAGCTACTTAATGGTCAAAACATTTATTGTATGTCTCTCTATGCACCAGACGTTGATGTTACAAGTGTTTGGTTGCTGGAATGAAGACAAGAGAAAAGACAAGTTCTCTATCCCCCAGCAGGAAGAAGTCCTACACTCAATAAAGGTACCTAAAAGCCTTTAGATCCACCAAATCATCTTTAGAATAACCCCATCACCTTCAGGGCTTGGAGATCCTTTATCAAAGCAAATAAAATCTATTCCTACCTTGCTTTGGTAATAAAGTTCTGAAAACTTTCAGGATTCACTCCCTCCTCCTCTTCTTCCTGTTTCTTTTTTGATCTTTTCTGAACCATCTGCTCCGTTTCCTGTTGAAAGCAGTATCAGTAAGTGTCTCTATGTTCCATGGCATATCTACAGCTCCAAGAATACAAAAAACAACTCTATGGGATCTAAGAAAAAAGAACGTCAGCTCCAAAGAGCCAAATTATAAGTATTTCACTATGCACAACAGCATGAATAAATACAGAGAGCCCCAGAGACAGCATCCTAAGCATACACTAAACTCTTAATTCTTCCACCTGACATAATTTATTTGCTGAGAAAAGACCAAGCCTTCATAAATACGTGCTGTTCCTTCAGATACACTCTTTGCTGGGACATAAGGAAGTATGGAGGAGAAAAAAAATTAAAATCCTTATTTACAGATATTAGGTCCCCTCTTTACTTTTGTTGTTTACATCACAAATAGAGTTCCTTAAAACAGCTTTTATTTGAGCATTTGTCCCAAAAGTAGACAGATATTCAGGAAGGAGGGAAAAAATATAAAATTATATTAAAGAAACTGAATCAAGGATGGCTATTGATGACATCCACATTTTCCACTGTAAACTAGTATTTCTCGAGTTAACCTCTTTTGTCATGCAGCCAGTTGCTGAGGGCTTATATACATACCAAAACCACACTGCATTAGCAAAAACTAAGAAAGTAAAACAGTACAGCCTGTGGCAAGCATGCACTTATACACTAAAATGTACTGGACTAAAGCCTTTGTGTGTGAAAATGGGAGCAAGCTCTCAGATACAAATGATCTATTTTACACCAGTAGAACTGGCTGACACTAGAGGTTGTATTGATACAAATATTTTTATTCATTTAAAAAAACCCTTCAGGTCTGTCTAAAATACCAGTTTAAAAGCTATCTCTGGCCGGACCTCCACTTCATTTCTGCCTGCTGGTACCCTGAGCATTGCCAGAACACACAGTCAGATACATGTTTTGAAAGATAACTCAAGATGGGGAAGAAAAAGCCAATATGGAACATGTCTCTACCCTTCACTGCGTAAGTAAATGTCTGGACAATATGTGATCCTTTTTACTTAGATTGCTGGAAGTAGCATTTTTTTCTTCTGTGTCTTTACAGAATGGCTACATAGTGGCTAGTAGGAGTCCCTACTAAATCTGAAGTTACAAGTCAATGAAAGAAGTCTATATGTTGGAATCAGACATCAAAAAACCTCACAGCCTAACAGTCTCTCAGTGGTTTAAACATGTATGCCCCAAAACATCAAGTGATATGTTCTCACTTGTTCTGAGAAAATATGTTTATGCACTGATTTATTACCAGTTGCACAGTTTTATTTTGTGAATTTACTCAAGAGTTAGCAGAAAATCCTAATGTTTGAATACAATTTGAGTGGAAATTATATTCAAAGCAGCTGCATTCTTCACTCACCACAGAGCCACCCAAGTGTTTTGCGGTTACTCCTAACACAGTAATTCATCGAGCATTAGGCATACAAGGCACTCCCTGGAACAGATTTTGTTCAATACCAACCTTGCTTAGACAGATCAAGTTACCAGATGTCAGTTCTGACTAGCTAATGTAAGTGAACATCCTCTCTCCTAATGAGTAGAAGCTTGGAGGCCTCTAAGCAAAATTTCAATTATACTTGTTCTAACGCTAAAGAAATGATAGGGGGCAAAGGAAAGGGGAACCTGCCCTTGCAAAGCAAGGGGTAACATGAGAACACTATGCTAAGAACAGCATCTTCTATATCTAAAGATGTACAAATTATTTAAATCATGACCTATGCGTACTTAACACTGAGCACGCAGAGTCCCTTACTACAGATAGGTAGCAGTCCCTCCATATACCAAACAAGTAATAAAATATGTATTTCATAATATTCTGTACAAAAAAAATGATCTCTAAAGAAGCACCATACAAACAAGAAGCAGGAAGAGCCCTTATAGAGCACTAGAATTGAAGACAAGGCAAAGGAAGAACAAACTGCCAATTAAATTCCCCTTAATTTCTGCAGTTCTTTTTATGCATACAATCACTGGACTGCATATAAAATGTACTAATACTGTTGCCTATCTGACAATTCAAACAGCAAAGTACCATTACTGGATGCACAGCTGCAAGCAGACCATGTAAATGACAGAACAGTGCCTTTGAAACAGCCTGCAGGAGATACTTTAGAAGAAGAGAACAGAAACCAAAAGAGCTACCAAAAGAAAAATTAAGAAAAAAAATAAGTCACCTTGTTATAACAGGTTATGAACTCGCCCAGCTGGCGAGCCAGGATACGACGACGATCACTGAGTCCTAAACGACGGCTCGGGAGCAGCAACCTCAAGGATTGACGGAGATTGCTGGCAGCTCGCTTCAGAAAGCGAATCACCAGCTCCTGCAATCAAGAGAGATGGAGTTAACAATGGACAATCTGCAAGATGTGGGGAGAAGAGAATAGAGGTACTACAGCAGCTAATGAGTGGCAAGAACAAAAGATATTGTCCTGAGAAAACAAGTTGAAACTGGCAGACAAAAGCATTCTGCAATACATGTTTTTAGTATAGCTCTACAAATCCAAGGTGGGAGAGGAAAACGGTGTGCCTTGCCTGAGGGGGGTCAGAATTTTGAACACTTGAGAAGTGCTTGTTTGAAAAGTATGATAAAGGAAAAAAACACCAAGAAGCAAAAAGCAGCAACAACAACACAGAACAACCCGTAAAGTCCAGTACCTTAAGAGAACGTTTCCAAAAAGGAACTTGCAATGCGTTAAAGGAGGCCTGTGATAAAGTGTACTGACATGAAACGCTCTCAGCACTACCACAGGGAAAGAGATCTTTGTCAGAAATCTCCACACATCTCCACAGATATCACTCCACTGCGGTAGCCTAATTTCATCAATTTTTATACATATACTATTGCCACATTCTCTCCACAGTAACATATGACTATATCTACAGCTGTGTAATTCCAATCCCTCATCATGTCAGTTTGACCTCTGGTGGGGGAAACATATGGCAAGGCAGATCCTAAGGCAAGATGCATCCTGTGGGTGTTTTGAAACCTTTCTGTCTCCCCTCTGGATTCGCTTTTGCTTAGGAGCTATATTAATGCATAAATGAGCAGCCTCACAGCCAAACTATTGGATTTCACAGCTCACTTCTCACTGCCATTACTCCAGGCTGGTTTGATCTGTTATTTTAAACATTATTTTTCACAGTACAGCAGACAAAGTGACTCTCAAAAAGCCAGTTTTAATTTCCACTTGGAAAGAGCAGAGGTAACATTTTCCACTGAGTTGACTGATCATTCTTGACATGCAATTTTATCTCTGAACTGCATTGGCTGTTTCCCTGCAATGTGCACTCAGTGAAAATACATTTGAATATGCAGAAAGCTCAAGAGCCTATTGTACAAAGCTCTTTTAGAAGGTTTGTGAGGGTATCTGGGCTTGCTGCACTCTAAAATGCATACACACCCAGTATAGGGCCCTAAAACACTGCCTAGAAAAATGCATCGCTTTTATTTTCTCTTCTCAGTGGCTTTTACTTTAATTTCCTCTACCTAGAATGCAAGGAAGAATCCTAAGTGCAGATGTATGGATACACTAAAACAGTGCATAGGAGAAAAAGCTTAACTGGGTACCTGTTCTATTTGACTAGATGTATATTTTGTTTAACACAGTAGAAACCAGATCCTGACAAGTAATCTTAAAGAATCTTTAACAGAAGAATTCAAGAGCAGGCAAGCTCCAGCAAAAGATCTGAGCAGTGTGAACCCCAACCACACCCCAGTCATTAAGAGCTGTGTACTCTATCATTGCTCTGAGGTCAGTTAGCAGTCCTTCCTCATCTGTGTATTAAAAATACAGCACTGGCAGCTGGACAATGATAGACCACCACCAGCTCAGTCGGACTTCTATTCTTGCAAGGATGGGAACAGACCTCAAAATTCTCAAGGCAGATTTCAGCTTGGCTTTTCAGCCTGACCAACACAAAGGTTCTTACCATTTGCTCATCCTCTTTGGCAGCCCAGGCAGGATTCTGGATCTGGTCACCAGCCTCCTTCATGAGTCGGAACTGAACATGCTGTAGATAGGCAGAGAAAGCCATACGGGCTTGGACTTTGCTGTGGGCCAAAAGAATCAATCAGCTACATTCAGAGTAGGAATGGGAAGAATTACAGAAGTCAGGCACAGCTTATGGTCCAAAGTGCAGTCAGCAAGGACCTCCTAGAACTCCTAGGTGCATTAATGCTGGTGCTCAAATAAAGGGGGATCCCTTCACCCCCACCAGCATTTTCAAGCAGACCTTCAGTTCACCAAGAAGGGGTAGGTATTGCAGGAGATATAAAAGATAGCAGACACTCTTAAGTTCTAAGATCGTTTCTAAAAATGGAATGCTCTTCCTGCCTTTTACAGCCTCCTCCA
This sequence comes from Oxyruncus cristatus, assembly GCA_013399855.1. Lineage (NCBI taxonomy): Eukaryota > Metazoa > Chordata > Aves > Passeriformes > Cotingidae > Oxyruncus > Oxyruncus cristatus. The sequence continues at coordinate 1,968,232 of VXAY01007648.1, forward strand.
AAAGGCAGTAACATGAACATCAGCAAAACTGTGTATTTTTAAACCAAAGTCAAGGCTCTGCTGGGCCTCTGTCTTCACAAACATTTTGAACACCACAACAACAGACCATAAAATAAACAAAGGGCTTGATACTGGTGCCAGAGTTATAACAAAGGCCCTGTAATTCCCACTGGAAATGAAAGAATTAAATTTGTGAAAGTGAGCTCCTCCCCTGTTGGCCTAGGGACACAAGCCAAATTTCATTGAGCAAGGCACCACTGAAGAATGAAAGATCAGCAGCAAAATGTGCTGTGCAGCTGGCTGAACATGTTGGGAAGCTGTGAGCATGAACTGAGAAAAGAACTGGGAGTGACACATCACTTCTCATTCCCTCACAATGGCAGTCACTTTAGCATGTGCATTTGTTGTGAGAGAAATTGCTGAAAGCTTTACCTAATTCTGTTCATTGTCATCATGGTCTAAACCCTATCTTCAAGCATTCTGCTCTCCCAGTCTCTGCTCTTCCTCATAGTTTTCCCCATAGTTGCTAGAAGTTCATAAGGATGTAGCAGCTTTAGTGTCAGTGACAGATTCATTCCTCTTTCTATCACCAGCAATGTCCTAATATTTTCTATTAAATTACCAAGTTTCATCTCAAAATAAACTAGATTTTGAATCCATTACTTTCCTGGAATATTACTCCAGAACTTACTGTTTTTGTAATTAGGAACCTTTTTTTACTACCCAGCCCAGCTTCATTCATGAGCAGTTTATATTCACATTTTCTTTCTCCACCTGAATGTATTTATGAACAGCAATTACATCCCTTCATAGTTTTCATTTTATTAGGGTGAACTATCCACATCTTTCAGTGTCTTCTAACAAAGCACCCACACTGGTGGCACGATGAGATTAGCAGCTCACCCCCATCTGCTCCAGTCACAATTTACCTTCCAGGAACATGGGCGATAGTGTCTAGATACAATACTACAGGAAGTCTCAGAAGTATGTCAAGTGATAAACCCTAAACCACACTTGGTGTTTTTATGTGTGAGCTAGAGCTCTGCAAACCTCCTGTGATCAACCAGCATCTGAGATATTTTTCCTTATAATTAATTTCCAGTTGATGAACATCCAGCTGACAGAATTTCTGCTGCAAATTATTAGTTCTTAAAAGCACGTCCTTACAATTTCATGCTACTGAATTTCATCCTCGTTATATTATTCCTATCCTCAAGGCCATCCAGTTTCTCATATTTATTTCACTACTTTTCTCTGATGGTAATAACTCCCAAATATTTTCCATTGGCAAATTTCATTAGCACATTTCTATGTTTTGTGTCATTCTTGACTTGATTATTAAAATCAGCCTCAGAGTGATTCCTGAGGAACCTCACCATACTTTCTCTACTTGTTCTCTGCTTCTTTGGAATACTCTCAGATACATATAAGATCCTCATGACCTCATGTACCCAAGTCTCTGAAATATCACTAAAAACTCCGTGCAGTAATTTAGCCTTTCTGGTTTACAGCATTCCACAGAAATCACACAACATAGTAGCACTTAGAGAGATCAATGCATCAATTTAGGTAAGAATTGAAGTTAAAATAAAATACATTGGAAGTATACATCTGCTTAATCACCACCTTTTGATGCTTCTGGAAGACCACACCAGGCCAAAGAGAGACTAAGCAAATGATAAGTTCACAAGAGTCTCAAACTAACATCCTCTGTGGATACCTGTACCAGCAACTGAAAACTGATGAAATTACCTGGTTACAATTCCTGTCTTCCAGGAACTTCAGGGAACTCCAGAATGCACAGTAGGCCTTGTAACACCTCTGAGCTCTCTATGCTGCTAGTCACCACACGTACCTTCTTTTTCCACATGTGTGGAACATCAGGAGAACACTCTGAACCCTAGCTAAGAACCAATACTGTCTATATCAAGCCACACTATATCAGAAAAGGCTCTTCCCCTCAGAGCTCTCTCGCGCTGCCAGGTTTGTTTTAGATGCAACTCAAACATCTCATGATCGGGAGTTCAATTAGAAATTAAGGAGCCCCTGTTAACAGCATCAGCACAATGATAGTTCTTTGGCTGCACTTGATACTTCTATGACTAAAACCTGAAGGTGGTCCTTGCATAACAGTGCATCTCCTATTGTGTGTGGGATGTTGAAACCTGAGGTCTTAAATGCAGGAATATATAAATCCCTTTTCATTTTATTTCCTTGGAAATGGCACAGTTGGGGGAACAAGTTTCATTTGACTGTCACCTCTTTATCAGTAACACCCAAGGTGTGGAAGGTAGAGAAATTTCCTCATCAGGCTGACTAAAGGAAAGGGAAGTCCTACCACTAACAAAAACTGACCAGAACAGGCCTGATTTCTCTTGAATGGAAATTTCATTACTTCAGCTCCTCTGCCTGTTGAACCCACAAGAGTTTCATCAGTGACAGATCAGATGGGGCCAAGCCCAGCACAGTCTTGGAACACGAGGTCAATCGCAAGCCTTACACACCTCTGTGGGGAATCCCAACAGTGCTGGGTGCTGAGCAAGATTCTGCCAGGAACACTAGACAGAACTTACGTTCTTGGCAGGAGTCAGTTCTATATATATCTAGATACAGACATAGCATTGCAATGTTCATCCTCAAAACAGGTTTCAGAGTTTTCCCTGTCATAACAACAAATGTCCTTGCCACAATAAGACATCAGAATAATCCCCAAATCCATTGGATAACCCATAATTTCTCTCAGAAACTAAACTAAGAAAGCAACAACAAGACGCATTTATTTTCTCTACTTTTGGACACTTTTCACAGAAAACATTTAGATCTTCTTGTCTACAAGATCTAAAATCCTCTTACATAGATAGACATGATCAGGCTTTCTTTTTAGCCTTTCTGTTCATCTGCAATTAGACAGTTTTTCTATCCACATTCAAATGGAGGATCATACTTCAAAACATCTAGCCGGACCCTGATTGCTGTTACTCCACAAAATCTCCTCCAGCACGTCTCTTTTCTCTAAGCAACAGAGCTAGGCATCAGAATATACTCTGTTCCACAATGTCATACTCAACAACATGCAGTGAGATGTTTCAGTCATTAGCCACTCTCAAATGACCTCCTAATCTTGCTCTCAAGGAGGCAGTGACCTTGAGCAGAAATTATTATCAGAGGTAAAAATTCTATAAAAAAAAGGAGAAAAATAATTATATGGAGAGAAAGCACTGAGATCAGCACTGACATATTCTTACCCAAGCTTTCTTGGAAAACTTAACAAATATCTATATCCACTTCTTGGCAAATGCAAAGAATGAGAAGACAAATTTTAGAATTCAGTAGCAGGCATCCTGCATTAAGACAGAGGCATTTTAGAAGTCTGAATTGACAAAAACAGGTTACATCACCAGATTAAAGAATAGCAATGGAAACTATGGGTTATGCTTTATACTGATCCAGTAGGTCAGGTGTTTAGGCAAACTCTCAGACTTGGCAACAATCTTCCTTCTGTGCCAAGCAGTTAAGGCAGCCCACAGTAGGACAGAAATCCAGGCCCCTTTTCTAATATCTTATCTCCTCACACTTATAACATGACACTAAATGTACATACTCTGTATTTTAACCAGCATTACCTGCAAGTCAAAGCTAAAGGGAAAATGCTGAAATCTCTCACCTCAGGTTTCCATGCTTTTGAAGAATCTGAAGCAAGTTAAACTGAGATTCTGAGCCTAGTTTTTGCATAAACAGCTCTTCTCCATCTCCAGTTTTCTTGTCAAGTTTTTTTGGCAACCTCTCCTTACAAGTAGTTTTCACCGAGTCCGAGAGCTTTGGCTTGTTTTTCACCTGGATGTCCGAAACAGAGCAAACAGTTCTATCTAGCTCTTCATCTTCATCTGCATCCACCTCCTCTTCCTCCTCACCTTCTGTGTCTGACTTGAGGGACAGCTTTGTTGATTCTGATGTGCCTGTAGTAGAGGAGAAATCACCTATGCTAGTTAAAAAAAAAAAAAAAAAAAGAAGTGGAGAGAACTTTCCTTTGGTTTACCCCTAAACTCTTTTCTGCTAGAAGGACAGAACATCACCATTATAGAATGTATTCTTAAGTATCACTGCCTTATATTATCCTGTCTTTCTGCTTGTGCAAACAGTTGAGAAGCCCATTTTCCCAATATCAGACAGACCAAGATTCTTGTTTTAACTTTACAAATGAAAAAAAAAAAAACCAAAAACCCAAAAACCACAACAATCAAAGCGACAAAGGCATTTTCCTATATTTTATCCTGATTCTTACACGTTTACTGACATCTATATACACCCATACTTGACATATATATATACACACACATTTTTTGTATTTTGTATGTCAAATAAACCAAAGCTACAAAATTTAAACTTCCACATGTGTCAATAAATATCATATACCTTAACATAGCAAAAATAATTTTCTAACGTACAGTCTCTCCCACTGTAGTCAGTATCACACAGCTACTAGAAAGAGTTTAGATATTGGCTTCAGGAACAGTCACCTTGAGGATCATTCACCGCTGTACCCTTGTAAGTTTTTCTAACACCTGCTTAGACAAGAAGGATTTCTCTTTTCAACAGCTTAGAGTCACTGCTGTGTAGGAAACCAATCTGCAAGGTCCCATCTTTCTCCAAAAAGCTGCAGAACTAGAGGCACACATACAGTTGAATTTTTTACCCAAAATGTAACCTCAAGCTCAGCTCCAAGCAAGTACTGATTCCCTTTAATCATATACACAGTGATGTGGAAAGGTGGGAATGAAATATTAGGCACTAAAAAACAAGAACCTCAGAAGAGGAATTAAGTGAAAACTAATAACACTTGAAACCAGAACAACTCCATTCACACACATTTCAAATGAATAAGTCTTTTACTTGCTTTCCTTTGACCAGTTGCTCATCTAAAACTCTAGCCATGCATACCTGATGATCTCGTCTGTGCTGCTCTAGCCTTGCCATGACATCGCCGACGCTTCCGTAACTCCAATGAAACAAGCTTTCTCTCATAAAACAGAGCATGAGAGTCCACAGCTTCCATCTTCATATCCAGCCTTCCATTAAGACCTGCTCTGGGAAGCATAGTACAGAGACATCCCTCAATCTCTCTTTGTACTTCTCTTCCTGATGATACAAGAGACCTAGTAGATCAAATTTCTTCAAGAAACTTTCTTTCCTGATACAGGGAAGAAATATCAGTCTAACTCTGCTCTATTTAAGCCTACAAATGTTTGCAGAGAGTCTTGCAAGTACCTGACAGAACATCATCTCTCAAAGGCCCAAGATGCACTTATCTACTGTCATGCTTTCATGATTGAGTAGTATCTGTCCATCAGCAGCTGGTCATCAGCAGCAACTCCAATGTACAATTAATAGGGAAAACTGAATTGCAAGAGTACAAACAATGGAGGGGAATGGAAAGAGCACACGAACCTCCATCCAGTCTGAACCATTTATGTAGATAGCTTGTTCCTCACTGTTTGGTCAGAAATAAGAATTTTAATATAATCTAAGGGGAAAATGTCAAACTTTCTATAAGTTCTGCCTAAACCAAGGGACAAGGAGCTCTGCCAGACTTCTTTAGTAAAACGTACAAAAGTAACAACTTTCTGCCAGTGTGCAACGTTCCAGAAAAGTGCTCTATATGATTTAAGTGTAAACACTAAGAAAATTCTTGTTGCTTCATTTATCTTTTAGGTCTAACAAAGTGAATATATGGTATAAGAAGCCCCAAACCCTTGTGCACTACAGGATCTTCTGAGAGATTTCAATGATTAGACTTATCAATATGGCAGGAATACCAAAGTGGGAAGTCCAAGGAGAGCAATTTTAAGGTCCAGTTCAACAAGACATGAGCTCTCCACACATGGGTATATTCTTTTCTCACTGTATTTCTGTTTCTACAATTATTTTCACGGATTTCAGGTACAAAAGGTGTTGACCCACAGGTTGAAAGATGAAGTTATACAAATCTAAATTTAGAATAAGTCCTACAAAGTACAAGTTATTTAATTAAGAAACCATTTACCGGGATCTTCCAGTGATGAAGTCTCTTTTCATCTTGCCCCTATAAAGGGAAAAAGATCAAACACTACCTTCCATTCTGAATCAGCCTGGATTAAAAAGCCTACACAGTCTTTCATATGTACAAAGAAAAGACTAAATTTACAGAATCTCTTGTGAGTTCTATGCTAAGGGAGAAAAAAAAAATTGAGCTCCAAAAGAGGAAATCTGAGCAGCTGTACCAGAACTGATGCTTACATTTGTCAGGTTTAAGCTGGAGAAGGCATCATTTGGAACTATTCTTTAGACACATCCCTGAACGTACACAGAGAAAAAAAAAATTGTACACTGCTCATGCAGGAAGAGTTTTTGTAAATATTGTCTCCTTTTTCAGCCTCCTTATCCTTACTTTGTAATTACTTTATAGTGTGGATCTCAAATTTGGGTAAGAAGAACTGCTGAGAAAGAAGGGCATTAAACAGAGTGAAAGATACTGCATATAACTCCCAATGGAAGTTCTGCTAGCGGCATGAGCTGTCTTTTCCACCCAAGCACAGCCCAGAGTGAGAGGCATCACATCATGCTTGCATGGGTCAAGACACAGGGATACTAAACCACTAGAGGAGTCAATTTCAGTGCTTAATTTACATGAGGACAAGCTCTAATTAACTTGAAATTTGAAACAAAAGGTAAGCAAAGACCACCTATAATCCCTTCATAGAGACGTGCTTGAAGTTCTCATGTCTATAGTAATCTTTGTACTCCATTGATTCCCATGACTTTTGTGTATTGTCCTTTGTGCCCCTGGATTCAGAAGTACAGCATGTAAACATAAGAAACCTCCACAGTCACCTCACACACAGAGATCAGCAACTATCACTACCCTTGTAAAGCACAGACTGATGTTTATAACATTGGAATCAATCTTTTTCATGATGTTTGTGCCCTTTACCTCTCCCCCAAACAGAAAAGCTTTCTACCTGTCCTTAAACAGACGTGTAGCCAGCATGTAGTTCATTGATGTCTTGTGCTCTAAAAAGGATCTAGAGAAACAAAATACAGGATTATCAAGACAGAGTTCAACACAATGAAAGGCAGCATAACACAGAAATAAATGTCCTGTGAAAAACATCCCAGAACTGGATTCAGACAACATGCTGTACCATAACAGAAAAGAGGAAAGGAGGAAAGCTATCAATTTCAGCTCAAGTTCCTAGTGATGCAAGAGACAGAAAACATTACAGATTGGAAAAATAAAATCAGAAAAGTATAACACTTTCAGAGTGAGTCCTATGTGGCATTTAGGGCCTAATGACAAGAGTACATAGTATGCAGGTCTAGGATGTAGATAGCCCATAATGGATTATCTGAAGGGAAGACACTTTTATTCTAACAGAAAGGCAACACCAGAAGCAATGGTTGACAGCTTTCCATGGGATGCAGTTAGGCAAAGCAGCAGCTGATTAAAAACAAGGGATCAGAAAAAAGCATCCTCAACACTAAAGTAAGCTCTACGAAAACTTTCAATATGTGCTTTTGATTGCCATGATGGCTGATCTACATATACCCAACACAGAATATCCCTCAACACAGAGAATTAGTGCTATCCTATTGGATTCTTATTTTTACCCATAAAGGTCCCACGTTAATGGGGTAGGGAATATCCGAATGAAGCCTCCTCTCCGTTCATTTTCCTCTTTCACTCGCCGAAGAACTTTTATCTGAAAAAAAAAAAAGAAAGAAAATAGCCAGCAAAACAGATAAAATCAAAAAGGAACCTTACAAAAATCTCTGAGTTTCAGCCAACGGGCTGGGTACATATGACATTCTCAAGCAATTTTGTCTTGCATTCAAATTCCAAAGGAGCCTATCACTGCTTCAAGCATATATGTATGCCTGGCATAACTGAGGGCAAGGACAGTACCAGCAGGAAAAGTCAGCAGTTCTGTTTGAAAAATTATACTTCTTCTGTCATGTTTTTCATATACATGCACTTGCTCTTTGTTGAGCAAATAACCTCACATATTGAATGAAAGCCAAAGTAAATAAAAGCAATATAATAGTCTACTTACCTCCTCCATGGAGAGGCCTACCACAGAGCTGCTATGCTTTCCTGTTGCTTTTTCCCTGACTAAGGGCATCGAGCTTTTAACTTCAGCATCGCTGGCAGACAGAGGACGGGTACGCTGTAGAGACAGTGTGAATCCAGATTTTTCTCTTTTCCTCTCAATTTTCTTAATAAAAAAATGTGACATTCAAATTCTAGGACCCCATTCCCAACAGGATCTATGCTCCAGAGCACCACAGCCACAATTCACAGTTCCACACTCCAGTTGATGAAGAGTCCCCACCCCAGACAGCACTAAGTGTAAGCATTCACATTCTTAGATTTTAGCACAGCAGGACTTACAATTCATGCATCAGTGCCAGTATTTCCCTGGCCCCTTCCAGGAAAACATGAGACATACCAAAAAACAAAGTCAGGATGTCATACAGAAAAATTCTCACCCAAGGGGCTCTAGAGCCAGCATCCACAAGCTCCAAATACACTTAGATTCACATGTTAGTGGTACCAGAACCCTGATTCTCTGTTCTAATTGTGCAGCTACAGTGGAACAGAACTGTAATTCACTGATGAGATAAAGGTTGCAAGGAAAAGTTCACCATCTGTTATTCTTTTGTTACTATACTGCTAGGATGTCAGCTTACTACTTCTTGCACTTAAGAGACAGACCCTGTATATGTACATAGACACACTGTGCAAATTTGCATAATTATGCAAATTTTTAAAAATTAGAAAATAAATAATTTGCAGACGGTCTCACTAAGCTTATTCTTAACCTGACGGGCTGTTGTGACCAATTCTAACAAAAGGACAGGAATTCAAAATGTCTTCAAATTATCAGGATTATAAAATCTTCAAATCTGAGCAAGAGCAAAATCTTTGAACTTGTTCTCAAGTACATTTAAGCTAGCCTTAGGCTCAGTTCATTAAAAATAGCATTTAAAGACTCTAGTTGAGAAGGTCTCAGGCGTTTATACTAAATTCAAATTTTCTTTTAGCTCTATACTGAGCAAAGTATGCACAGAGGGCATTTTTAATCTAGAGAGGAAAAAAAAAATGTCAGAAACCTTAAGCTGAATAAGTCCAGGGGAATACTCCATACTACTCAGATACAAAAAAAATCTATGGCAAGATCAGGTTGCATCTTTATTTGTAAGGACTACTAGAATTGAATTTCATTCTCTCTGTTTCATTAGACATTGCAAGTGGCTATGCAATCTGTAGACGAAGCATCAGCAAAAGCAACAGGCACTGCACTAGAATAGGTTACACTGCAGTGATTGGCACAGAAAGATCCAAAGATAAAACAGACATAGACGGTGCCAACTGAAACATTTTGTTAAGTCTAATTAAAACTGATTTAAAAAAAATAAGAGAAAATTACACAGTCTGGATGAAAAAGTACGACACACAAACATTTGCAGAAAAAATAAAAATGCCAGTAATCAAACAGGTTTGCCTGATGCTGTAGATGACACTAAGTTGAAAGACTTTAGTCTTTCTTCCTACGCTTTCCTCCATTTCAAATCCAAAGCTCAACAACTTTGCTTCCTCTAAAATCTCCTGATAGGTAACCTTCTCTTAAAAACCATTTTCTGGCACAACCATAACAATCATCATCGTGTGAGAACTGCTCCTCAAAGAGAATATTACAGAAATTCTTCATCCTATTAGATGAGCTACTTGACTAAAGGAACACTGGAATACAACAGAGATGATTTCATTGATTACAAACAGAAAATATATGCCTATATATTGGCAGCTCTGGCTCCTACCTAAGAACACAACTACACTGCTGTCAAAATGTTAGAGAAAAACTCTAATTTTACTGGGCTTCCGGCACAAACACTTTTTTCAGTGTTTCACTACAGAATACCCTCTGGCTGTAGCACAGAAATGTCTCCAGCTTCACAAAGACCTTGTTTCCTCTTTGACCCAGCTTATCTTTAGAAGTATAGATAAATCCAACCGCTCTGGTGTATCTCCAAATTCTGCAAGTATCCCCGGTTCCCACATCATGATTCTAATTTTACTAAGCACTGACAGCACTTGGCCCAAAGATCCTTCCTATTCTCTACAAAACCTCATTATTCAATAAGACTCTTTCCGCTAAGCCTCAGCTAAACTTACACAGAATGACATAAATAGCAGTGCATAGAACAAATTAGGTTCTCAAGATGATTCCATCTGTCCTACCTTCCCTTCCTGCTGGGAAACCTTATAAAAAAACCAAATTAGAATCATTCCTATTACATTCATGCAGGAAGCCCAGCAGCAAAATAATACCTACCATGTCCCCACACAGCCAGGTGCTTAGAATTGTAAACTAACATTGATTTGTCCATATGGCTTGCATGAAGAGTGCCAAATATGACATTTAGAAAGGTAGATCAGTCTGACTTATGCTTACAACAGCCCATATTTTTCCACTAACTTTAAGAAATCCTTCTTATCTCTATTTTAACCCAGTTCACTCAAATTTTTGCAGCGTCCTTCAGATGACTGTCTCACAGAAAATTATTACTTCTTTTATAGGGCTACCTGAATTTTGTCTGTGCAGATTCACCTGTGCTTTCCTTACCATTCAGACTTATTCCATCCCCTACTGTACACAAGACAAAAATTCCTCCTCCTCCCTTTTGGTGTGACACTCTTATTTGCTGCTGTTTTTACCAGTTTCTCATTGGTTTTTGCACTTTCCTTTTCAATGGCCTACCTACTGTGCTGCCACTGTCTTCATCATTTGATGATCAGAGTGACAGCTTTATCTTTAAACATCTCTATCAATTTCTTTAAAATGCAGTTCAGAAATACTTGTAGTCTCTCAGCATACCTCATCTACTTTTTTTTAAGGTGCTATTAGTGTTTTAAATATTTTTCCAACATTTGCTTTTGCCACATAGAAATGTATGTCAGTCCATCTTCTCCTGTTGACTTTCCTCTACCCCGCTTACAGGCTATTCTAGTTGTAAAATATAGCTAGGGACTAATTGTGCCAAAAGCATTTTACTAGGTAATGTTTCAAATTGCATCCCTTATATTGGTGCCAGCAACTGAAGGGTACTTACCAATCTGGTGTTTGCTGTTTGTGACTGTGCAGATGCAGGACGCTGCAAGAGACACACAAAAAGAATAAAAACTTTGCTTTCTCCAAGACACCATCATCCCTGCCTGAGTAGCAGAGGAGTAGCGAGTACCCTAAGCAAAATAGTTTTAGCAAAGGGTGGTGAGGCACTGGAACAGGCTGCCCAGAGAAGTAGCGGATGCCCTATTCCTGAAAGTGTTCAAGGCCAGGCTGCATAGGGCTTGAAGCAACCCAGTCTAGTAGAAGGTGTCCCTGTCCACAGCACAAGGGTTGGAACTTGATGATCTTTAAGGTCCCTTCCAACCCAAACCATTCTACAATTCTGTGATAACTGAAGTCCAGAGATACAGCTAACCACTTCTATCATCTCAGTTCAGATCTTCCTCAAATCATGTACAAATGTATCCTGTCTCCATTCCAAACACAGCGCTAATCCTAAACTCAGATGTGCTCAGCTGTGCAGAATGCATCTGGACATGCAATTTCCAAAAGCACACAGAAAAGAGCTCTGAACCATGCTATGATGACCAAAATGGATATTTTTGTAAGATAAGAGCCACTCAGATAAAAATATTTAATAGCTATCTATTAAGCAGAAATAGATGCTGTCTAGTAGAATTGTCCATAAAACAAAGAGGATTAAAAAAAAGTAGTAATCCTGAAATTCCACAAGAAATTCCATTTAAATAGCTCAACAATATTCCAGTTCTTGTGGAGAAACAAAATACTATTTAACATTCTGAAACAGGTGTAGAAACATCATCAGAACGTCAGAAAGTACCCTGTATTACTGATCGGGCATCAGGTCCACCAGCAAGACCAGTTTAATGACAGAGGCAGGTTCAAAAGAAAATGATTATCATAAAATTTTTCTTGTCTTCAGTGGTATTCAGGCTGTCTCCTCTTCTCCCATGCCCAAGAGGAGCAACTGGTGTAAGAAAGGCTTCTCAAGAGACCAATCTATCATTTCCAGGTTGTACTACTGACAAGTTCTTCTCTACAGCTGGTCTATACAAAACAGGTCAAGGCCCATTTATTGCTTACAATTAACTGAAAGAGCTCCAATCCAAATCAACAAGATTACAAAGGAAGAAGCTAAATTGTTCATTTCCCTAGAGGGAGAAATGCTCAGAGAGTCAAACCAAAAGAATTGCACAAGAAACTTGCAGTTCAGTCTGGTGAAACGCAGAAAACAGAATAACTATCTCAGGATAGTTATTCAAGAGAGTCTCTCAAGAGCACTGGTATCAGCATTTCTTCCTGAAGCAGCAGTTTTACAATGATTAAAGACTGTCTGTGTGAACAATCAAAACTCAAGACTTCATGAAGCAGGAAAGAAAAACAAAAGAGGTTCAATGAACCCTTTGCAACTGAGAATGGGAACAGGTATCAAAGATCCAACAATCTGACATAAAATGCATTCATCAAAAGAACAAGCCCCAACATTTCTGAACAATGGAAAGATCTAAACACCTATTTAGCCATGGAATTTCCATTTAGGTACATAAGAAAAACATACTATAAAACTTTATCACTGGATTATAAGCCTGTTCTTATTAAACATAGGTAATGGGGATATCTGTCCCAAAAGATAAATTAATCCCACTTCATAACCACTGCACCCTCATATGAATCTTTGCACATTTCAACTGGCCAGGCTTTACATCTCTTTGTGGTTTTTTTTAAAGCAAAATAAAGTTTAAATCCTCCTTAAAATTAAACGCTTCCCAGCAGCATAATTTTCTGAGACTGTCTTGTGTAATTTTTTTCAGATAAAAGATGTCAAATCATCAGGATCTGATCACATTATTCTAAGAGAGAAGGGTACTTTTTCTGGAATGGTTCCTAATTTATTTGATGTACCTTTTGTCTGCTACAAAGAGCACCTTTATAGTGAGAGGGATCTGTATTTAAACCACTATCTATTAAATTGGCCTTAGAAGTTTCGGACTCAGACATGCATCCTATAGATACTCAAATCCCATGTTATCAGCTATTCATCTCTCTCCCAGTGACTAAAGGCTCCGAGTTTCACAAGAAACAAAGTATTGCAACTTCTGTGAGTTTTCCCTATACCAAAATGGACGGTGTTTTGGTACACTGTCCCTAAACAAAAATGAACTTGAGCTATGCAGCCATGTTCATGTCCCTCACAGCAGCTGTCAGGGTGCACTGTTTGCCTATTTGCCTGAGGAGAAATGTGTTTAAAGTCCAAGTGACATACCATATCTCCCTACCTTTTGTGAGTATTCCACTTCCACAGATACTTATGGAATCCATTTCACAGCCAAAAACAGATAAAGAACAACTGCCATTCAGCATTACAGTGTTAAGAAAGCACTAGCTCAGCAGAAAAGGCAATGGGCAGTCACAGCAAGCCACATGAGGCCTCAGTCCAATGATCCATGGGAGAGGAAGTGAGACATTCCAAGACAGAATGGCAAAAAAAGTCTTAAATTTCAAATGCAAGAAACTCTTTCTGCCTAGAATGAGGTCTTGGAGACGTTCATAAAGCTCTAGAGTTCTGGAAGCTTGTTACCCACAAAAAAATGAAAGCAGCTGAATAACTCAGACACATAACTGAGTCGCATCCCCTGAGTCTCTTAGAATCATAAAATGACTGAGGTTGAAAGGCACCTTAAAGATCATCTAGCTCCAATGCCTCTGCCCTGGGCAGGAAACCTTCCACTAGACCAGGGTGCTCAGAATCCCATCCAGCCTGGTCTTGAACACCTCCAGGGACGGGGATTCCACAAACTCTCTGGACATGTTCCAGTGCCTCACCACCCACACAGTTAAAAATTTTTTCTTCTGTAGTTATGCCAGCAATCCAGATAATCTCGCTCACTGCCTCTCTCACCGGTGAGTCAAATTCAATCAGAATGACTTTTTGCCATCCTTCTCATTGTGGCTTGTTAAAAGTCACTTACCTGCATCTTCTGGTATGGATTTCTCCTGACAGATTCAACTGAATGATAAATGGCCCGGTTTGACCGCTGGCCTGGATCTTGGCACACCAAGCCTGTGGGCATCAGGAGCCACATAAGAACTTTATGACAAGCAAACCCTGACATATAAACCCAGTATTCCTGTTCACAATCTCAGTCTGTACACAACCTTCTTCTCCCTGCCCAAGAACCAATAAGGATGCTTTCCATTTTTATACCTTGCTTTGTTTAATCCCAAACTGTACCCTGTATTACATTTTTTGAATAAAAACTGTAACTTACTTCAAAACCAAGTACTTAAAAAGAGTAGTGTCTTCAAATGCAAAACTGGGGACTCTTAATACCACCTAAGCATCACAGACAGATTATCCTGAAGAGTACACATAGCACTTCCCAGTGCTAAATACAACTTCTTTCATTAACTGGAGTTAGCCTCCATTATACTCATCTAATAACATGCAGCTCCTAAACCTACCTTTTATTGGTTTTAAATAAGGGAAGGAATGAATGAGCTTTTTGCTACACTTACCTACAAGAGTGAACATATCTGAGAGCATGCTAGCTTTGATTTTCAGGTCCAAAGGAGCATCACTGTCCCCACATGCAACAGAGGAAAAGAGAAATTATTTGTCTGGCATTAAATGAGAAGAATGCATCAGCATCCAGTGTATCTCCCAACACAGTTTCTTTGTAGTGATTCTTAACAGAGGCAAAAACAACACGGGAAGAAAAACAGGCAATTTTCACATATATAGGTAAAGATCAAACAGCAACAGATTAATCTGTTGATCCTTTTTCCACAGCTTTTAGTGTCCTAATGCACACATGTACAGCTTTGTTTTAGCTCTACTTAGCTAAAGACATTTTCTTTGAATGTAACTATGCTACATTTCGTGAAGTAGATAAAAGTTGCTGTCATAGAATTCTTAAAAAACGCAATTAACTATGCCTCTTTCACATAAAATCATAGTTGAGAGACGTACAAAAATAAATCCCCAATTTTCATTAGAGCATGAGGGTCGGCATAAGAGTGAAGACAACACTCACTCTTTAGATTTTAGCTGAAGACAATACTAGGCCAAACATTTGAGCCCAATCATCTACATACTCAACATAATGACTGAACTCTGCTTAGACTCCATAACCTTAGAAGCTTCTATCAGTCAAGCAGACTGAAATCCAACACAACAGTCTGTAAAGTTTCAAAATTCATCTATGATGGGAGATTACAAAGCGTTAACAGTGATGACAGACTGTGGATAAGAAATCATTAAAAAGAAAATGCAATCCCAACTGGGCTCTTTCAAAATCTATTGCTGCAACAAGTTTGTTTATGCAAAGGAAAAAGCAAAGGATTATCCTCTCTGCCAATCAGTAGTGGAACCAATAACCTGAAGGTATCATGAAATCATGCCCTCCTAGGACCACAAGTTTCAAGCACAACCATCTCCAGCAACAGCCCTCATATGAAACTGGAAATCACTTACCAGGCCAGTGATGGGGACAGGTTCACTTCCAACAGCCAGGGTTTGAGAGTGTCATCAATAAGGACATCAAAACCATACAGCTCTGAAAACACAGCAGACACTAAGTTCATCTTACTGCATCTTTAAGCATTCAGGTAAGGTCCAACACTAGTCTGTCAGGTTGTTCCTATCTAAGTAATTTATGTTAAATCCAGTGAACTCTTTAGGGCTGAACAAATAACATTCCACAAGGGGGAATTTTCACTTCCTCAGAATCAAGATTAAATATATTCTGTCTGTGGGGGAGAGAAGGGAACAAAGAAGGAGTCTTAGAGAAGTATTATATAGAAAAATAAACTATTTGCTGCCCACAACCTGTAGTTAATGCAAAACTCTACTACTTGCTTTCACACAGCATTGACACACACAGCAGGTTCAATCTACTTCTTCCACTGGATCCTGGAAACAACAGAATTTCATTCTCCTCTTCACTTTTTAATCCTTACATTCATTGTTCCAGTCAGCTAGAGAAAAATTGCTTCATTCAAGCATCAGCTTCTTTTCAATTATTCCTGTGTATTTTCTGCAATATCCCCATGAGATTACAGACTTCTTGGCAGCTCCATCTACATGGACAACCTCCCATGGACAACCCGTTAGCTTATTGACAGCTTGTCACTTTGCAGCAAACCACGACAGAAGTATTTTTTCTTTAGTTTCTAAAACATTCTACAACATATTACATCTGCTAGATGTGTTCTGCTCTACACAGGTCAGACTGAAGCCAGCTTCCCATTCCAAGACTGATTTTACTATTTCATTCTACACACACCTTCTCTCTAGTTTGGAAAGAGTTGCAAGAAAGATGCTACATAAAAATGACCGTAAATCAGAAGTTGCCATTTATGCAATTCCCTCTTCCAGCATTAAGAAATACAGTTAATGATCACCAGGGCAACTTAAGACAATTTTTTTTTCAAAACACCACAGAACAGGATACTGGCAGACTAGGAGGATTTCCATGGGATTAACCAGTTCCCTTGTGACTGGAGTAAAAGCAGGAGATTTTCTTTGCCATGCTGCTTTCCTTGAGTTCTGGCCTTGGCCTTTAGTTGCCTGCCTGATGTTGATGCTGGCTCTGGGGAACTGGACTGCTTGACAAGATCTTCATATGCAGACAGCTGTGCAAAAGCTCATGTATCTTATAATGGGAAGTTAATGAGCTGTGGGGGGGACTTGGAAGGGGAGGAAATGGCAGCAGAGTGAGCATTGCGTGCTCACTTTTCTAGACTCTGTAGCCAGACACTGAGTGGGAAGCAAAACAGCAGAGAGTTAAAGAGCTGGTTCACTCCAAAGAAATGAGGCTGAATCTACATTTGGCTCTCTTGCTCCCCAGACAGGAAAGACTGCAGTAGAGGGGAAAGGAGGAGGTGGGGAGTTTAAGTGTAAACATTAGCAAAGCACTTTGACCAGGGGAAACTTCTGATGACTTTTAATACATTATTTCAAAATACAATCTCAGACTTGGTGAAGACCCATGATTCTTAATGGCATAGACAACTCCAGTGGATAGGCAGCTCATGCCCAAGGCAGAGAAGCCAATGAGTGGGCCTGTAGCAGCTGCTGATCCACAACCTCCCAGCCCCAGTCAGGAAGCAGCACATTTTATTTTCTCTAGCTGTTGCTTCTTTTGCTGCTGGCCATTCCCTCCCTTTGCCCCTCAAAGGACCTTTGCTACATTTTGGCTCCTCTGACCTGGTCCTCCTCTCCCACACAATTCTCTTGCAAATCACTTGCTCTTTAAACTTTCATCTTTCCCACCCAGTTACTCACTCTGTCCACTTTTACAAATACATATGGGAAACCTCTTGATCTCAGCTAGCCCTAACCATGCTGCTGGAGCTTTACATTCCTTTCCCTTGTGTCTGCCTTGTTTATTAGGATAGTAAGTTGTTCAGGGTATCCCTGTTGACTCAATTCATCAGACATCTAATGTCATCTGCAATGCCTCAAGGTCTCCTAGGAAGACTCCACTGATGCTCCATAATGCCCCAAGTTTTATGTATTCTAGATCATATCTAGAACCCCTAGACAGATGTCTCTGCTACCTCACAGCATCAGGAGCTATGTAATATCCATGTTCTGGCAACAGAATCAAGCCTCACAGGTTCCACACAGGACTTAGCACAAAGATGTGCTCAATAGTCAGAAGTTTACCTAGAAATATGTCCTTGGCCCTCTTCCACACTTAGAAAAGACACTACCTAGATTAAACACAGAAGTAAGTAGTAGTATCCTTTCCACTACGAACTCCACTATCATTTGTAAAAATAAATACATAGGCAGGACAAAGATGTGGAGTCACATGAGCACAGCAAGATCAAAAGTATATCCTATGCAATTACCAACTTAAGCAGGACTGCCATTTCCCTCTGCAGAGAGAGTAAAGAAAACAGAATGACTGAAAAACATGCTTCATTCTGTGGCAACAGTACGTTCATAACATCCTACCCACCCACCTAGTGCCACTGTTGTTAGTAAGAGAAGAACAGAAGAAACTAAGATACCAAGTTTCCACAGTGCCTTCCCTTGCTCCCCTCCTCTTGCTATTACAATCCTCAAAAACGTGTTTCACCGCTGCAGTTTGTTCAAGAGACTGGAATTATATCAGGAGGTACCAGCTGTTGCCAAAACACAGCAGGAACAGCCTGCCTCTCCCCTCTAACCCCCACAGAGAAGACACTGCTGACTGAGCTTCCCATCCTCCCAAAAGGCGGCCTAGCTTCAGACTGAAGTCTAACAGCAACAGTTCAGCCAGAGATTTTTTTGCCAATGACATAATTTCAAACTAAGAAGAACGATAGAGATATGGTCTCAAGCTTTTTGGTTCTGATAAACTTCCATGTATTCCAAGTTTAGCTTATAATCCTGTCTAAGACTGCACTGGCACTCCCTTTCACAAAATATCCCCAAAGAATGTTATTCTCTGTAGGTCTAGAAAGTAAGTCACAAGTGATAGCATGGTAGCACAAACTAATTTTTCATGATTTTGCATAGAATGAATAAACGCAATTCCTGCAGGGTCACCGTAATTCTGGTCTTTGTTTGCAGCTTGTTCCCTGGGGAGAAAGGCAGCTTTACTGCAAAGTACATATTTTGCAACTGAATGGAGACAATCTGAACTTATGAAAGGACACACACACAGAGTGAAAAAAAAAAAATTTGCAGTGAGAGCAACTCCTCTGGTTTTATAATAAAAACCTGACCATCTGATTTTATGCAGGAGCAAATTTACAGACGTTCCTAATTAACCTTTACCACTGAAATTCAAGTCTTCCCTTTTTCCTTCCTACTTTTTCTGTCCCTACATAAAGGTATCCTGCAGACTGTGCTTACAGACAACATGAATAAAGGTGCTAGAAAAAAAGTTAGAAAAGTTAACTGTGCTACAATTTAATTCAAAACAACAACCAGTCAGCGTCAGGGAGAAAGACTTCCAAGAGTACAGTGATGGCCATACTGCTTTGCTGAACATGTTGCCAAACTTAAGGCTTCAGAGACTACACAGTATTTTGTAAATGAACTCCATCCCTTTACCTAGTGATGGTACAGTACCTGTTTCAACTCAGCTACCGGGACATGAACAAATCTACATGTTGGTGGCTATCACAGTCAGGTCTCAAATCATTCCTGTTACTCTTACAAAAGACCTGCATAATAATTTATGCTTTGATAAGCAAAAGACCACACTGTCATATCAAGCAATAAAATAGAAGACTATACTCTGGGCACTAAAGGCTTTGGGGAAAGTACTGGTGCCGTAGTCTTGTGCAGGAGTTTGCCTTGCTAACTAACTAATACAGTTTAATTTCCTTTTTTACTGAGCTTTATTTTAACAGACACATCTTTTATCTCTCAGTGTTATGATAGGAAAGGACCCAGCAAGAGGGGACAAAATTATGCCATATGTTGTTCTTGTCCACATCATGAGATGCAGCCTGCATCTGCCACAGTTTGTCATACTAGCTTAGCCAAATGTGTGATTGCCTCACTTTTCTGCACTACAGGTAACCAGAGAAAGTCATCATAAGATGACTTCTCAACTTTCCTTCTACTGAAGCCTGAAGGACACTTAGTCACATTCCAAATAAAAGTCTTCAGAAGTGGATTAACTTCAGAGTACGTACATAGAGTCATAGAATAACTCAAGTTGGAAGGAACTCATAAGGATCATTAAGTCCAACTCCCTGCTCCTTGCAGGATTACCGTAGACTAAACCATATGACTAGGAGCATCATCCAGACACTCCTTGAACTCCAACATGGTTTGTGCTGTGATCACTTCCCTGAGGAGCCTGTTCCAGTAACTGACCACACTCTCAGTGAGGAGCCTTTTCCTAATGCCCCATCTGAACTTCCCCTGATGCAGCTTCATTCCCTTGTGTCCTATCACTGGTCATCAGAGAGCAGATCAACACCTCCTCCTCCACTGCCCTCCTTGAGAAAGCTGTAGACTGCAATGAGGTCACCCCTCAGACTTTTCCAAGATCAGCAGCCACTCCTTGTCTTGTCCTCAACACCTTTCACCATCTTGTTTGTTTTCCTACATAAACCACTACTTTCTTTGGTGAAGAGAAGATTACAGCTGAGCTGAGTTCATCACCTATACCAAAATCAGACTCAGAATCATCCTTCAACTCTGAAATCAGAAAAGATAATAAGGCCACCTTCAAGGCTAACATCAAAGAACAGGAGTCTTGGTGCAAACTTGGCTGCCTTTATAATCCTAATCTTACTGGGTAAATAAATTATCACCCCTGAAAGAGAAACATTTTCAACCCAGTGTGTGATATCATAGTGAGCAAAGAAGATTAATATCCCAGAAACCATTTTTGGACATCATTTAACTTCCCTTATGACACAGAGAAACGTAAGAGTAGGTGTGCAGCTGCTTGGTCCTCTACATACTTAGGTGCCTAAATTAACAAAATGTAGTAGCAAGGAGATCAAAATAAAAGTCAGCTGACACCACAGATAGATGGGTACATGAGGTGAAGGAGAAAGAGAGCGTATTTCCCAACCTTATTAGCCCAAGTTCTTCTGATTTTAAGCTCCTAAACTCCAAGAACCTTAGCTGCAAGAAAACCAGGAGACAAGAATAATCTAGTGTTCCTTACTTTCATGTTCTTGTCTATCTGCCAAAGACCTTAATGTCACTACAAGAACCAGTGGCAGTAGAAGACAGAATGAGAAGCCAGAACTGATTCAGACTTTGGTAACACAAGTCCACTGATGAAAAATTGGCAATGCTAGTCAATTCTTTAGATTTAACTCTTTCTAGGTCTGCCTCAGCAACCTGAGAGAGAAAACTGATGCTACCAAGCTGAGGACAGCTTCTTAAAGAAACCAGAAAGCTGCTGCAGCAACAGGCATCTTGAATCTTTCAGCTGGGCTCTGGGTGCTAAATCATCAACATTCAGTTAGGTACCATTTAGAGCCATGAAGTGATGAGTAGGAAGAACAGTGCAGGGACAGACTCCCTATTCCTATAGTAGCTATGACTAAAAGACCTATCCTTGGAAGTCATTTTACCTCTTCAGGCTCAGCTAACAGTTCTGTTAAATTTGAAGATACAGTTACATGACAAAACCTACTTTGCTCATTAGATCATCAAAACACCTGTCTTGAAAGGTACAGGCCTCCTGAATCTACCTTTTTCAGACTCCAAATGGCATCTTTACATACCGGCTTTAAAGCAACCACTGATGGTAAGGCTATAAAAATAAAATGGATTAAGCTTTGCAAAAAGAGGTAAGGGTAGGGAACGCCTGTTCAGCTTTCCTGCGACATGTCATCTAAGAAACCAGAAAAACATAGGGAATATATATAGTGTATGAATGGCTGACCCAAGTCATTAAACAGGGACTTACCTCATGTCAAGCAAATGTATACAGAAATTCCTTAAGAATATCAAACTTTTAGTGCCCTGCAAAAGTCACTATGGAACAGGTCAGCATAGTTCAACTACAAAAGGCTTCCCCCAAATAGGTCAACTGCTACTATTAAGAAAATAAAATGTTCATGAAGAACAGCAACCATAGGTGGTTGAAAAACGGGTGATAAGATACAAATGAAGACTTTTTTAAGCATTTAGCTCCAGGTCAGCACCACTCAAGTAGTACAATAGTTTGTTTGTTCTATACCATCTTAATGTAGATGTGATTACAAGGATAAGCCTGACCAATTTGGCCTTAGGACACAGAAGCAGCTAACTAAGAAACTCATTGCTTTGGTGGAATCAACACGCCCATTACCCCACCCTGCCTTCTTGACTGCAGAAGAGGTCAAGTGTCACAGCTAGCTTGACTAGAACTGTGAATGAATCAGGGGACTTAAATCTATTGCTTCTTCAAGCTCACGTTTCAGTGAGTGCAGAAAATCCAGTGCTACACTGGATGCTGGCAAAAATATGTGCTGCACCCAAGTGCCTTCATTTCATGCCCTGCTAAACCATCCTACAGGGAGACTTTTCACTGTCTGAAAGCAGGCCTTGCTGCCTTTTCTAGCCTACCCAGAAGTGCTTCCTTTAGGAGGGAGAACAATGCAGTCTTTAACTGGCTTAGGCATATGCATTGCTATTGTACCTCCTGTTCCCACACTGAGACAACACATCCCTCAATGTCAGTCCAAAATCTAGCTTTCCCTTAAAGAAGGCTCCACAGGCAACCAACAACTCATCTGGTTATCAACTTCAGGACAATGCAGTGGTTTGGAGACCTGCAGGATACCCTCCTGTGGAGCTACTTACTCGTTCAGACAGGCTTTACTAGGAGCTTAATTTCACGAGGTATTATTAGCTAGTTACAAAGAACAAAATCGAGGTTTGAGATCACTTTGTTAAAAACAGTGCATGAACAGGGCAACAAAATCATGTAGTACTTGCACTGCTTTCTGTGATGCACTTCAGAAGATCAAAACTGACCATCCCAAGTCTTGTGAAAATTGATTATTACTAGAATGCAGTAAACAGCTCATGTTACATAGCCAAAATGGGACTCATTACAATCTTTCCACAAATTGTCAGCAGCACTCCACTTTGACATTAGAAAAAGAATTGTTCTGACCTACCACTCTCACTTTCTAGGCAAGCATTGGTAGTTGAAATTGGACTATCTCCCCGGTCTTATTTTAGAAAATGAAGAAGGCATGAATGAATTCTTTTTCTTTAAATCTAGAAAACAAGTACACTACACATAAAAACATCTAGTTGGAAAAGGACTGAAGTGCCACGAAATTGTTAGAGAAGTGGTCAACTTAATTTTTAGCAAGAAGGTGGTAATTGTACAGGAATCCTATTCCCTAGAACAGCTTTACAAAAACTAGAGTAGAATACATAGTTATATTTTTTAAAAGTTTTCCAAACAAGGTCCACCTCTGCATTTGAACCTCAGACAAAGGTTTCTGAAGTCTGAGATACTTTTCAAATGATCAGCCCTTCTCAGGGCACACATGCAGTTCATTGTTCACACCCAGAATGAAGAAAGAAAACAAAAAGACTTGTGAGACTCTGCATGCTGGCCTTGAAATCTTCATTCACAGTTCTCTCCTTCACATGAACAGCTATGCATTGAGCCATTCTGAACATCTCCAGCTAGAAAAGGTGTCTTGTTTACAACAGGGTTAAAAGTGGCACAACCAAAGAGTGTCAGAACAAGAAACACTGATGACAAATGAGTCATGCAGCATGACAACAGTTCAAATCCCTGGGACAAGGACCACCACTTAATTGTGGGGGAAGGTGGCAAAAAGTACTGAGCTCTGGAAATGCCTAAGGCTCCCTAGGGAAGCAGTATGGCTCCTACTTAAGCTCTCTTTCCTGGGAAGCTCTTAATTTATGTTTACACTGAAATAGATGGAACAAAACAGTTTATTTGTGGGGGAGCATCTAAGAGGGTGGTTAGTGCAGCCCTGGGGAGGCAGCAGGAAGTGGGATAACCTCAGAGCCAGGCCCAGCAGAAAGTACATGAGGAACATTAGTTTCCACATACACAGCTCGGAGGAATTGAGAGACATAACTGAGGGAGGAAAAGGGAGAAGCCAAAAAAGAGGCAGTTGAAGTTTCTTTGGTGTGCCTTTTTTTTTTAAATCCAGTTGTTGATAGTTCAGGAGTAACCAATAAAGTGCTATTTCACTGAAACTATTATTTAATTCACAAATCTCCATGCATGACAAGGTCTTTCAACTTACAACAAAGACATCAGGCTCTGTCTCATCACCCCCAAATATCCAAAGATAACAGCATCTATACAGGAGTGTTGAAAGCTACAAAAGTGTCAATATCTAAAGTGCAGTGCAAAGACCAAATAAATGGATTTACTTTACCTGTTGCAGCTAATTTACCCGATACCTAAACACAGGATAGCTTAAGCCAAGCTTGGCCTTCGGTTTAAGCATTGACTGGGACTCCAACTTTGTGCATGTATCCGCATGAGCAAAGGATGGCTATGAGCAGAAGGAGGCCTCTTTAGGGAAGGCTGGGAAGCAGCCACTGGAAAGTGGGAGAAGGCACACTGTGGTACCAGCCGCTGCTTTCTGGACCTCGTCCCAGCATCAGCTGCCAGCGAGCTCTCAAACGCCTTTGCCAGCACATAGTTGTGCATCCAGCGCCTGCCAGGAATGAGCTCTGACGCCACCGTGCGGCGGCCTCGCACAAGCACAAACCATTCACCACCACCATCACTCCGGGCACCGCGTTTCTCCCCAGTCCTCAGACGCACGCAGGAAAATGCAGAAATTGTGCCATGTGGCTCAAGACAAAATACCAAATGCTCTAAAAGTGTGTTTAATCATCCACAGCAATCCTTTGCGAGGGCACTAGTAGGACAGTAAATTCAACTTCCCAGCACTTCCCCAATTGCCTTTCAGGTCCTTTTTCATCATCCCATTTTCATTTTCTAGCATGATTTTGATGACTGAAACTGGTACAGGGTCAACTAAGATCCAACGTCTCCTGCCCTCACAGAGGCCTATAATGAGGAGAAATAAAACCAAACCAAAACAGTTTCCAGCATCCTAGCATTACAAATTGCACATTTCTCTAGCATCACAAAGCTGGAAGTTTCAAACAGTACTCAAGAGCCAATCAACAAAATGTCCCCAATGCCTTACCAAAGCAGCTGCCACGATGTGAAAGAAAACTTTTACAAGCTGAGGCAATGGACAGCTCAGCAGAAACTACAGTCTTGATAATCAGGTCCTCCACGTTGGCCATCAGTGCTGCAAGGAGGGGAGGAGGGGAGAAAAAAAAAAAAGGAAAAAGTAGATTGTGAAGTAAAACATAATATCTAGAAACGCATGAGAATATGCATATGGACAGATACCTTTGTGAATCAAAGCACATAAGAGCCTATGGATGACAAAGCAATGATGTTTAGAAATCCATGCAAGCGTAAGTATATAGATACATGCAAAAGTATGCTAGTGCAAAAATACTCACGAATGAGATTGATAAATGTGAGTTTATGTATAGTGCAGGTAAGCAGAAACATATGGCAAATACATCAGCACAAGTCAGCTGGAGTATGACCACTGCCCACTCCAAGTATTAGGAAGGATTAAACCAGAGTGGGTTATGAGATAAGCCCTTAAATTACAGAAAATAAGCCATAGTCTCCAAGATATAAAATTTTGTCTTGTGGACTTCTATGAAATAACTGTTCTGTGATGTTGCACCTTCCTCTAAAGCAGCTGTACCCATACCAAAGTTCATAAATCTTTTCAAAACTATATGACTGGTGACAGCTTCTAGTCCTGCTGACCTATAGATAACCTGCAGTAAGAAAGCACTCTAGCTCCTGCATGAGCCTATGAACAGAGCTCAGGAACAGGAGTCTAAGCAGACAGAGGAGCAAAAGGCAAGAAAAGATGGACATTAGATGCAGACCTGGATTCTATGCTGGGCTTGGGATGAGTCATGCGATAGAAAGGACACCACACAGTTTCTGTTTTCAAGGACAAGCAATAGAGAAGTGAGAGGAGGAGGGAATGAACAAATACTGGAGTCCTACTCTCAAAAGTTGGTAGGGATGAAAGAACAGCCTTCCCCACCCCTCAAAGAGAACACAAGCAAATCCACACAGACATTTGGTAATCCTTACTTCAAAGTGCATCTACTACAAACCACTTGACCGGAGAGTTTGCTTTAGGCCTACAGTTGCTATTTCTCATGCTCAGATGATGACATGCAGGGACCTGAACAATTAGAGAAGGAGCATGCAAGCAAATTTCGATGTGAACTTCTATACTAGACAACAACTAAGTGAAGTCAACACAGCATGGAAACATCTCAGCGCACATAAACATTCTAGAGCACAAAAATCTTGCCAGCTCAGACAAGGCCAGCACTTTCCAGCCAGCATTCTACCTCCCTAATGATCAGAACCAGATGCATCAGAGAAAGGTGCAAGAAGCCTTTTAATGTATAGTTAAAGAAACCTGCTTGCATTGCTCAGCCGTTTATTTAATAATTAGGAGGGCACATTTTATACTTCAGATTGGGGTGAGGTGTGGAAATGTATCAATATAAGTAACTATGCCCTTGCTGCATACATACCGTGCAAGTGATTGGACAGCCATGCATGCACATGGAGGAAAAAGCCTACTTCCATCTGAAAGCCAGATTCAAACCCCTTTCTCCAACATCTAAGTGTTCCCTGGTAACATTTGCAATATGGGCCATAGCTGCTATCAGTAGTTAAACTGATGCCTCAGTATCACAGGTAATTTATCCTTTAAAGGATATACCCGGATTCTGCTCTGCAGATGCATTTACTCCCAGCAGACCTGGCAAAGGTGTGGAAGAGGGAGCTATTTTATATGAAACACAGACTGAAATGAAAACACTCAGCAAAAACCTGAGCCATGGAAAGATGACACCACATCCAAGAGTCATTCAAACTGGCACAGTTCTCCAGAGGTTGGTCACTCATCAGATTGAACAGGCCATGGGAGCAGTAGAGGGAGGGAAGCTTTTAGAAGGAATGGAATGACCTTAAGAAACGGGAAATGTAGGTAAAACATTAAGAAACACACTCTGAGAACGTCTCAGAATATTATTTGCAAAAAGGAAGGGGTTAGGCCTCATCTCTGGGGATAGGGAATAAATGCACAGCTCTAATGCTAGAATAAGGAACAAAGCTTCCCTCCACCCTTCCCTGGTGCTACCTGGGACTCACTGGGGCTCTTCCTTGACTTTTTAGGATTCACACTAGTGAGATGATTAAGATCCAACAAAGAAATAAAAGAACAAGATCTGTACTGACCTGCAGTGTCTCTCCCCTCTTGTTTTAAGTACCTCAGCATTGCACTCATGCTCCACTTGTTTCCATAATCCTCTACTTCAGGATCATCACAACTAAAAATAAAAGAAAGAAGCAGACTGACACCACTCGCCTACCTCTGTGGATCAGCATTAAACCAACTTAGGTAAACTGACTAAACCTCTGGAGATCAAGTTCCATTTTCCAGCCAAGTACCTGACATAATCTCCACTCTTCTTGTTGACACTGTAATTGGTCAGATGCATGAACTGGTTTTTAATGTTCTTGGATGCCTGGTCATACCTCACTGTTGCAAACCTGTAAAGAGGGATAAAGATTCAGAGTCTTTCTTGAACAAGTAGCATGTTTGCTAGATACAGCAAGCATGTCACTACAGACCACTCAACAGCAACAGCTAGGGACGGAACATGTGCAATGAGACTTCATTAAATGAAACCTCTCAACACAAAAAAAATAATAGTTCATCCTCAAGGGACACATCCAGATGCATTTAGTCTGTTTCCTGATGTCTTAGACAAGGAAGTTTTTTCTCCTAGGAGCTTTCACAGTTTAACAGTGTACACATCATGCTAGACATTTTTTTTGATTTCTCAAATTCGTAGTCCCTGGACTTTCTGGCCAAATAGGCCACTTTGCTTTAGACAGTAAGTGTCACAATAGATCTACCATGAATACGTAAGACCCACTGATCCTGGGAAACACACACGTTCAGAGCAATCACACTACATATGCATACCACAGTCAGGATTTCCTGAAGTCTCATACAGGCATAGGTCAGTTTTTGTGTACTCTATATAGACATCTTAGGAAAGAGTGGAAACAGATTTCTACCAACAACAACTACACAGCCTACAACTGCCAATCCACTTTCTCAAGAGACACCCAGGAAACCAGGTACAACCTAAAAGCCAGACCAATTTGTCCAATAAGGCAGCATCTGCTCCAAGATGCTGTCATTCTTAGGGACTACGCAGCCCTTCACATCTCAAATATGTCACCTAGCTGAGTATAGGGAAAGGAACTGTAGGGAAGATCACAACGAGGAGCATGACACTGCTACAAGCTTATGTGGGCTCCATATGAATGCTGCTACAGCCAACAATTACACAGTGAAATCAGCCTGTTTACCGTGGAAACAGTGGCAACCTCCTGATTGAAAGGTATTACCTATACTGTAACCAAGGACCCCCCCCACCACTCCCTTAGCCATGCATAACCATCACAGATGTTTGTGTTGAAATGAATCAAGTAATTAATTCAACTGAAAAATAGCCCAGGATTTTGTTTTTTTAAGGTTTCGGGGATTTTTTTTTTTTTTTTTGAGGTGCAGGCAGAGGGAATAGAACGTAAAAGGGAGAAGGATGCTAACAGACAAAGCTAGATCAGCTCTCTGATCTGGCTACAAAGTTAAAACTTTACAAGCCTTTTTTTTTTTTTTTTCCTATTTTTTCAGTGGCCACTGGAGCTATCCAAACTCCAAACTCTTTCCTCAGCTATCCACTTTCATTTTACCTGTACAAGAGTATCTGTATCTGTGCTGCACAGCAGGCCATCTGAAGCTGGTCTTTCTTACTGAACTATGTATTAAACCAGATAAGGTCACTGCATGGGTACAGAAACGCTTGTGGTGACACAACACAATGGACATCACAAGACTCTAAAAAAAGCACAGGAATAGAGCACAAAATTGTGCTGAGACAACTTAGTAATTTATCAACAGGACATCTCTAAGAAGAGGTTGAATGAATGCTGAAACAATATAAGCTTCTGGGGGAGTAGGAGGAGCTTCCTGCAACCAACTGCTAGCTGCTCATGCTACCCCTCCGCTGCCATTTGCAGCCAGAGAACTGATAATATACCTGTGCCAGAAAAGGAAAGGGTCAAAATGAGAATGGGAACAGCAGTCTGGAAGAGTTTTCTGTCATGAAGAGTCCTCAGGAATGACTGTTTCTCTTGATAGCCATACCAATTTAAAGTGTTTAAAATTACATCTTGTGCAAAAGTTGCTTTCTAAATATGTAGTTGCATGATCAGCCTTTGCCAAACTACAGATGTACTGCAGCTGAAAGCTCATCACCTTCTGAGGTGCACTCTCCAGCCACTGTACTTCATCTGCTTCACAAATTACGTAGCCACAGGCAAGTCAGATCACAGATCTGACTGAACAACCACTAGAGCATATTACAGAAAGATACCAATTAACTTTCAATCAGATGCAGGCACATCCTCTTTCAAACATAACAAAAGACAGTGTTAGGATATGGAGTCAGGACCGAAAGTGGGTAGTGCCTCCATTCAGGATCAGGTCACCAAAAAACTTTAAAAAAAATTAAAATTAAACATTAAGCAGATGATAATATTATTTGTGGTGACATTTGCAAAATCTTACATCTAGACAAGGACATGCTATCAAGTTAAATATAATGGAATAGAATCTGAATATAACGTAATAGAATAAATGCAGTTGGAAAGGACCTACAATGATCATCCAGTCCAACAGTAATCATTTTCTTACACTGCATGTAATCCTGATTCAATACATATTTTATGCCTCAGACTTTGGAGAAAAATAAATAAAACAAAAAATTGAGAGCAGAATCCAGGGCATCTGATTGGAAGAATGACCAGTATAAGACACTGATAATCACCAGAGATCTAAGAGCAAGCATGTTCCAGTTCAAACCAAAACCAAACAACAACCAACACCCAGAACAAATTAATGACAGGAAAGACACCTTCACTCTGACAATCTTCCTGTCTCACAACAGCTTAAGATGCCAATGTCTCAAAAGAGAAAGAGAGGAGTAAGAAAGGGCAAAGTCAAACACATGCTATCCAAAGATGCTTCCTGGCAAGAGGAAAAGTACGTACAAAGGAGGGCAGGGTTAGCTGCAAGAAAAGGGGAGTAGATGTAGGTGAAGCCTCAGTGCAGGAAAAAGGAGTGTTCAAGAAGAATGGAAGAGGGAGAGAGGGAAGGAAATTTGGATCACCTTATCATGCAATGAAGCTGATATCCAGAAAAGAATGCATCTCCAATTTGTTTTATTAATAGTCATCTCTCTCCATCCTTCTCCTACTATTTTCCATAGTTCAGAAGAATCTAAACTATACAAAGACATCTAACAAGTTACACCCCCCCCCAAAAAAAATCCTTCATTTAGAAAGAACTGCCAAAAAACCAAAGACTTTATTTCTCAGTGAAAATGAAGCCGCTACTGCCCTCACTTAGTAGCCATTTTGAGAAAGAACTGTTTCAACAAGAAGTATATCAGCAAATTCATGAAGATGCTCATCAGATTAAACTTACCCTTAAATATAAAAGTGAAAGCAATGGGGAGGGGAACCCTCCGTGATGCAACTAAGTGGCAAAGTTAAGAGTGAAAAATATTTTGCACCATATTTTTCTCAGCTTTAACTACATATGAAATCAGAGCATCTGGCAATAGAAAAGAGATTGGAAGTTTGGATCCCCTTTCCACATATTTCCACAGCTTAAAGTACTTGAATTTCTTTTCAGTTTAACTGAAAGTTTCTAGGATTTAGCACTTCTGTTTTGAAAACAGTGACAACAGTCCTAACACATATTTTGTTCTTAATTGTGATTTCATATTCTCTCCATTTTAACAGTCATTTATTGAAAACATGGTGAAAGCATTTGTTGATTATATACTTTCAGCCAGATCCTGGATGATATTGAGCACAAACAGCAAGCCGTTCAAGGAAGTCATGGCTCCCTTGGTACTTCGAAGTAGAGGGCATTTAGGTTTACCATGCTCTTCAGCTTATGGTTTTAATTGTTCATACTCAGAAATAGGAGAATATAAACCCTGGCAGACACAGACAATACTCTTCTAGACAACACTATTTCTGTACCTTGGAACTGCTTGCGTTAGCTTCCTTATACAGAGTCCATCCTTAATTATTAGGTGGTCTGAGCTCCATGCCCACAGGATTTACATTTCCATGGGGACTGACTATTCAGAAGTTATTTCGCTGTGTTCCAGAGTTCTCAATACAAAAACTTTCTCTTTTATTAGAATGCTACCATCTTAAGGGATATCATGGGCTACCTCAGCAATGCATCAAAAAAAACCCAAAACAAAACATTTAATGACTCAAATCTACTATCTAAAAACCCCCAAGCTTTATACAACAGAATTCAATGCCAGCTTTAATATGTTCACCCAGAGCTAGTCTGACTAGCCTCATGCTAAGTGCAAGTCTGCAAATGGAAAATACGAGTTATTTCTAGAGCTTCTATCAATAGCCTCTGGATGTCAGAATGGTAACAGATCACAAGTACAACGCTGGCAATAGTCCACACTCCTTATACTTGTGTTTTGCACTTGCTTTGGATGGAAGAGTGTTACTACCTCTGAAATACCAGTTACAATTACTTTCAGTACTCTATAGCTCTACAGCTTTTCATATTATACTGTACTGTAACTTTCTTCCACTGTATTAACTAGGTTACTCATCCACCACACTTGCTCTCTCCAGGAAAGAAAAGAAACTTGCATGCCATGGAATGTCTTGCTTCAACAGAAATTTACATGCTATTTTTAGAGAAACCAAAGTCATAGAAAAAGGCCTTATACTAAGAGTGAAAAGCAGGAAAACTCCAATGCTTGTAAAATCTTCAAGGTGTTACCCTGAGATTAGAATAAACTCTTGAGAAATCTTATAATCTTTTAGAAGATTATTTCATTTCAGGGCTATGCTCTTTTCCAATTTCATTCTGGGCCTCTACTCTTTTCCAGTTTTATTCTGGGTCACTACTAAGAATAGAATATGTGTCACTTAAAAGATAAGGGCCAAGATCCTAAAAGCAATTCAGAAACTATATACGAAGCAGGTACAGAAAATCAAGGGCAAGTTTGATATTTTCCCAGTAACAAAATTTACCACAAGTATATGCTGCAATTTCTGCATGAGCTATTTTCATAAACACTAGAGGCTTCATGCCCAGGTGTCTCATATTGCTTTAATCCAGCCAAAGTGATGAAGGCACGAGTAAGTGAGTCCAGATCATCATCTGCCAGGACAGGACTGTTTCGAGCCAAAGCATTACTCGTGGATGCTGCTATGTGGGAGCCTGCAATTAGACAGGAATCCAGGAGTCCTGTTAAACCAGAGACTGTCCACACGTGGAGGCACACCTTCCGCCAAAAGAGTCTATTTTATCAAGTGAAACTCTTCTAAACAGTATCTTCTGCTTACTAATACCATCTCTTCTTGCTTTGCTTCAAGCAACTGTCATTTTCCCCCACTGTGATCTGTTCCTGTCCAAGTTCTGGACTACTCCATAGGCCTTGCAATGCATAGACCCAAACACACTTAACAGCCACTGTTGACAATGTGTGCGGGCTGAATGGTTCCACAACTGGATTCATATTGTTTTTAATTCTTACAAAGATTTTTCCTGTACGATTTGTCAAGTGAAAAAAAAATTTAGGAAAAGGAGAAGTTTTCCACTATCAGACAGAAAGGTTTTCTGCCACTTCAGTGCACTCTTCTGACCCCACTTCACCTAAACCAGAAGTTCTTACTGTTAACAATGTGAAATCTTATGCGGGTAGCCAAGAAAGGAATGGATATCTGTTCTGTATCCACCATCAGAAAGGTATCAACTCTGTTTTGGCCTGAATTCAGATTTGCTTTCTCCATAATGCAAGTTCTAACCACCAGTTTTCAAAGTTGAATCACTGAGCTTTCTTTAACCTGCCAATGCACTTAGAGAGTGTACAGGAGAAACAGGTAGAGGATGCAAGAGGAATAGTCCCCCATCACGATATTAACCTGGTTCATCCCTATGATATGTATTACTCAGAGAAAATACAGCTTACAGCAGCAAGAACACAGGAATCATCTTCCCATGTCCTGTTATGTACTGCTCATATTCACTGTCTAAACTGAACAACACAATATTCATTTTCATTAACTTGTTTACCTGGTCTTACTGCTCAAAGATTCTCCCGTTGTAATGAATCTTGTCCTTTTAAAATATGAGGAAATGGATAAATTAAGAAAATTAAAGGACATGTATTAACATGGCATACAAGAGATTAGATTCCAAAAGCCTCTAAGCAGAAATATTGTAGGAGAGCTTCTACCCCAAAACTACAGCTGGAAATAGGAAAGGTTAAACTGAGGTTGGCTGTGCACTGTTCAGTTTCCACACAAACTGCTGTCAGTAATACAGTCTCCTAGGCAGAAGTAGCAGCAAGCATATTGTGTGAATACTCCTGGCATCCTCTCTCCCTTTCACTACAGCTTCTCTTTCCCCAGCAGGACTGAGGAGATGCCCTTCATTTCTGAATTCAAAACTTAGAATAGAGAAGTGACACTCGTACTTCCCACTGTTCTGACACACCTCCCCACAGCCAAGTCACACTGGCATACGCCAGCTCGGATGAAGACAACAACCATTTCCCTATACCAGCAACACACACTGCTACAGAGCTCACCTTCAACAATAGCACATTTGCCTTCCTTCTAGTTGCACTTTCTCTTGGAGAGGGAGAAAGAGCAATCAGAAGGGTGGGAGTAATAGCAGCAGGAAGCCAGGGCAGCACAAAAAACAAAATCAAGGGAGAAATCCTTATTAATTCCTTCAGATTCCAGATTCACTCTCAACCTCCAGACTAACGGTATATTATCTAGAGACATTCCGGCTCTCTGCCTCCGTGTCACGCTTCAGTGTCACCTTTGGTATTCAGATACTGACAGATTACTGCTCTCCTCCTTCTTGTAAGAGTTAATTATAAGCCTAATAAGCAAGCTTAAGCTCCACCTTCAATAAACCACCTACTCCACAAGTGACATGCAAGCTTTTTCCTGGCTCACCTAGCAAACTACAAAACACTTCAAAGCTCACACTAGAAAATCCCCAAAACCACCACAAAACTTCAGCCCTAATCCACACTACACACTGCCTTGACCCGAAGAACCTATCCTTTCACTGTCACAGTTTCAGGCAGGACATCACCTGAGGGATTGTACACCACTCTTTGCCTTATCTCCAGTATTTGTTCAGGAAATTAACTGACCACAAGACAAAGTTTTGCAAGTCATTTTGCAAACATGTCAACTGGATCATTAAATATTTACAGAAGATGTTACATGGTTTTACATGAAGCTTGGTAGCCATGTCATGCTAAGTTGAGGCATCTAGTCAGGGCCTGGGAAAGGAGGAGGAGAAGATAAAAGAACCCAGAGTGGGAAGAAGGACAGAATAGTTAATCCCTTTTCTCTCAAACAAGTGCTACAAGAACTATAAACTTTTCCATGACTGCACACAGAGTTCCTGCATAAATGCCCTGGAAATAGTGTAGTGTTTCTACAAGCATGCTCCTCACATTTTATGCTTGGAGTCACTTTCCCAGTCCCTCACGTCACCCACACACACATTAGACTTTAGCTTCCCTGTTAGTCTATTAGCTGCCACTTTATTTAGGAAACCCTATTCCCTTACAGGTACAGGATGGAAAAACAAAGTCTAAAGACCATCACAATCCCCTCATCTCCAACATTAATATTTTTCACAGCATCCATCTGATACGTCAGCTAGCAACTGAGTATGAACAGAAGCTAAAGCTTGTAAGGGAATTACTAAACATAAAAAGAAGTTTTGGTAATGCCTTTATGATGGCAGAGTTTCTCTAACCAAAGCTGAATAAAGTTATTCGAACAGTTCTATGTTAAAGAACAAGATCCAGGAACAATTTACCATGATGTCTACAGGAACAGGAAAAAAAAGACTTTTTTTTCCCCCCTTATCATTTCACAATCAATTTGTATGTTTTCAACTTATGTATTGCCATAGTAGAATTTTGAACCTATAGAGAATAAGGAAACACGATGAGGGTGACAAAGTATTGCACAGGTTTCCCAAGAAGGTTATGGCGTCTTCCTCCTTGGAGATACTCAAAAGCCATCTGCTCATTGGTTCTGAGCAACCAGACCTAGGTGGCCCTGATTGAGCAAGGGGTTGGATCAGATCCCTTCCAACCTCAGCCACTCTGTGATTCAGTGTTAAACGTTCTCTAGTTCAGACTGTCAGCAAGAGATGACCAGCCTTTATGATTTTTAGTACCCTGCCTGTTAAGCACAACAGTAGGGTCATGTAGTTATACATATACATACATACATATATATATATATAAAAATAAAATATACACCCTGAGTAAACCAGTCCACTACTCAAAGACTCAGAGAATGTTGGGAGAGGAAGAATAATTTGAGGAATGAAATATGAGGAGAGGTCTATGGAAGAGATAAAAAAATAATTTGCCAGTTAGTATTTAGCGACCTTTCCTTCAGAATTCCCTAAAACATGACATCATGAACACAGGTTGCTGGAGCTGACAAGGCACACATCTTTTTACTGGGTATGCTAGGTCAGTACTATAATTATATCTGTAGAAGACACACAAATGTGGCTCAAGAAGCCATTTTTCCACTTTCTTTTTAAGAACTCTTTCAACCAGAAGAGCAGTTTTGATCATGCTCAACAAGAGTAGGTTGATCAAAATGAAACTCTTGTCTAAGAACCACATCCTATGTCACAGACAAGTGCCTAGCTACCTGCCATGGAAATCAGATTTAACAAGGCCATGACAAATATAATTAAAAAATAATTTTTAATACTTATATTGCCCATATATATAAAAATATATATAGGAAGCTTAATTGCAACTCTCAAACAGTAGTAGGCTGAGGCACAACTACCCCATTTTACAGAAGAAAATTCAAGGTACAAAACATGTATCAGGTAACAGGTGTCTGTGTAAGCAGTAAATTTCTCTTAAGAGACAAAGAGATAGACAGATAGATCTTAAAAACTAAGGTAGCTACATAAAGTCTCCTGGCTTGATGCACTATCCACTGGCTCGAAGTTCAGCAGGTACATCTAGCGAATAACACTGCTCCACAGCTTCTGTGCAAGGCAACATCTACTGAAGTGGTTGTAGCCCAATCCCAGGTGTCCATGTAGAAGTGAGTTACACTTCCTAAGGAGCCTTTTGGGCAGGGGTTACTGCAAGGGGACTGTGGCTACTGCAGCCAGCTTGGCCAGCTCTGGCCTAAGTGCAGCCTGTGAGGCAATGTCCTTGGCTCAAAGTGAACACCTGAATTCTTTGGAAACCACAGGAATTCAGCACAAAAAAGGCAAATATCCCAGAGGGGCCAGTGTTAATTAGGAGGCCAGGCTACCAAAGGAGGGGGTGACACAAGGCTGAGTGGTGTGAGCTCAGGTGGCAGCATGGCAGCTGGTGGCAGCTGCTGTATAACCCCAGAGTGAACTCTCGTGTTCCTCTGGAAAAACTCCCCAGTCTGCTGCTCCTTGGGCCCTTTGCAAGAACATTTGGTTTTCAGCTCAGTTTTCCTTTTTTTTTTTTTCTCTCTAATCTATTTTTCAGATTCAGTGTAAATCTGAATGAGAAATTCCTGCTTGGCTAGGACCCTTCCAGCTATTCCAGCTCAGAAATAGGGTTGCCTAAACAAGGTAGTTTAGCAAAAAAAGCAGACTGTAGAGAAGTCCCCTCAAAACAAGGAGCCATTTCACTACGAATTCCCCACACTAAGTGTCAAGCCCCCATTATGCCCACAGGTAGCAAGCAAGACCGGTCCACCAAGCTCCTTTCTGTACCATATGGAAGTACAAAGAAGGAAGTTGGACAGGAGAGAGAGTTGGCAAAACAGGGAAGGCTCACAAACAGCACAGGCTATTCCTGGCTCTATGTTCTCTTCAGCTGTACTTCAGGCACAAGTCAGGCTTGTTATTCTCTACTTGCATGAACGCCCCTTCAAAAACCAGCATAATCCATCAATTCAGCATCTGGCTCTAAGAGTTGCCTTGGGACTCCCCCATAACTGGGCTTGGGGAATCACCTTCAAAAGCATGTCAAAGTTTATAATTAAGACTGCAGTTTATTAACAATGTACCTCTTATTCAAAATAGGATACAATAGGTATGCAACATTATTTATTAACATCACCTGTTTTGGAAGTCTCAAATAGATAAAACTACCTAGATGCACATATGATCAGATGACCGAGTTACACCTTCAGGCAAACTTGGACCAAGCTTGCCATGACCATTCCATTTTCCAAACCTATAGCTTTGATGCAAAGGTCCCAGCTACAATTCTCCATGCTGTGAATCACAGACAACCAATCTAGATTATATTTGTCCTTTCCAGTGGAAAGTTACTAAGTATCTGCCAACTGAACAGCTGCACACTTTGTCTACTTTTTTTTTATTATGTACTAGAAAAATGTCCAATGTGTTTTTCAATCCAATAGGAGGATCTTAAGTCACCCAATGCCACAACAAAAGCTGAAGTTGATTGTTATACACATCTGGGTACATATCCTTCCTATCTCCTTCAGAGGAAACTTTTCTCACTCTTCCACATGGAAAATGAAATACAAGGTACAATTGTTGGATCCATAATCCCTTACTTCTCGTCAGCTCTGAAGCCTCAAATTCCACTCTAGATCATGTCATGACAAGTGTAGCTGTGGCAAAAGAAAATAGGCCTAAGGAAGTATCTAGTCAAACATCATGAATGTGTGCTGTACCAAGTCTGTTACTTTTAAAGATAACTACATCTTACTGTTTTCTGATAGCACTCCTTTTCTGATAAGATCACCAACTTTACTGAAACAGTCAGGTTCCTCTTAGAGTATGCAAAACATGACACTGGAGGGGAACATGACCTTTCAGACAAACTAAAAAGAAAAAAAAAAAAATTAAGAGAACAACCAAGAAGGTCACCCTTACTACACTTCAGAGACTACCTGCCTTCAGAAAGCAAACTCAAAACATGGAAGTCACCATAGTGCACCAAAAGCACTAGCAGAGGTTGCAAAACCAGATTCCTTTGTTCTGCTAGTGATTTTCACCTTAGATTGCTTCAATGCCACCTTTGATTCCAGACCTGATACTACCTTCCAATTCTCTGCTACAAATTACTTCTATTCTTAAGCAGTGTAAGTTTTTTTCTTAAGCCAAGAATTAAGAACAGCTTCCACTCCAAGGTTAAAACATTTCCCTCTCCATGCACAACTAAAGTTTTGTCCCAGTTTTAAACCAAAGCATTACATGTAAGGCAATAAAAGCACTTAACTTGCAGTCAAATGGAACATAAAAAGGCTAAACAGGAAGCCATAATCCAGAAGTTCCAGGTTCCTTACCTCTCATCAACTGAATCTGCAAATCTGGGGCATGGGGAAAATCCAAATGGCTAAAGCTAAAGACCACTAGTGCCATCTGGAGGCCATACAGAACAGCCCACCTAGTGTTTTGTCAACCTCTGCTCACCTTCTATGTTGTCCTGCAAAGAGAGCTTGGACAGCACTTGTTGCACGAACACACCAACTCTACAGTCACAAAGATGGGAAAAGCTTAAGAGTAATTAAAGATACTGGTTGCAAGAAGCTTACACCTATCATGTGAAACCACTTAACTACAAGGTTTTTGCCATAGCTGACACTTCAGCTGAAATTGCTCAGTGGGGAGTTGAAGTTTACTAACAGAACCAGAGCTACTCTCCAGAGTCAGGACGTTGGAAGACGGATAACATCTTATTATTTCCTCTATACCAGCTTCCCAGTTGTACTGGTTGAGTTGACTTATACCACAGAACATATCAAGATACCTAATATTCCATTTAGTCTCCATATACTATCTACCTCTCAGAGAGAGCTGTAAGATGAGATGCAATTTGAAGGAACAGATAACTATTATTAGTAATACTGTGGTGTCCTGTTCCACTTCCCATGTATGTCAACACCATGTGCTTCAGATTTGATTATCATTTAAACAAATGGAATCTAAACACACATAAAACTGTTCAGGATTTCAAAATGCTGAAAAGTGATTTTCAAGTATTACTGCCACATGGGATCTTAGCAAGATGGAGAGTCTAGAATTGTTGAGACTGATGATTCTGGATGCATACCCAGAAAGAAAGTTTAAGTTAATTGCTCAGGGCTGACTACAACACTGTTTCAAGTTCTAGAATTGAATACTCTGATTGTCAAAAGAACAAAGAAATTCAGCTAGACAGTATCCAGGTTATCAAGCATGGACTCTGGCTCACAAATTATCACAGAATCATAGAATATCCCAAGTTGGAAGGGGCTCGCAAGGATCATCGAAACCCAATGCCTGGTCCCACATAGGACAGCCCAAAGACTCACACCATGAACCTGAAAGTGTTGTCCAAATGCTTCTTGAACTCTGGCAGGCTTGGTGCTGTGACCACTTCCCTGGGGAGCCTGTTCCAGTGCCAAACCACCCTCTGGGTGCAGAACCTTTTCCCAATATCCAACCTAAACCTGTCCTAAGAACAGATCTAACTGTTGTGTTCAACTCCTTAATGCATGGGTATAAAGACAGAGCCAGACTTTTTTCAAAGGTGCATAGCAGAAGGACAAGAGGCAAGAGTCAAACTGCAACAAGGAAAATTGGAGGTTAGATATAAAAAATGCAGACACAGTGAGAATGATCAAACATTGAAACAGGTTGTCAGGAAAACTACAGAATCTCTATTCTTGGAAGATATTAAAAACTTTATGGTATAAGGCCGCAGAGCATGTGCCCAAACTTTGAAGGTCTTAAGAAGGAGATTGGACTAAAAAACTCCAGACTTCCCATCTAAATAATTTGATGATTCTGTCTTAAGGGATTCACTAGAACTGTCTAATCAATGTATTTCAGTAAGAAGAATATATCTCCATCCTCATTTCTTTCCCCAGACCTTTAATATGACTGAAATTGTTAAAACAAAAACCCCCACATCCCAAACCATAGATGTCCCCATCTACACTTTCTCCTTCCCCACTCCAAGGAAAACATGTTACTCTACTGTCAAAGATAAAAATGCGCTTCCCTCAGAGTAGAACATTTGTGTTTATACAGATGGATTTTTCCAGAAGTAAACTCCTTTGTTACAAGCTCAGCAGAACCACCTTTAAGACACTAATGATGGTGCAAATCCTATTTTGAAGGCCTGCTACACACACCCATTCTAAAAAAGGCCTGGCAAAAACTCTTTTTTCCCCTCTTCACTTTCCAAAAACATGCAATATTAGCAATTAACAATTTAATTGCCAATTCCCAAGAGTAAAGTCTTGCATGCCACATATGCTTATTGGACACTTTCTAGAGTGAATATAGTTGTCAAGCTTTCCACTGATGAAGACAAGCTTCTCTGTTCTGCCTCCCTTTAGGGAAACAATCTGTTCACATTATCTTTGAAGGCAGAGGCACATCACAACACACCTGAAGGGTATTCATCTGTTTAAAGGGTGATATTTCTTGTGGGATCATTATTAATATATTCTTTGGGATTCATTATCTGCTTTGGATAAAGATAATTTGGATTGAGTATCTACCCAAGTCAGAACCATGGCAGGCATGAACCCTAGAGATATTAATTCTGAATACATCATGTGTGCTTATAAGACAGATACAGCACTACTTAAAACTGTTGCAGAAGACAGTCCTATGGTGCTCTTTTCTCTAACATCAATATAGTTAAAATTCTGATCTGTTGTAAATTCAGAGCGATGATTGCTTCAAATTTATTAGTAACAGCACCAAGCCTGTCTGAGCTTAAGAAGCATTTGGACAACACTCTCAGGCACATGGTGTGATTCTTGGGGTGTCCCGCGCAGGGCCAGGAGTCAGACTCGATGATCCCAGTAGGTACCTTCCAAATCAGCACATTCTATCATTTAGCTAAACTTTTGTGATGAAGAGAAACAGGTCCTTTTGGTAGATAAGTACTCTTCCTGGGGAATTTCTGGTATCTTTCATGAATTACGTGCAGAGGAAAATTGGTATCTTGCAGAGTAAAAATAGTGAACTAGTCTAAACCCACTTACTGGATACTGCAGAAAACACAAATACTGACCTAATATTTAGAAGAGTAGTTTAAAGTATTAAAACAATCACCAATACAGCCATCAACAGTTCTCTGACTGCTCTTCTTTTTTAAGAAAAATTTGAGAAAGTCTGGATTCCCCTCATCTTGGAGAATGGAGAAGGCACACAAAGGCACCAATAATCCAAAGAAGTTTCAAGAAGAACCCAACCTTGAGAATTAACACGACAATGATGATGTGTTTGGCCATTCAACCTTAAGAGTTGAAAACTTGCTTTATTTATTATATATGTAATAAAATCCCTCACTCAAGATCTTATAACCTATATAAAGAAAACTAATGAGACATGGCATGATGAAGTATCATATATATAAACTCAGCAGAATTCCCTAACTGGCACTTCCCTCATTTACTATTGTTTCAGGGGTACAGAGGTAAGCCAAGACACATCTGGATCACCAAGTGCAGGTACACTGAAACAGAAGAATTGTCCCCTACCTGGCCAATCCTTCCTCATAGAGATAGATGACAAGTGGATCATAGGATGTAACCAGAACATAGAGGCGCACATCGAATTTGAAATCTGAAATACAGTTGTCAAGAGTCAGTGACTGCAAATATCTTTCGGACATCACATCCAGCTGAGGAATTTCAATAGACCCTGATAGCAATAAACCATTATCTGCTGCTGACATAGGTGCCTGAAGCTTTCCCAGCTGAAATGCTTACAGGTTTTAACAAGTTCTCTAGTTACATTATTCTGGTACTGGTTGAAGCTAGACCACTCAGTTATTCAACTAAATTACCACAAATGTTGAAGAGATCCTCAGATGCAGGTTGGGGAAAGAGAGAAAAGCGATTCCTAAGCACACTCACCATCTATGAGCAGGGGGTTGCTGATGTAACGAGAAACCAGGATGTTGTCTTCCACAACAATCTGGCTTGGCTGCAGAGGAACAGAGAATTCAAAAGTGAAAAAACAGGATGCTTAAGGAATAAGATGACAACCCACCATTTTTTCCAGCCTTGCCCTCCTAAAGCCACCCTATAGCAATCACTAGGTCTGGGGAGGGAAGAAAAAAACAAAAAACTTAACAGTCAGTCACAACATATTTAAGGTAATTAGATCATAATCAGAAGTCTAGGAATGATTACATTACCAAAAAAACCTGCCCATTGAATCTTCCAGTGTGATGTTTCTTAGAGTAGAATACAGATTTAGCAGCCACGTGGCAATGATGTAAAATAAG
The DNA here is from genome assembly GCA_013399855.1 of Oxyruncus cristatus. Classification (NCBI taxonomy): domain Eukaryota; kingdom Metazoa; phylum Chordata; class Aves; order Passeriformes; family Cotingidae; genus Oxyruncus; species Oxyruncus cristatus. Next base: position 2,010,295 of record VXAY01007648.1, read on the forward strand.
CAGGAAAAAAGATATATCTAAGAAGTAATAGTTATTCTGTTTGCTCCTCATGGGTTAACTAAACACATAAAGGAGGGGTTTAGAAGACACTGGAAGGAGTATGTAGCTACAGTTGGTAAGGAAGTCACAAGTGAAGAAAATGACTCCTCAACTTGTGATCTTTATAACAAATCCTGGGCTGGTATCCAACCTTTTTGCCTACAGGAGTAAATACCATCTACTGAGGCTCAGTTCAGGGCTCCTGTAACAGGAAGAAGCTACCCTTTGGTCTCAGAACAGAAAGCTCTAACTATGACAAATACATTGCAACGTCATAGGATCTGTTGAAACAACTTTTACTTTTTGCTGTATGCAAGCCTCTCTTGGGACCAGTTTTAACTACTCATACAAACAATTTCTTGTACATTTTCTTGCCTTCAGTTTGCAAAAGAGCCAAGATAACCACATGATTCTGCCTTTATCCAATTTTGCCACAACACCAGCATCATCAGCAGGAAACCTAAGCATATAAAGTGCACACATACAATGTGAGGCAACAAGCTAAACTTCCCTCAGCCCATCACACAAAAGTGACAGCCTGTTCTGTTACAGATCAGAGAAATGCAAAGGTTTGCTATTTTGTTAGTAGGGGAGGGTGACACTTGCTTCTAAAAACTTTCATGATGAGATTCTAGAAGACAGTCCTTTAATGGTATCACACTGAAGGAAACTGGCTTGTGGGCTAAACTAGCTGAAGTGTTTCTGGAACAGAGATACACAAAGGGATATTGGTCCCAGAAGGGTCTTTTCCCCAGGTCATGGTGAACTGCCATGAGCCTGAGCTCATTCCTCCCTTTCAAGAAGAAAAACTGAGTGCAGCTCTGGAAATACTTACCTCATATACTTGGCAAATTGCTCCCTTATTTTATGGGAAGTGATCCAAGCAGAGAACAGATGAGGCAGCATGACCCCTTCAGTGCAGGGAAGGCTAAGGGGGTTTCAATGAGTGGAAAAAAAAAAATGACTCAACAGTCAGTTTCACTGCTGAGAATATTTATTGGAATCTCTTCATGTGTTTGGCTCCTGTTCAGATGTATTTGTTACCTATGACAACCTAACTCCCTGCAAAGCCCAACAAGAGCAGAAGACGCTATAATCAGCATGTTCAGTTCAAAGAATTACCCTCATTACACCTCAGGAAGGGCACACTGGCCTTTAGATAACAGCTTTAAGATTGATATACTTCCTACTGTATAAGGTTTCCTTTTAACTGGTCTTTTTAATGGGAAAGACGGAGACAAGGGGTCTGTTTGAGGACTGTTCAGATCAAACACGGAAACAACTAAGGAGAGTTCTAGAAATCTTCCCAAGGCCAGCCTACTGTCAGCCACAAGGAGAGCATGAAGGAGCACAGCTTCCCAAACTCTCTCAGGGAGTATAAACTTACTCCTAATAAGCCAAGACTTGAAGGTAGATTGCAAGATAAGCATAGCATACAAAGAAATAGATTGCTTTTGGTTACATAGCACAGGCCCAGGTAAGCCTTGGCAGCTGCTCAGGGCTGTTGAACTGCTCACCAACATATGGTTGAAATTCAGAGTAGGGACAGTGTCTGGTTATGTTGGCCTGGAAGCCAACAGTTTTGAACAGTGTTACAGAAGAGCATTCGTTTTGCTGAACACTTACATTGTTTATCAGGTAGACACCTCGACCCCTGGAAGAGGCCACGGGCTTCACTATCCATGGCCCTCTGTCCTTAGAATAGGTATCTGGTTAAAAGAAAACAGCACAAGTCTGAAATATCTTCCATTTTGCTTATTTGCAAAGAAAAATGAATCAAGAATGTTGCCTGCAGTAAAGAGAACTCCATAAGGTGATTAAAGTCTGCTTTTTTGACGTCTTATTTTACCTCTTGCGACTCATTGCAATTATTACAGCCCCTCCCTGAAGTCCTTCCTGCTGCTCTGATAGATTCATTCCTAAGCCCTGTGCCTCCTTTTGGCACTTCTCTCTTCAGTTCTCCAAGACTCCACGACAAGGATATTGTGAAGTTGATCATCAACAACCCTGTGCACATACAGCTCGATTTTGGAGCCTTTGGCCCACATCAGCTTCTTGAGGACTTACGCAGGCACAGATTAAACAGCAGAAAGAAATCATGTGGGCTTTTTTCTGCTGTCTTTCCAATTTTCTTTAATTTTGTTACCTTAAACGCTGGCATAATCAACAGACCAGGATATTAAAAGTAATTCCCTTTCCCTCACCCAGTTATTTTGCTTTAGGTCTGGGCATCGCCAGCCATTCACTTACTGCAGAAGTCCTGGTACTCTGTTGGGAGGATAAAGGTCTGAGGTAAGATATGGAATGTCTTGAACCCATGGGCCAGTTGCATACGAGTGACGTTCCTGTATAGTCTGTCCTTTCGTGTCAGTTCATACGACCTGAAGTCCCAAAACAAGAGACCGTATCTATTTTTTCCCCCAACATTACAGCAATCCTTTATCCCAGATACTAAAGTACCTGTAGCACTGTAAGTTGTCTAAGCCCTAGCCTGCAACTACTTGTGAGTTTTACTGTCTCTGTCCTGTGGCTGTATTAATATCATTGGTAGCACTTCTTGACATTCCCAAGACAGACTGAAACACAGCAAACTGTTGGAATGGTAGTTGCAAACCGTAAAATGGGACATATGACTATCTCTGTAACTGAAAATCCAAAATCCCAAATATTTTACTTACATCGTCAATTAAAGAAAATAAAATTAAAAATCCAATAAATCCAATATTTGGGCTACAGACAAGCACTTCAACTGAAATATTATCTCCCCGGAACCCCAAAGACCATTCAGAATGAAGACAGCACGTGGCACAGGCCCAGTATGTTAGGACCTTATCATATATACTCTATTTTTTAAGGTATCTATATTCAAAGTTTTGCAAATCATCACAGAGATATTCAGCAAAGCATGATATCAAGGCCTTACCTAGGGAAATGATTGACTTTCTGAATATCTGTAAGGGAACGCAGCAAGTAGGGCTTCAAGTGTGATCCTGTCCACATGAGATTATAATCGCTGCTATTAGGGTGAACCTAAAAAGCAACATAAACACACACACACAAAAACACAGAACTGATGAAAAGCAACACCACTGATCCTTATGTCTATGAGACCAAAGAGGTTCTAGTTTAAGACAATCTCCTCTACCCATCTCTAATATAAGGGCAACTCCAGCCAAACTCCTGCCCTAAGCTACTTCCATCCTGGGAAATAACCATGTCATATTTTTCTAAACAAACTTGTGAGTTTGTTCTTTTCACAGACTATTTAAACCCAGTTTTTAAAGTGTTTTAGATCTCTTCAGGAAACTTGTGAGACCAATTCCTTAACTTGGTGTTATTCAGAAAAAAAATCTACCCTAAACACACATCTCATGCATACAGGAGACTTTTAGAGAAAGACAGGTGATGGAAGAGAAATGTGAAACACTACACCAATATTTCTGTGAGCTTGTAAAGCTTTAGCAATTAATTCCTTCAGATCTTTCCAAGGGTATGAGATGAGGCTTTAAAAGCAAAAAGATTAAAAACACATGACCAAACTTCAGCATCCCTTTTTCCCTAATTTTGCATGCTTAAGAGTAAAGGGTGCTCCTTAGAGAGTGCAGAATCTTGACTTATTTTCAGTCTGACCGTCAGAGTACTTTAAAAAAACCCAAAAGCTCAAAGGAGTCCACACCAGCTTCATGGTTCTAACCCTGGAGACTGGGGAAAAAAAAAAAGCCAATCCACACACAACAAAACACCAAAAAACACCCCAGAACATCATTATCATCATCATCACCTCCTAGACCACAGCCAGCACACAACCAGATCAGAAGTTCATGGTACTTGCCTCATGGAATCCATGGGCAGTCAGAATGCTTCGAACCAGCCGGCTGTCTGTTCGCACTATCTTGTAGGACATGTGATAGCGCTCTGTTAAGAGCCAAAGAGACATGACATTAGATTATACACTTAGAAGAATAAACCAAAGTTACTCATGCTACCAAAGAAGAGAAAAGGACTCAGCATAGTACAACTGCACTTAATTCACAGAGAGTAACAGCACATAACAGGGAAAGGATTATAGGAAATGCCTATCACTCTCTTAGAGCATTAAATCTAATGATGCCATTGAACTAACAAACATCAATCCTCAGTTATAAAATAGTTGCATTACTGAACCCTGTTTTATCAAAATAAAGCACAGGACATCCTAACAAATACCAAGAGTATTTTTTTAAAACATCCCTTTATATAGACTGCTTTATAATACTCCAGAAATTATTTTAGCTCTTCCTTCTCCATTCAAGTTCAGTATTTCTAGCTAAAAGTAACCATGCCTTATGCCCCTTAGTGACACAGCTAGCTGATATGATCACCTTTTAGACCACAACAACCCAAAATACAACACTAAATTTTTGTTTACGCCTCATCCACCTGTATTGATCTTCCAATAAATAACTGCAAAATGTATCAGGATATAAAGTAAATAGGACAAGAAGATAAAAAGATAAAATCAATACCCAAGTAGAAAGTCATAAAAACAAAAGCAGTAAACTCCACTGGAGGTATAAGGTAAATTGAAAGCAAGCAGCAAGACTAGAGGCCAGCTGTCATATAAAAGAACGTGGCAATCCATAAAAGTTCCAAGAGAGAAGAGACAGAAATTGCAATGCTAGAATGACTTGAAAAGGCACTTTAAAAATTGGTTCAAACTGAGAAGAAAAAGGTGAAGACTAGATTAAACCTCAGGAAATATGTTCTACCAACAAAAGTAAGTCAAAAGAGTAACAAGTATGATCTGGGACCAGACAAAGCAGAAGGAAACTTAATGAGTTGCACTGTTCAGCAGCAGACTTGTTAAACCACTTGAGAAAAAGAAGAAGAGACCCCACACTCCAGTTAGAATATGAGTTACAATTACCATCAGCTTCTGCCACCATCCAAGTATGTTTTTAACTCACATGAAAAGGATCAGGAGTTTCCACATATAAATCACCTTCTCCACCCCTTACCCCAGTGAGCCAGAAGCATTTCTGCTTGGATAGGACATTAGAAATGAAGGCATCAATTACCTAAGAAAGGAAGAAGCAAGAGAGGAAAGAAGTGTCAGCACCTTCACAGAAAGAAGAGTTTAAGGTTTTCTGCAACTCAGCACATCCAGAATGAGTATCAAGCTGTACACACGCAAAAGTACTAACTCTCTCACTCCAAAGTGATTTTTTTTAACAAGCTAGCCTCTTATTTAGAGGTTCTCCTTTATTTGACACAAGACAGGTTTGGTCTCCCAATTCAAGTGCTGCCAGCAATCGTTTTGCTTATGGCCTCTCACTTGTGAGGCTGTAGATGCACAGATCTGTTACTACAACTTATTGCTGTTCATACAACTGTGGGGCTGGTTGCTTTATTTCCCATTTATAACCCCCTCAAAACTCACTGCAACGACTGATTGTAAAGTTCTTAGCCATAGTGAATTCATATTCTAGTTCTAAATTCTAGCATAGCCTCCACGTTCAATTTGCCAGCAAACAGTTCCAACTCACAATTCATCAAGAACCAATGGAGGGACAAATATGGACACTTGTCACAATCCAAAGACATTATACACATTCACCAGAGGATCAAGCATTTCTGAACATCTCAATGCCCAGAGACAAGAGAGGATTGCAATTTCCTTCCTACCATGTCCTCTTCCACACCACTTCTTTCACCTCAGGCCTTCAGGCCAAAACCTGCCACATAGTAACACCCACCTCCAATGAGGCGGAGGTAGCTGTCCTTGGTCAGAATGGCTTCAGCATGAAATACCAAGACGGGAATCCGCCTGCAGCCACCACCGGTCCACTTGATACATGGATGATCCCTGAAATGACAAGGTAGTCAGTATAAGCAACTGCTGAGCCTCATACACGCAGCAGTTACTTACAATGAGGACACAGCAATTCTGCATACTTGCCCACGTTTGCCTACCTAGCCTCTGGGCAGGACACAGGCAAACACACCATGGAAAATAACGGAAGAATGGCGATGAGGATTGTAAACACAGCTAAGTGACTTGCAGCTTGGGTGTGGAAAAAAAACACGTAACGTTCTAATTGTTGTCTATCCTTGCGTGTTTGACAAGTAGAACATCTGTGGTCAGATAACACAGGACTCCAATAGACTTCGAGGCACCCTACTGAACATGCCTGAAATTCCTGTCCTGCTGTGGGAAAAGTGCACCTGCAAGAATCTCTGAAAAACAGGTGTGAGCAGCAGCTTTAAGTGACTCTCTAGCAAGGACCAAGCTCCACAGTGCCTGTATCCCTGCTTGCGTGCCTCTGCCCAGATGCTGCTTTGGGGATCCCACAGTTAGCAAGGCAACAAAAATAAATTTACTCTCTGCATTTCAGCCTCGGTTTCATGGATGCTCCCAAGCCCTGCCTGTGCTGACTTGCACACACACACACACACACACTAGGTATCTGTGCCAGTTCCAAGTCCCACCCTAGCTGGATACCAGGTACCCACCAAAGCCACTCTATCACTCCCCTCTGAACCGGACAGGTGAGGAAAAAATACAATGATGGGGTCACAAGTAGAGATAAGGGCAGGGAGAGATCATTCACCAATTACCATCACAGGCAAAACAGACTCAACTTGGGGAAATTAGATGAACTTATTACCAATCAAAATCAGAGCAGGATAATGAGAAGTCAAAAACATCTTCCTCATCACCCTCCCTCCTTCCCAGGCTTAACTTTATTCAAGATTCTCTACATCCTCTCCCATAGTGGCAAAGGGAGACAGTGAATGGGGGTTACAGTCCGTTCATCACATGCTGTTTCTGCTGCTCCTCAGGGAGAGGACTCTATACCCTGCTCCAGCATTGGGTCCCTCCCACTGGAGTCAGTCCTCCGCAAACTTCTCCAGTGTGAGTCCTTCCCATAGGGTACAGTTCTTCACAGACTGCTCCAGCATGGATACCTTTCTACAGGGTGCAGTCCTTCAAAAACAGGCTGCTCTAGTGTGGGGTTCCACGGGGTCACAAGTCCTGCCAGTAAACTCCTCCAGCATCGGCTCCTCTCTCCATGAGTCCACAGGTCCCTCCCAGAAGCCTATTCCGGCACAGGCCTTCCACAGGGTCACAACTTTCTTTTGGGCATCCACCTGCTCTGGCATGGGTCTCCTCCATGGACAGCCTGCCACACTGTGGTCTTCACCATGGGCTCCAGGGGAACCTCAGCTTCAGTGCCTGGAGCACCTCCTCCCCCTCTTTCTTCACTGACCTTGCTGCCTGCAGAGCTCTTCCCCTCACATATTCTCACTCTTCCCTGAGCACAATTACCACCGCATAATAACATTTCTTCCTTCATAAATGTTATCACAGAGGCCCTACTACCATCACTGATGGGCTCAGCCTTGGCCAGCACCAGGTCCCTCTTGGAGCTGGCTGGCATTGGCTCTGTCAGACATGGAAGAAGCTTCCTGCAGCTTCCCACAGAAGCCACCCTGTAGCTCCCCTGCTAAACTGGCCATGTAAACCCAATACAGCATCCTGTGCAAGGAAAATAAACCATGAAAAAGTTAACAGAAATCAGAGACTGAGGAGTTGGAGAGACATCTTGATCTACACTAACAAGGAGACTACAAAGACTGGCAGAGATACACGGAAGCATTTGTCTGTAGAATGTGCAAAATCATAGTCTGCCAAAGTCTGGAGAAGTTAGAGAAGACAAAACACTTCCAACACCTAAAACACCTGAACAGAGATAAAAGGGCAATTTTCTGATGGTGGTGGTGCATCTCCACCCCACCTATTCCTGGAGCTAGGACAAGGGCTCTTAAGTGTAGCCTTGGTCTCTTAACCAAGTTATTACCGTTATCACCCAGACAAATTAACTTCACAGCACTCCCATGTGCTTCCACTACCTCTAAAAAATAGTTTAAAAAACCCCCAAAACCTACTACTGGGATGTAATTAGCTGTTAAGACTGGAAGGGACCCAAGAAGCTTCCAGAATTTACACTACAAGCCAGAGCCTTATGTAAGTGGGAAATGAGCTAAGGCAAAAGGACAAGAGTTTATATTAAGCCTGTCCTGAGGATTTACAGCAAGGCTCAATCCTCCTGCTGACAGTCATTCATTCCTAGCATAACCCCTGGCCACTTGATGCAGACACACTATTAAAGTTACATTCTAGTTGAAGTCAGTTCTGGACTTTTCCATCCATGAGGATCTACTAAGTCCAAGCTAACCACTAGGTATGAACTGAAATTCCTCTAAATGCCTTAAGTCGCTGCAGTTTGCAACTGGGCACTCAGGCACAATGTGCACCCAAAAGAAAACTAACAGGACATGTTACAGCTGAAAGAGAAAAGGGATGCCACTCTGGCAAAGAATAAGGGAGCCGCTTCTTCACAAGCAAAGTTAAAAAAAGTTACTAAACAAAGCTGGAACAAACATAATTACTTATATGCTAGAAACTAACATGAACTCAAGGAGCTGAGTTCTCACCAGACAGTTTTTAAAAGGACATAAAACATTGTATATCATTCTACTGTACAGATTTCTATTCTCTGCAGCAGTAAAAGCTAAAACAAAACAAAAAAAAAGGACATCATCAAAGAAGTTCCCACCTTAGGAACATGACAAAAAGAAATCAACGAAACTACAGACTTCAGAGCACCCAGATAAAAGCTGCACGTCCAACCCTGGTGAATATGGTGGTCTTTTAGGCTACAAATGTAGGCAGCCTGACCACAGGCTTGAGGCCCAAACCAACCATCTTCGTCTTTATAGGTAGGAGGGTAAGAAATGCATCTGTCTTTTCAGATTAGTACAAATCCTGCTAGAAGCATAGGCACATAGGAACAGTTCAACTACTTACTCCAGTCCATCTATAGCATCTTCCTCCTCCTCCTCTGAGGATGAGCCAGTTTCCTCCAGATCTTTAGCCATCCCAACTGGCATTTCCTCTGGGAGTTTTCATACAGCCCAGTCTCAGTAGCCTCCAAGACTTCTTCCTGGAGATTCAAGGGTTCTTGCAAGGAGTGGTCAGCTGCAAAAAGGTTAAAAGCATGAATGCACAGCTGAGCAGGGCAGAGAGAGAAACGACATAACTCCCACCTCCTGCCAGTACATATTTCTCACAGGACAATCAACGAGCGTATTACAGGCTGCAAATCACCTCCTAGCCAGGAGAGTACAGGAAGAAGCATCACCTCCTAAGATGTTATTCCCCACCTGCCCGTGAGAGCCCCTCGAACGCGTACCGCTGAAGCACGTCCCGTCCCGCCCCTGCCGTGCCATGCCCTGCCTCTGGCCGCAGACCCGCGCCAGGCCGGCCCGGCCCAACGGGAAACGCCCGCCGAGAACATCCCGCCGCCCGGGGCTAGCCGGACACCGTAACGCCTCCACCGGCCCAGGAGCCGACCGCCGGCCTCAGGGTCGGCTGCGGCCCGGCCTAACCCGCGCCAGGCCGAGCACGGCGACCTCCGACGACCCCAAAAGCAGCAAGAACGGCGGGGACCCAC